>JAGPOW010001918.1:36651502-36712054 GCA_030014935.1 Caiman crocodilus | reverse complement strand
TAAAGACATCCAGCCCTTCCAGAAGCCCTTCCACTAGGTCAACCCTCACCCCCGGCCTAGCAGTGATTCCCGAGGGGGAATACAGGCTTCCAACGGGAATGATGTCCCAGTCCCCCCTCAGGAAGACCGAGGCAAAGAACCCATTGAAGATCTCCGCCTTCCCATCAGCCGCAAGCACCAGGTTGCCTGACGAGTCCCTCAGGGGCCCGATGTTTCCCGGGGCTCTCTTTTTGCTCCTGCTCCCCACATACTTGAAAAAGGACTTCCTGTTGTCCTTGATCCTAGTTGCCAGGCGAAGCTCTACTCCCGCCTTGGCCTTCTTAACAGCCCTCCTACACTCCCGAGCACAAGAAGAGTACTCCTGTTTGGAGGCTGCTCCCTTCTTCCATAGATAGGGAGCCTCCCGCTTTGCCCTCAGGGCCCCCCGAATATCCCTATTAAGCCACAGGGGCTTCCGGGCACTTTTACCTATCTTACATTGGGGTTGCAGACATCTGTTCATGGATAAGGCTCAGGACCTCAATACACTTTTCAGGACATCCAAATCTGGCCAGTACTTTCCACAAGGCTTCACAATTGATGGAATCAAAGGCCTTAGTGAGGTCATTGAAGGCCATATATGCAGGCCCTGGTGTTGTTTCTTATACTTTCCTTGGACCTGGTGAGCAACAAAGATCATGTCAGTTGTCCCATGGGAAGATCTGAAGCCACACTGAGATTCCAGTAAGAATTCCTCAGCAAGAGGAAGAAGATGGTTCAGAAGGATCCAAACAAGGATTTTCCCTGCTGTGAAAAAGAGGGTGATACCTTAATAGTTCCCACACACAAACTTATCTCCTTTCTTGAAAGATGACAAGACCATGACCTGTACATTTGCTCAGGAGAAAGATGCCATTGGAGTTGGCTTTCCCTCATCCTTCCTTCCTAGCGGTGCCACTCCAGAGTTCAGGTCACTTCCAACTCTGATGCTGAAGTCATCAAGGATAATCATCTTGTCCTCCTTGCGAGTGTTAGTCAGCACATGGTCAAGGGTGGAGTAGAACCATTCTTTGATATCATGTCAGCATCAAGCTTTGGGGTCTATGCACTGATCATTGTGGCATATTGTTTGCTGCTTAGCTTAAGATGGAGGGTCATAAGATGTTTGTTAATGCCCATGGGGCATTAAGTTAACTGACAAGCCAATTCTTGATTAAGCTGACACTGTGAATACGTCTGTCCAGGGCCAGTTTCCTATTCCAGAAGGTTAGCCTTCATCCACTTCCCTCAGCTGACCTTCATCTGGTCATCTTGTTTCACTCACAGCTGCAGTGTCAATGTTGTATTTTGCTAGTTCCCTGAAGATGATGGCAGTTCTTTTTTCTGGTTGTTCTTTGTCATGGTTATCCATCACGGTATGAATGCTTCATGTTGCAAAAATCATTGTCTTTTTATGATAGTTTTAACAGCAGAGAGCATGATCCTGCTGGACACAGTTGTCCAGCCAGAAGCAGATAAGATAGCCTAGGTTTAGGGCACTTTTTGAAGCCCTCTCCCTATGTGGGGTAAACAAAGGGGATCCTGAAAAGGACTGCTCAGTCATAATAGCAGCTGACAAATTGCACCCCTGTCTTGTCTTACCTTGCATACCATCGGGCTACAACTGCCTGCATGCTGATTCATGGCTGGAGACTGCTGGATTCACTAGTTTTGTTTCTGTCACCACTGATCCACCACTGCAGGACTTTGGGATGCTGTGACAGAAAAGCATGTTGTTTCCTGCAGTATTTATCATGAGAAGGCATGATATGGAAGCTGGTATGTGGAACAGCAACCACACAGTCTTGACAAGGTGGAGATCTGAGTGCAGTGGCAAGGGAGAACCCTAGATGACAGTAGACCTCCATCTTGCTGAAGCCTTCTTCCATCTTTACAAATGCTGAGATCCCAACATCATCTTCCACCTTATCTGCCAGTGAGGATTTGGGGTTTGGACTGTGGTTTGTCTGGAACCTCCCCTCAAGCCTGTTTGCCATGAGTGACTCTGCCAAGAGTGCAAGACTCTGGGCAACATACCTCTGAGGACCACTGGGACACACAAGTCTCTCAATCACTACTACAAGATATCAGTCCATAGAGAGGATGAACCTTTATGGCAGAACCAAAATGTGCATTTTGCACAGGAGTGATTCATCACTAAGTGCTCACCAAACTCCAAGGAAAATAATCAAAAATAAGGAGATGAAACTAACAAAAGGAAGATTGAAAGCCAAATACTATACTTATTTGATGTTTCTGAAGTGTTGATGAATGGTTCTAGAAATTGCTCAGGTACCACTTTACAAGAAGAAATTGTAACAGAACCCTTACAAGTATGTTAGCACCGCTATGGTTGCTGATGCTTGATATCTAATATATTTTCAAAAATACATTAATGAAGCATCAAGTTTGCACAGCAAATCAAGAAGCATGAAAATTACAGATGATGGCACAACCATAGCTTTTTCTTGTGTAAAACCCATTATACTTTCATGGCTGTAAGATCAAAGCAAGTGGCAAAACGGGTAGTCTAGAAAGTACCTGGGGTTGGGTTTTGATGTTTTTTGGGGATTTGGGGGGGGGGGGGGTTGGGCGGGGGAGGGAGGAGGGTGTAGCTTTGAAAGCAAGACTTGTATTCAGCAGAGCAAGCTATTCTGTCATAAAGGAAAAGGGGTGGCATTTTATTTACAAAAGACTACAAAGCAATGGGGGAAAAAGAAACACATTCAATAAATTAAGTTGTAGCTCTTACATAGGATTCTGTATATTCTGACAGCTGTACTGTTTTACCCATTTAATTGGATAATCTGAAACCAGGAGTTTATCCACCAAATTCAAGCCTCATTTTCAGTGGTTGTAAAGTAAATTAAGTGCAAGTTCCCTCACAGTGTTTTACAAGATAAAACCCTTTTCTTTTTCCTTGAAAATGTAATGAAATAAGGGGAGCATCTCTCACCAAGAAATTAATTTATCTGAATTCCTGGCTGCCCTGAGGATAGAATTGCTTATAACCAGCATCAGTTTACAACTCTCTCAAAATAGTTATGCTAGAAGCAAAAATAAAAGAATTACCACCTTAGAGTCTTCAGTCTCTTGGCAAAGGGAATTCAAATAGACATTGAAAGACCAAGAGAAGGGCTGAAAAGAGAGAGTGGCACTGAGAAGTTAGGTAACATACCTGTCTTGAATAAAATTCTGTGACGTACTGCAACAGACTCTGGGAGTTGAACCCACAACCTCTGAAAACCATGCACATTCTTCCTCATCGGTCAGCTGCTTCTGGTGTTATGTGCTCAACTTAAAATTTAAAGTTCCAAGCATGACTGACCAAACATATTGCAGTACCAGGATGTGTACAGCTCCAGGATGTGTTTAATAATCAATCAGTGAAGAGAACATGGTAATGGAGACAGCTCAAAATTTGCTGCTATACAAGACTGACCCAACATGTAGTTTCTGTTCACAATCATTTGGCGCTACATACAAGAGATGTTTTTAATGATTGAATGTTTAAGCATTAGCTCCATTCTTAATGCTGTCCTCACCTAAATTTTCCACAATGTTATTTTTCCAGTAACACTTTAGATAGTATCCCTAGAGATAGGCTTCAAAAAAATGTCTTCAGGATTGTCTTCTTAGTTTCTGAGGTATTGTCATGTACTGTTTTACTGCTAGCAGTTCCAAGAGGAAAAAGAAACACCAGAAGCCTCAACTTAACATGTGCTTACTTCTAAGCATGTAGCAAGGGGAGGGAATAGATGATGTAAAATATGGAAGACAGAGAAAGTAAGGCCTACAAGGGAAGGAGCATGGGAAGCAGGACAGAAAGAAGTCAGGGCAAACGTTGTTGTCAAGCAGAAAACAGGTTCCAAATAAGACACTGTGAAAAAGGGCTGCAAAGGTTGAATGTGGACTTCTCTTTTTTTGGAACAGATATAAAAATTGTCCTGCTTTTCTTTTCCCATTCCATGTATGTGTGGTAGGAAAATATTGCACCTAGGCAGGATGCACACAGAGGCAGGGCCATCCCTGGGGGGTGTGAATTGGGATGACCAGGGCAGCATCTTCATGACTAGGGTATGTGGGATCGGAGTGGGGGCTCCACATGGGCTGATTTGCCCCAGGCCCCGCATCCTGCTCAAATCAGCCCTGCGCAGAGATTAGGAACTCTTGAAATGAATCCTTCCTTTATTTGCTGGGGATTACCTACTGTTCTTGGAAATCAGCACCCATTAAGGAGATATGGCATTTCTTTCTCCAGCCCTGTTACTGAGTAAGCACAGACAGAATCACTTTTTCTGTCTTTAAGATGCTCCATTTTTACTGGCCATCAGTTTCTGGGAACAGGAAGAGCAAACTTTTTTCCTACCCTTCCTCTGTGACTGTTGCTTTCTCTCACATCTATACCTTTCAAATTTCAGAAGACATTTCTGTCCCTCCACAAAGGGCTAGATATATCATTAAAAACATTTATACAACTTTTTCCTTTAATAGTAATGAAAAACTGGACAAAGTCCTAACATCTCCCCTAAATTAGCACATTTCTTGTTCTGGTGTTTGGCGACACTCTCCCCCTTCCCCACCAGGTTTTGATTGTACTGACTGAGTCAATTTGCAAAGCATGAGAAAATGCATTGTGGTTCTGTTCATGGAATGGCTTTGTGGAGCTGCTCCACAAGCCTACTACGCTCTCATTCAAATACTTTCTTATGGTCTACTTTGTCAGCAGCACCTAGAACAAGGTAATTAAAACAACATTTATTCATTATGGCAAGCTCATCAGGCCTTCATGCTCTGAACTGGCTTTCATTAAGCATTCATGTGACTGGAGCCTTAGTCTAAATCCCTTGACACACCTTCTTTCTCTTATTGCTGTTGCCCCTTTGCCCTAAGAAATTAACAAATATTTAGGGCTCTGTGGGTTGGTTTTCCTGTTCATTGAAACCCACTGATTGTACAAGCCAGGTGTGTCATTAGAGGAAGCCGTGTTTATTTATTTATTCCTTTGATTTACATGCATACAAGTTTCTGTTCTGTAAGGGAACCAAAGCAGCAGGTCCCTTACTTAGGATTTCCAAATTTTCCTCTCCAATGAATTTGGTTCCTTAAAGAGCTCAGTACTTCTCCATGCTTTCAGGGCCATGCTAATGATTGCTCCCACTGCCTGCTCACTGTTGACTGACATATACTACTTGCCAATCCATCCCTTACCCCCTCTCTTGCCTAGCAAGTTCCTGTTGAACCACTTCCTAGGCATTGCATACATTACAGATTTCTGCCAGCATAGCTAGGTCAACTGGCTACATGAAAAAGAGCATGGCCAATAGCTATGACTCTCAAACTTTGGTACTTTATGTACTCCCTGCCAATCAACGTGACAAAGCTTAACCAGAAGTCCCACCATGGCACTTCTGAGTTCATGGCTGTGAGCAAAGTCCCACTTTTTCCTCATTGAGCCTGGCCTAGGGCAAAACAGCCTGCACAGGGTCACCCTCCCTATCCCCCAGTACACTGATGCTGGAGAGCGAAAGCCCTGGTGCACCAGACACAGTGGGAGGGGCAGCAGCCAGAACTTCCAGCCTGAGCAGACAAAGATATCTCTAACCTGCCAGGTGAGGGGGTGGGCCAAACTCAAAACATAGCTGGGCTGGAACCCACAGCACCCACGTACCCCCTGCTCATGTCTCATGTGCCCCCAGGGGTACACGTACCATAGGTTGAGAAACACTGGCCTATAGCCAGCTTAGTTGTGCCAGCAAAACAAGCATGAATGCACCTGCAAATGAACAGAATAAAGTTTTTACCAGCAGAGCATCTGCAATTCTTGGGAGCTGTTCTTACTCTACTGCAAAAAAGAAAAAAAAAAAAAATCTGTCACTGCATTATATCTACACAGGAAGGGTCTGCATAGCAGCAATGCTAATATGAGATGCAGGAGGATGCTGGAGAATGGTAATTGCCATGCTCCAGAAGACTAATTGAGTCTGCTCCAATGTGCTGGAATTCTAGTGCATCAGAGCTCATGTATAGGCACTGCCAGGGACTTGCCTTCTTTTGTTTCCATCTATCACAATGTAAATAGAGTTTAACTGCTCCATTTGTTGGCTTTGATTAGATTTGTGATTGTTCAGTCATAGAAGACCTGCTTGATGATCTTCCAGCGTAATTCTGAGGTTGTCTTCACCCACCTCTAAGGCTACAGACAGACATTACATATAAACTGGTTTGAGTGATCAGAAACTACTTTAAACTTGTAACAGAAAAGATGTTCACTGAACATAAACCAGTTTGAAAATGGCTGAAACCAGTTTAAGATTAACCTGGTTAAATGTAATATCAGACTTAACTGATTTGGGTCAAACCAGTTTACGCAATGTCTGTCCCAGATGCCTTGCTGGTTTAAGATAAACGAGACTCCCCCAGCATCCTGGGGAAGGGCTCTCTGCTCCCTGGCTGCAGCTCTGGTAGAGACTAGGGATTTAAACTAGGCTTCTCCCTGCTAAGCAGGGATTATTCCCCCTGCCCCTCTGCCTTGCATCTCTCAGCATTAGTGAGTTAACAACACGCTGGCTACGATCTGTGCTGTTGAAGACAACAAAGGCAGACTGCCTTTTTGGAGCTAACCAACAGGCTATTGGTAATATGCTTCCTTGGAAAAGCTGTTTAAAAAGAGTTTGAACTAATGGAGAGAGGCTTTGTTTTGTTAATGGGTTGATAAACAGTGAGTTAGGGGTGATAAATACTTCCTGCTGGGAGGTATGGGAGGGAAACATCACAGCAGCCTGCAACCCCTCCCCCCTCAACTCACTGTCTAAGGGAAGGGAGGGCTGCTCTAGTGCTCTCTGGACTGCAGGCATGTGCCTGGTTTTTTTCAGTCCAGAGGGGATGTCTATACAGTTACAAACCAGTTTAACCTAGTCATGTTGGACTAACCTGAAAAGATTGAATCAATTCAGGTTTTTTGAATGTTTGTCCCTAGCCTAAATACTAAAATGCACACATTGTTGTAGTGTGCCCAAAGTTATTTAGGAAACTCTGTGATGCAGGCTCACATCTTCCTTGCACTGTGGTGTTGAGTTACCACAGCACACTAAAGGGAGCTGTCCTGGTGCTGAATTCCAGCTCCAGTAAATTTACAGCAAAGAGCCAAGGTTACTTCCAATTTGACTTCACTTTGGAATCTCCATGCCACTGTCCTATTTTCTCCACAGCAGAAAGGACAAAGGTCCTCTCAATAGTACTGTGGCAGATACAGGGAGAGTGCTAAGGCTCACCTGCAACTTTAAGTAGACAAACTGCCATAGCTGCCTGCCCATGTGTTGTGAAAAAGGGAGCTAAACTCAGATGCCACAAGTTACTGAATCCCCAGAAGGGCACTCCTCTAGAAATTCTCTTAATTTAGCTTCTCCAGCAATAGGAACCAAATCTTTTATCCAGGGAAGGAGAGTGTTTAGCATAAAACTAGCACTTCTATAATGCACAAGGGAGAAAAGGGAAGCAGAGGAAGAGAAGCTCTTTTAAGGTGTGTTCCTATTTTCCTTATTTCCTTATTCATTATTAGAGGTAAGCAATCCTGACTGGACTGAAACAGGTGCACTGTTTGCATGGGTGTGTAGATGAATATACCTGGGATCAAGTGGATGGCATCTCCTGATGTGGCGAAGGTACTAAATGGACCTGGAGCATACTTTAAAATGAATACAGAGTATTAGCCACATGGCATTAGGGGCAGACCCTTAGCTGTTATAAATGGCTGTAGCTCCATCAACTTAACAGAATATGCAAAAATTCACACCAGACATGAATGTATCTGGAACACGTGAAAATGTCTCATATATGCTCAAAGAGACATTTGACTGGGGGGACAATTACAAAGAGGGACCAGCTCAATTCTGGTTAAAATGGGAAAGTCACAAAATGGTTTTATGGCCATCTGCATATTAAAATATCCCATCACAGGCTGACACCCTTGGAATTGTAATAATTAGCCACAGGAAAATAGCATATCTGTAGCTTTTTTTTTTTTTTTTTTTTTTTTTACACATCATTGCTCTTTGGGATTGCTGACTGATAATCTCATCAGTTGTTGTATCTTCTCTCTTAGTCTGGATATCATTAGTCATATCCTGAGCTAACCGGTTTCCATAACAGCAAGTGTTAAGTTTCTTGTAGTACAGTCCTTTATTTCTGCTCTAAACTTTAATTTGCATACATGTCTCGGGCTAGGAATTCTATTCTTATAAAAAAAGTCCCTTAAATAAGAAAAGATAGTTTGCACAACTAGATTTTATTTGTTGTATGACCTTGCTGAAGCATATGCACTCTTAATGAATTTATTAAAGGTCACCAGATTTCACAGAATAATGCTTTTTTTAGTAGGTTGTGGCAGATTCCTGATAGTACTTAAAAACAAAAACCAAAAAACCTCAACCAACAAAACAAAACAATAATCCATTCCTGTATGAGTTGATTCCATGTCTAGGAAGAGGCACATGAAGTTAACGAGAGGCTATCTTCATGAATGGGTCCAAAGTTTCCAACTTAAATTGATTTCACATGGAGGTAAAGCAACTTATTCCACAAGAACTGAAATTGTAGTGGGAAAAATATTTGTGCGCACATTGTGTTTTGAGGGGAAGTAGAATTTTATTAACTCATTGAAGTAGGAAGCTCTTCTCCTTAACATCTATTTCATCCTTTTCTATCGATAGGGAAGAATGTGCAAATATTTGTTTTCCAATGCGTATCTAAATTTTCTAGGTATCTTTGAAAGTCTCAGTGCTCAGTACTTTGCTCTTTATCTCATCTCAAACTAATCCAAACTGCCCCCTAATGTATCATTATTGCATCTGTATTACTTCTATGGCGGCTAATGCTAAATAAAAGGATGAAGCTACATATAAATATTGAAAAATCTATATTTAGCCTTCTTACAGTACCATGTTACTCATACTGTTTGGTTCAACAAATAATTTTCAAAAGCTAATCCTGAACACAGATATTACCACTATTTTTCCTGAAGACTGATTTACTTCTTTGAAAGCATGCACTCTTCGTAAGTATTGTTTGTACATGAAACCCTCTCTATTCATAAATCTGCTATTCATAGATTCGAATATTTATGGTGTGCTACACCAATGGGGTGGGTCAGGGCGACCACCGCCACAGCTTCCTCTGGCGCTGCATTGAGCTCCTGCCACCACATAAGCAAGCATGGAGTGCTGCACAGGGCAGGGGAGGGCAGAGCCGGGGAGCATGGAGTGGAGGGTAGAGCCAGGCATGCAAAGAGCAAACACTGGGGACAGGGAGGGAGGCAGTGGCAACGTCAGCATCTTCTCCCCCAGAAGCAGGAGAATGTCAGCATCTTCTCCCCAGGCTTCCAGCTTCTCATGTGGGGGTGGAGCAGGGGGTGGCTAAGCGGCTTGACGGGGAGCCCCATCAGTATTTGTGGATTTTGCCATTCACAGGGATCCCCAGAACAGATCCCCCATGAATGGCAAGGGTCTCCTGTACTTGTCTCGAACACCTCCATTTTGGAAGTGCTTCATTACAAAACCAAACCAGTTTTGTATAGCTTATAGTTATTTCCCCTAAAATATTTGTAAATAGGCAAAATATTTCAGTGAACTAGAAACTGTAGACAGAGAGACAGACAGAGATAAATCCAGTGACCTCATGAGACTTTGAGAGGTCTTGTAATACCCTCTGATCTTTTTCACCCCAAAACATCTTTTAACATCATACTTTTTCATACTTCCTTGGATAAAAACAAGTATAATGATGTCAAAGTCTAAAGATGTCTCTCCGGTTGCCCTCATACATTCAGTGATGCCATAATCCATGAGTCACAATTAGCAGCATAACAAAGAACCAGCCCTGTCACAACTGATAGGTGACAAGATCAGAATAAGAAGCCTGCAGGCAGAGAATGCTAATAAGAGAGAAAAGCTTCTCATTAGACACAGTCCACAGAAGCAAGCAAGGAAGGAAAATCTAGGCCACAAACATGACCGGATTCAATGGCTATTTTGGTAGAAGTAATTTTGTAAACTAGGCCAATTTTGCTCCAAGTGCTTCATCAAGGTTAGAGTTTAGATAACTGCATTGTATTTTATCTTGATATTGAGGCTGGCTATTAAGAATAGCATTACATAATAGACCATCTGAAATCCTGCTTTACTGATATGAATTGGACGTTATTACTGAATGATTAAACAATCTAAAACTTTAGTAAGCTTCTGGGAGAATAAAGTGCTGTTGAAACTGAGTAAAGCAAAATATCAATGCTACCAAACTGGACAAATCACCAAGATACTTTTAATTTTGTGCTTTGGCTACTTTAAGACAACCCAAGACCAAAGATAATGTAGGACACCTGATCCAGCAATGTGCTACATGTAGTTAAGCCCCTTGCACAGATTCCATGGTAAAGACAGTGAGGCTCCATAGAGATGGAAGGGCACACAGAGCTAGGGAGACTTTCTGGATGTGTTTGGTTCCAGCAGCTCTCTAATGATCCTTTGGTCCACTATCATAGGCTACAGTAATTCCTAACATATTCTCATCTATACCTTGTCTAGGATAGAACTAACCCAAGAATGAGAGCTACATTAGCTCCCCTGCAGTCCCCTAACTGAGCAGAGCAGAGCAGAAAGTTTGCACCACACTATTTAACTCAGGTTCTATGCTGATTGTGAACATCATAAGTACTTAACTATTCTACTAAATAGACAAATTCATAAAGCAATCTGTCTAATTATCTGCCATATTGTTGATACTAGGATCATTATTAAAGATGACAGGAAGCCTTCTGTTCCTTATCAGAAAGGCAAAGAAACTTGTGACCCTATTGCACACAAGCAGCAACCACCAAGAACCTCTATTTTTATTAAACTGTCAGTGTAATATGATCATTATTATCTGTCCTGAAACAAAATCAAAGGGAAAAAATACAGTTTATTTTACATTTAAATGGCTATTAAAGGCATTCCTAAAACGTAAGTGCTAACATTTCAAAAGATCCTTTCTGTACATTATGAACTGCTTTATTTTACAGACCAATATTTCTAAATGACCTCATTTTAATCCATGAAAAAAAAATACTGGAGTGGCTATAGAATGTCATGAATTGAATGTTAAAAATGAAAGCTATTTAAAGCCCTTTAGAAATTTTGCTATTCCTTTCTGTAGTACTGGAAGTATTCCTTTGACATCAATATGGGGAAAACAGATGGGAAGAGCAATTATAAAGTGAGCAGTGTGATACTACCAGCTGACTACTCAGTTTTACTGGCAAACAGATTAGATAACAGAAAGAAAAAAAAGAGGTAGGTTGGCAATTAGCAAATGTGGTACTTTGTGTCAATGAGTCAGAGAGACTATGTCAATGAGTTTAGAAAATCATTAACGGATGAATGCACTAAGAACGGGGGAGTGGTGAAATAGAGTAATGATGTAAGAAGTTTATAGATGAAAAAAGTGAATTAGACATTGGCAACAGGCGGAGAAGACTGGAAGTGAATAAAGCCATTTATCTACACTTCTAGATGAAATTTCATGTGATATGTATAAGAGAACTTTATGATTAGATAAGTAGACAAAAAGGGTCTCACTAAGGGAAATGGAATAAAAGAAAGCATACCAGGAAAAACATCTTCACTCCAAAGCTTACTATATTCTAGAATATACTCTCTCAGGGGACGTGGGCTCAAACCACAGAGAGAGCAAACCATTCAAGATTTTACAAAACAAAACAGTTCATTGGCAAAATGTGAAGGAGCTCAGCAAATTCAACTTGTTGAAAAGGCACTTAAGAGAGGACACAATAGCAAACTTCAAATACCTGAAGGGCTCTCAGAAGGAAGAGGGAAAGCACCTTTTCTCTCATGCTGCAGAGAGGTGGGCACGGACCAATGGCTTGAAGTTGCAGGAAAGTATATAGCAGATATCCAAAAAAAACTTCTTCACTGTGAGAATAGTGAGGTAGTTGAAACAGACTGCCTAGGGAAGTTGTTGGCTCTCCAGCATTGGAGGTGTTCACAAAGAAGGTGCACAGCCATTGGCTGGGGATGATCTAAACAGAGTTATGCCTACTTTCTACCATGGATATTTCCCATGATTCTGGGCTTTGCTAGTTGCTTCTGCTCCACCTGTTCTTTATTTAGGCCTGTGCAAAGTAGCAATTATTCAATTCAGATTTAGCCGATTTGAGGGACAGCAATTCAACTTGGTGACTTGAACACTGTCCTGATTTGATATGGCTGATTTGGATTCAGAGATCTGGCTGCCGAATTGCCTACTGAAGCTTCAGACAGCCTTAACAAATAGGGATATGTTCCCAGGTGATGAGGGAGGAAGGAAGCAAGGCTGGGACTAGGGAATAGGTCCCATCCCCACTCACCCCACCTCCTGAGCTACACTGTGCCATGATGCAGGCAGCTAGTGTCAGCTGCTGCCAAGGCCACTGCAGGAGGGGATGGGGGGAGTGGCAGCAAGTAGAGCCCTGGGCAGCACAGAGGGCAGCACAGCTTGTCTGCACTCACCCTAGCCCCTTCTGCAGCAGCCCAGGGAGCGACCAGCATCAGCTGCAATGAGAACTATCAGTGGATATGTGAGGTGGGCAGGGCACACCTCTTGCTGCTCCATGCCCTCTGGGTGGTCTGGGGGCTGTGTCAGGCTCTTCCCAGGGCATGTGCCCCAGTATCTGTGCACGGGATGACAGTAGACTGGTAGCACCAGGCTAATTCTTCATGCCACTCAGGGTGGGTGCACCAAGCACTCAGAACAGCTCAGGGCCCCTGGATTTGGATGCAGGATGACAGCAGGCTACCGTGCAGGCTAGAGCCACCCAGGGCTCCACTTGCTGCCACTCCCCCCAGCCACTTCTGCAGCGGCCCTGGGAGCAGCTGACACGAGCAGCCTGCACCACGGCACAGTGCAGCCCAGAACATTTACATAAGGGTTCGCTTTATGCAAGGGAAATCTGCATAGACGATTGCTGAATCTCCGAATCAGCCCTGAATCTCTCCAGATTGATTCAGAGGCTTCCAATTAGATTCACACCTCTTAGTAAGTCACCCAATTTCAGAGATTCAGCCACTGAATTGGGCCAAATCTCCTCCGAATCAAATTGGCTACTGAAGCTTTGCACTGCCTATTGCTCTTCCCTTAATCCCCTTTTCTGCTGTGTGCCAGAGTGTTTTTAA
Source organism: Caiman crocodilus (assembly GCA_030014935.1). Lineage (NCBI taxonomy): Eukaryota > Metazoa > Chordata > Crocodylia > Alligatoridae > Caiman > Caiman crocodilus. Next base: position 36,698,831 of record JAGPOW010001918.1, on the reverse strand, counting down.
GCCTCCCCAGAAGCAGTGGGTGCTAGCTACAGCTAAGGCTGGGGACTGAGGTGTGTTGATTCTCCTGCTAGGAACAAAGGCAGAGGTTTCTAGCTAGCAGCATTCCCTCTGTGTGGCATGTGTAGCCATGCAGGCATCTTAGAAGGAATGCTGCTGGCTAGAGGATCTTGTCCCTCTGCTCAGGGTCAGAGTGATCACCACATTTAGGGCCAGGAAGGAAGCTTACCCCATGGTCAGACTGGTATGGTCTGTGGGGGTTTTTGCCACCCTCCGTAGCATTTGGTGTGGCCCTCTACCTGGGACATCTTGAGTATGTATTTACAACCATTTTATAGAAACAGGACATTAGATACTATGTTTCCCCTACTTTACCTGTCCTTGGTTAGGGTGTTAGTTCAATGTCATATCAGGGTTGAAAGTAGTTTTATATAGGGTTTAGATCAGTGGTCCCCAACCTTTTTAAGTACGAGATCACTTTTTTAATTGAAGTCCAACCCAGGGTCTACTAGGCACCAGTGCCACCCCTCCCCGCAGCATGTCAGGCTCCTGCAGTGGAGGAGTGGGACAGAGCTGAATGGAAGGATTGGAGCCTGGGTGGCTTGTCCAGGTGTGAAGGGGGCTCCTGCCACTGCATGCACCCAGACAGAGGCCCTGGGGGCCTGTGACCCCTCCCACCTGTACTTGGGGCACAAAGGGTAGTGCACAGCAGCAAGACATCCCTCATTAGACTCAAGGTACCCTTTGAAAAATGCCAGTTCTTGTTTTTCAGTAGTTTTTTTTTTACTCAGAAAGCCCAAAGCAGGTCAGAATGGTTTTAACACTATGGAACCCTATTTGAAATCTCTGAGTTTGTCTTGTGAATCATGTTTGCGCACCGAACAGTGCTAACATCCTGTGACACCCTTAAGAGGATCTCCAGGTACCCAAGGATACTACAGCTCCCTGACTGAAAATCACGGCTAGAGCAGGTGTTAAATGCAAGGCAGTGTAGTACCAGAAAAGAGCAATATTTTGGATGTGCATAATCAAGTGCTTTGTTGTTACTGAATTAATTATATAAGTTACAAACTATAATACATACTATGCCAGCCCCATATATGCACAGGGCAGAGTCAATTTTCACTGCACACTGCACCTCAAGCCCCACTGCAGCTGGCCTGGTAGTGCCCCAATGCTACATGCAGCCCGCTGCTGAGCAGGAAGGGAGCAAGGCTCAGTCCAACGGTAGAATGCACATGGCATCGGGCCACTTCCAGACCAGGTGCAACAGGGCTTGAAGCGCAGCAGTGGGACTTGCATGGGGTCTGGGACTACCCGCTGGTCCAGAGGTGTCTGTGTGGGGGGCTTCTGCCACTGGGTGTACCCTGGCAGCCCCTGCCCCCCAACTTGTGCTCAGGGTGGAGGTAGATGCTGCTGCCTGCTGCACCTTGCACCCCACTGCAGCTGCCCATGTTCAGGCACAACTCAGCCCAGCAATGGCACTCACATGGGGTCAGGCCCTGGCCTGGCTGGTCCAGGGATGCATGGTGGGGCTCCCACCGCTAGGTGCAGGCTGGTGGAGGCCCCAAGGGCCTGCGACTCCCCCCATCCCCATCTGTGCTCGGGGCACGGTGGGCAGGCTGCAGCAGCAGCCACTTCCTTCCCAAGCACAGGTGGGGGGCACAGGTCCCCGGTGCCTCTGCTGGGCTGCGTTCAGTAGTGTGAGTCTCTGCACAATGTGCTCCTGGACAACCAGATCTTCAGAGACCTAGCTGGGCCAGGGCCAGACCCCACGGGAGTCCCGCTGCTATGCTAAACCACGCCCACACGTGACTAGCTACAGTGGGGCTTAAGGTGCAATGGGAACTGCCTCTGCAGAGTTGGGGGGGCATATTCCCTTTGGGCTTCTGCTAGTGTGTGCCCAGCAGCCCAGGGGCCCCACTCACCTTCCCCTGCTCCTGGCTGGGCCACGCTGTCCATCCCTCACTGCGAGGGTCTTAATCTGGCCCCTGCCCCTTCCCTCCCCGACAGACTGACCGGCTGGGCTAGGGGTGGGGTAGTATGTGGGTGCATGCATGCACCCCCTTCCCCCTAGCCCAGGATTAGCCAAAAGAATCTCTGCGATCAAATTGTCAGTCATGATGGATCAGTTGGGGACCACTGGTTTAAGATTATGGTTGTAAGGGATTGTTTGGAGAGGGATGATACTGCCTCAGGCAGGGGGTTGGATGAGATGACCTCTAGAAGCCCCTTTGAGTGCTACTTCTCTATGACCATGAGAGAGTTAGACAAGATAATAGGCAAGGTTCCACTCCTCCTCTCTTCCAATCTGCAATATTTTAGCAAAATGTCCCACAAACACATGCAGAAAACTGGTCCAGATACCCAGTTCTTCTCATGTTCTCTCATCTTCTTGCCATCTTTAAAGTGCAGTCTGCAGAACTACAAATGGTTGTTTAAAGTACTCATCTTTATGAAAAATGAGAGTAACTTGCAATATTTAGAAAACTGGGACTGGGCCATTTCAGACAGATTTAAGAGGTCTAGCTGTTCCTAGACTTTGAGAAGTAGGGGAAGTTGGGACTCCAGGGAGGGGTGGAATCTACCTCCTCCTTGCTAGGAGTAACCTCTCATTAAAGACCAACATTTCTAAGGTGATTTTTTTAGTCCCCAGCCTTCCCCTGGACTCCCAAGTTCCAACAAAAAGGAAGGTTCGATCAGCAGCTCCGGCCGCAGTTTCAAAAGAAAAGTATGATACTGGGCCAAAAGCACAGAGCATCAGAGAAATGGGTTCTAACAGTACAGTGGAATGGAAGATCATAAGGCAGCTAGGAGGAGTGACATAACTTTATGGGATTAATTAGAAACAGTGGGCTTCAGGAGTGAAAGGATAGGATTTTCAATCAAAAGGGGTAAGAAAGGGTCTGAGCTGATGAGAAGCAGATGAATTTTTGGTTAACAACTTCAGAGAAAATCTGTGAAATCAGACTCCACAAAAAACTTTTGTCTTTAGAAAAATTATTAGACCAGGACAATCATTACATTCAAAATAATGAACATTTCTACAAAAAGTATAGTGTAGTCAGCAGTAGACCAAAGCTAGTATAAATATCTGTTGCAAGTATTTTCTTAATATCCAAGTGAAAAAGCTTGTAGCCAGAAGTCATAAAACAAGGATTCCACTCTAGGGGGCAAAGATGGTAGCTAGATTAAGTTTTATAACAGTTTAACAAACTCATATACAGTATAATACAGGTATGCAGTTGTGACCCATACACTGCTGTAGATGACCTTCATTTTGATTATTATAAAAGCAAATCCCTTTAGTTATTGCTTTTTGGTATCTCTCAGAGGATCTGGCACATAGGAAAACAAATTTCAACAACTGAACTTTACAAGTAATATGCAGCAGCTGTCTCTTCATATGGATTTAAAGTTAAAATGCAGGTTTGTTCATGTATTCTTCCATTGTCTGCAAAAAAAGCAATCGAGGTGTTACAGAGTCATAACGTACAACCAAAATTCACTCTAATTCTGCTCCTGTTGAATATGATTGGATTTTAGTATGATGTACATATATTACAACTGTTAATGAACTAATCCAAAAACCACTATACATGTAATTTGCTCTTTGCCTATCTAGCTGGTATATGTAATGAATGAAAACTAGCCTACACAGAAAAGGTGGCTAGAAAGAAGAGCTTATTCCTATAGTATTTCTCCAATTATTTGCCTCTGCCTTACCTCTTAACAAGCGAAAAAAGTCTACAGATTTCACTGCAGATCTAAGGCAATCTTGAAAGTGGAGTAACTCTATAACATTCACCATTTCTTACTATCCTTGGCTCACTTGGATAAATTACAACATGAAAAGATTCCTGCAGGTTTCTAAAGAATGGTCCCATACTTACTCCTCATGGGAACAACAATAAAGTCTACTTATGGACAAAAATAGAGGTTTCCAGCACATACGTATTCTGATTTTAATATCAGTACAGTAAAAGCTGTGTTAACTGGCATTTTACTAACCAGAATATTCCATTAACTGGAATTTCCAATATCTCCCAATATAAATCTTCACTTTAGCAACTGGAAACTTTGCTGAGTCTATCCAGCATGCACATCAAGTATTTCTGTTGTTTACAGTAGTTAGTGACACTGCTAAAAGAGGAGGTGCCTGGAGTTTGCAGGGGAGGGGAAAGGGATCTGCATAGGACAGGGTGGGCTGGGGCTGGTATAATTGTCAGATAACTGGAATTTTTTAGATAACCAGCACCCCCTCTTACCCTGCTCACACCAGATAACAAAGCTTTTATTGTATATATGTAGGGTGACCATACATCCTGGTTTATCCAGGACAGTCCCAGATTTTGTAAGCTGTCCCAGCAGGTTGGCAAAAATTCAAGCAGAAGTCATCACAGGGCGCAGTCTGGCAGGGAGGCATAGTGGGCAGGCAGGCACTGCTACTTCCTTCCATACTTGCCCAGTTTAGTTGCTCCTGAGCTAGGCTGGACTGAGTACTGCTCCTGCCTCAGGCAGAGATCAGCCAGGGCAGGGCAGGGTTGGGGGAGAGCACTGCTGTGAGCATGGGCTGCTCACATGTATGCATGCGTGCCCCCAAACACAGTTTCCTGGGCAGCTGCCCATGTCACCCACCTCTAAGGCTAGCACTGTGTAGCAGACATGCTCACCCTGCCAAATTCTTCTCAGTGTCAAGAGAATGCATTCTTTTCCATTATAAAAACACTGAGAAAAGAATTTGGTAGGGTGAAGTGCCAGCCTTAGGGGGATGGGCAATCAGCCAGAGCACCATGGTCAGGAAGCACCATACACACAAGAGCCATGTGCACTCACAAGAGCGCTCTCTTCCCACCATGCCCTGGGCAGGAGGAGAAGTGCCCAGTGCAGTCTGCCCCTCAACCTCCAGCTGCTGGTCAGGAGGTGGCAAGCTGGGTACATGAGACCAGGATGTGGTGCCTGCTCCAGCAGTGCCTGCCTGCCTGGCATACCATGCTGCTCCACCTCACCACCAGACTGCAGCAGCACTGCTAACGGGGGGCAAAGGAATACAGCATCTCAGATTTCCTTAAAAATATTATGGTCACCTTAGTGATGAAACAATAAAAAAAAAAAAGATGACAAAGATATTTTGGCATCTACCTTGGTGCCAAACAAATGTTTACATCATAAAACAAAGTCTTATTACAGGTTGTAATAAATATGAATTAATAACCACTATCTTTCAAAGAAAGTGGTGGTAGCATATACATTTTTTAATACCCAGTTAACAGAATGCAGTATGGTTGAATGAAAAAAGTTACAAAATGTTGCCACTTTTCTCAAATATATTGCTATACTGTGCAATACCTGATAATCAAATACTAAGGTGTTTTTCTACTGTGTTTTAAACTCTTGTCAAACAAGAAACCTGTGTGAAACTGAAGCATGCATCTCATCTGCTGGTGCCTTACCTCTTGTAACATGTCAGAATCTTCTATAGCTTTTACTGCAGACTTCTTTGAAGTCTCTTGTATCTCTCCACCCAGAATAAATTCATCAAGAATAAAATAAGCTTTTTCAAAATTAAAGATAATATCCAGCTCACATACCTGGTAGAGCAAAATGCATATTTAGGCAAAATTTTACAGCATTACGAATTAACTTGCTAACAGCTGTTACACTGTCAAATCTATTTAAAATATGCACCATGTAGCAAAGAGTAACATTAAAAAAAGTAAAAACCCTATACTACCCCCTCATTCCCAAAATACTAGGTATACATTTTCACCATTCACACAGAAAGAATTACTTCATTTGTGCAGACAACATAGATGTTGGATGGGGGAGAGGTGAGGGAAAGAAAGAAAGAAAGAAAAAAAATCAACATTTATAAGGAATGTTTTAAGTACTTGTCTAGCACTGTAGTCACACTGTGCATGTCACAGAGTAAAACACATCCCCTGTCCCAAAGACATTATAATCTCTGACAGACAAAACAATGTAAAACGACAATGTAAAATGTAACTCAACGGTTAGTTACTTTTTGAATCATCCTTTAACTAGAGAGCAAATAGAAAATATTCACAGAAGTGGGCCTCCTGCAGGTCATATTTAAAAGAACTCAGCAAGAGGGAATTTAAAAAAAATGCTTTTTTATAATTTTTTCCCCCCCCCACTTTTTTCCCCAAACAATCTATTAAATGTCACCCCTGGGAAGAGCTGCAGAAAACAAAATTGGGGTTTTTTTGAGGAAGGGCTTATAATGGAAAGCTATCTCCTTATAATAGCCTTGGCACTATTTTTCTGTCTGATCCTGCTGATATACTTCACATGGGAGACACAGATGCAGTCAAAGGGGAAAGCAAGCGGATGGAAAGGTAGGACAAGAGCAGCTATAGATATTTGCATTCCTTGTTATACGACAAAGAACTAAAGTAAACAACATATCCTGAGTAACTGAATAAAGAAAAAGAAACTTACATTTCCAAAATACCTATCCAGTAGCTCTACATAACGATGAACAACCTCTAGTGCCAGCAGCTCATTATCTCGGTCTTCTATTGCACAGCAAAAATATAAACTAGCATACCTACAAACACAGAAGGGAAAATAGGGGAAAAAGTGATTAATGTTGGCTTAGAAAATGATATTTAAGAGGTTTGTTCTTTGGGAATTGGTTTATGAGTATATGTATATGCATTAGAAAGGTTTAGGATGGGCAGATGGGCATCAGTTTCTAAACTGATTTCTAAAAAGCCTGGGTTTCATGCACAGCGTTGGAAGCAGACATGCTAACACAAGGCCAAAAGATATACATACAATCTGAGAAAGAGGAGGCATGTACCACACTGTTCCATAACAGAAGGTAAGGGTGGCACCAGTTAACAAGACCTCAGAACAGGGGTGGGCAGAGAGGCAAGCCCTGGTTTTGCAGGAACAGACTAAAATAGAAGGCCCAGAAAGTCCAAATTAGCATATATGCACCTGATGAGTAACAAACACAGAAAGACCAAGCAGCAACAGCCACAGGTCAAGAGTCATCAGGAAGGAAGGACAATACAAAAGAAGGACTTTGAAGCAGCAAAGGGTTCCTCCCCATCCCTCTTCCTCCTCCTCCCCAAGTGGGGTCCCTGAGGCCACCATGGACAGAGGGCACGCCACCAGTTCATCTCATCCACACCACGGGAGGAGGGGAGGGAAGGGGTGTAGGCTTCAGCATCCCACTGCCAGGCTGCTGACATCCAAGAGAGTCTCAGAGGGAAGACTGCATCCTGGTCAGATGTACTTTGACTTTGATGACAGTCCTAGGATTTGGTAGATGTATAGAATTGCTTGATTGTTTGTATTATTTCTTTTCTGTTATCACTGTGTATCAATAAGATTGCCTACTATCGAATGGGAAGGTCATGGTTGGTCTGAGGGTGGATTCCCTCCCCCCGGTCTCCCCCCCAATACTTCCCCCATTCCTAGAACAAGGTATACAAGTCCTAAATCCAGAGTCAACAGTTTCTAAAGCCCAAAGTGCATTGCAGTGCATTGCTCTGCACTCAGTCACAACAGTTAGATATAATGCAATTCATTTCCCTGCCTGTGCATACCTATTCTCTATAGTAACTGTTAAGATTTCTCTTTTTCACATAGGACCTGTAGGGAGACCTCTTTGGGTCCATCTACACTGTAGCAGAGGCATGTAACCAGAAACATGGGTGGTAGAGCGTGTATTCAAGGCCATTGGTGCACTCCAGACTCAGATGCTCACTAAGCTGTTCTAGGCTCACCCTCAGAACCCTTCCTCTGAGACCTGCCAGAGATTAACAGCTCAGGCATGGGCCGAAAGCAAGAGTGTCCAAATCATCAGGCCCAGAGAGCTTGTTGAGTAGCATGAGGCCACCCCGTGGGCCTGATTAGGCCCAAAAACTGGCCCTGCGTGCTAAATTCAGCACACAGGGCTGCGAGTGCCCTGGATTGGCCCAGTGTGCTGCTTGCCACACTTGTGCACATGGTATAGAGGGCCAGATCCAGTGCTGGAATTGACACTGTGCGCCATGGGGAGCGCATGCAAAATCCACAGTGCATGGGTCCAGTCTAAGACTCATGGGCAGGCACAGAAGGCTGAATGATGGGACTCCACAGGCTAGATCTAGCCAGCACGCCTTCTGACATCCTTGACCCTTGATCTGTAGGACCATGGTCTGATGGGGAAGGGAGTACAAAAAGAGTAGTCATTTCTCAAGGAAGTGATCCTTGGAATACAAAGGAAGTCTTTTTTTTTTTTTTTTTTTTTTTTAAAAAGGCAGCAAAAGGGCTGGGAGATCCCCTTGGCTCAATAGGGAAGACATGGACCTTATATTGAAAAGAGAAGCTTATAAGGGATGGAAATCAGAAATTACCACCAAAGAGGAAGAATACACAGCAATAGCTCGACCCTGTAGGGAGCGGATTAAAAAAGTAAAGGCAAAGGCAAAAACCAAAGTCAAATGGGCAACTGGAACCAAAAATAACAAAAAATACTTCTTTAGAGATGTAAGCATTTTGTAATCTTTAGAAATAAATTAAATAAAAATTATATTAATCATCATTTTTGAAAAAGAGGGTAGGAAGATATACTGAATACATTCTCAAACATTTACATTGGAATGCTGCCCTTACACCACCAAAAAGACCAATGGTAAATGACATCTGCATGAATACTATAACAACCCTATTGTAGACTACAAGTTGGTAGACTGTGGAATGATTTAATGTTTTTTATTAAAAATAAAAGGAATAAAAAATAATACTTGAGAAAATATAGTCTCCTAGTAGTTTAAAAGGATATGATGTGACCACTTGAGAAAATGGATTATAAATTAACTCAAGCTGATCAACCGTCTTATTTTATTTATTGCAAATTTTAATATTTAGTTAATTCACTTCTGGGTTAAACAATTCACCCAATCTTTAATCTCAGCATAACAGCTGGAACTTCAGTTCAAAGCAATATGCAACTAGGTCTAACCCTCTTCAGCAAAATGCTTAAACATGTGCTTATATTTTGTGCTTCTTCTAGATAGAGGTGGCCTACTAAGTTAAAGCTTTCTTTTCTTTATAGTGACTAAGCAGGAATTGATAATCAGGCAACTAACTAGGAAGACACAAGAAACAAGTTTCAGGTCGGTAAATGCTTCAAAGACAATTTGGCAGAATGCAAGAGGCTTCTCAGTATACCATGGATAGCCTCGAATAAACACTGACAAAGCATAGGGTGCTTCTAAATTAAGATACCTTTAAATTAAGAAGATTAAACTGCAGGAGGAGACTCCATGTCTAACTCAAGTGTGAACTTAATTCAAGATTTTACTACCCTTTTTCCTCTATAGTTAATTAAAGTATTTTTTCCCCCCAACTGCAATTCACCTTATCAGCTTCTCCACTAGGGAAAGGCAGGTTGCTTTATTTTATTTAGAATCAAGTTGTCTTGTTCCTAGTTTTAGGTTCTTAACTGAAGCATTTTTAAAAATTCCTGCCATCAACTGTTTCTCTTGTGCTGCCTCCTAACAGTGTTTACAACATAAATGTAAATATGTGTTTATATCTATTCTTATAAAACTACTCACACCTTTTGTAAACAAGCTTTAGGTCTTTCCAGTCAACAAAACTGCTCATCTTTTGATTGCGAGCCAGAATAATCTGAACAGTTTCCCGTATGATCTTTTTCTTCTCTTTGTCAGGTAGTGTAGCATACCACTTCTGAAGTCTTAGCTTCCCTTGTCGGCTGAACAGCAGTATAAAGTGTATCTAGAGTAAATAGAAAAAAACATAGTAATGCCAGTTCATACATAATTTCCCATTGAATGGTGCTTCACCTGCCACCACTAATACAGAATATGGAAACTGACAAAAAAACCATTCATCGCTACCAGGCATAAGGCACCTAAGCTTTCAAGTACTTCGTCTATACCCTACTCACCTAAAAGTCTTCCCTAGTACAACTCATTCCTCCAGCAAGCAAGTGAATGTCATGAAGGTTCAATCAGATGCACAATTAGTTCATTCTGAGTTGTTGTTAAAGACTTCCAAATTACACCTGGTCAGGATTTTTTTTTTTTTTTTTTTAAGTTTTTTTAATAAAAATGTGGTCAAGAGAGAGGGAGGACTCTGTGACCCAGTGGTTAGGGTAGCCATCTGGGAAATCCGACTGGAAATCTCCACTCCAAGTTTGGAAGAGCCAAGACTTAAACCTGATCATTTGTATTCCAGCTGAGTTCCTTAATAGGTAAGACCCTATGAAGACTGACTGAGGGACCTGAATCTCTTCAGCTTCCGCAAGAGAAGGCTGAGACGCAGTCTTGTGGCTGTCTACAAATTCATCGAGGGTGTCAGCAGGGAGTAGGGGGCGCTGTTTACTAGGGTGTCTCTTGGGGTTACCAGAAATAATGGCCACAAACTAAAGGAGAATAGATTTAGATGGGAGATAAGGAAGAAATTATTTATGGTGAGGGTTGCCAAAATATGGACTGGGTTTTCAAGGGAGGTGGTGCTATCCCCTACCTTGGAGGTGTTCAAGAAGAGATTAGACAGGCACCTGGCTGGGGTTACTTAACCCCAGTGCTTTTTCCTGCCTGGAGCAGGAGGTCAGACTTGATGATCAACCAGATCCCTTCTGACCCTAGAAATCTGTGAAATCTATTAATCACTGGGTTATATGGTCTCTGCCCCCCTCCTTGACTAAGTATCTTTCAAAATGGAACAGGGGAGCTTGAGAGAAACTGAAATCTTGCTATTCTGGCTTCTCTTCCTTTTTGTGTACTCACTTCCCTCTGTTCTATCTCCCCCACTGGCAAAATCATCTAATGTGAATTGTAGGAAGCTTCCCAAACCCAGTTTCATTGAAACTGGTACCTTTTTCTGTTTAAGATAAAATGCAATAAAACCCTTCCACATTTGTTTTTTGACAAATCAACATTTTTATTTTCAGTGTTTGGTCCAATCCCCGTAAGTGCTGAATACCTTTCAACTCCTATTTAATGAAATTTCTTGTCTGTGATTAATACAGAATTAAAGTTACCCTGAATTGCCTTGTGTCCTTCCAGATTTTTGGGTTTAGAGATCTGGAAACCTCTGAAAAACTGAAGTGTAAAGTTAAAGCATAGGCCAGTGACAAAACATGGCTGCCAGGTCCTTCTTTCCCAACTTCCTGTGTCACACCTTGGCAGACAGTGAACGCTGAAAGGAAAAGTGAACAGAATATGACCCAAATGTTTCCCCTGTTCCCATCTCATTTGTAGACTCCAGCAAGTCCAGATATACTGTGTCAACTTAAATCACCCGGATCTACCTGCTGATTGTTACTTTTACTCTGCCCTCCTTGGAGCTGACAGCACCCTCCAAAAATTAGCTCACCCAGCTACATTTACTGTTTTACATACAACCACATTGACTCATAGGAGAATTGATTCAAAGAGCAGCTTGACAAAACTGTGCCTATGATACAAGGAGATGAGGAGGGAGGAGGGGAGGGTTTCCCTTCTGCAAGCAAACAGAGGGAAGAGGCATGCATATACTTCTGGTAATCCATCATGCCTCATTTCAGTGCTGAGCTGTGAAGGGAGTATTAGGTTGGGGTCTTGGTATCATGGGGATTGCCAGCAGTGAGATGGCAGACTAGCCTCTCTTGACTGAAACGCGGTAGATGGTAGTACAGTGTTAAGTAGAATCCTATGGGCAAGAGCCAGTGGGCTGTCAAGTAGGGTGAAGGGCAGGGGGTAAAATATAGCAAATGTGGGGTTATTTCTGGGACATATTCCTCAGCATTTTGACCATGGAAATGTTCCTGTTCAGTGCTGTTCAGTAGCTGTACTGTTCAGTACAGCTCTCCTAAACTCTAGTTTGGTCTTCACAACAGGAAAACATTAGGTTGTCATATGCCCCACCTGCACCTCACTGTACTACCACCAAGTATGCGAGTTGCCACTGAGCTGCTGATCAAAGAAAGTCGAGTTAAAGCCATTTTGGAACATACCTGAAGTCTTCATTTCATAATATTTAGACTGAAGGCATGCAGAAAGCAGGGCAGGTGGCCCATATGAGTAGCTTGTTCACATAGGCATAAGCTTTCATCAGTGACATCCTACATTGTCAGAAGCATCTAATGCTTTAAGCCTTTCTGACCAAGTTACGCCCCGGGTGCCACCCTGCCCTGATGTCCGCCTCATTTTCAGATGTCACTAGAACATTCTGGAAAGGCATGGCACACCACAGGGCAGCCCTACCGCTGCATCAACATTTGTCTGGTAAGAGAATTTCCTTGGGGTGGAGGGGTGGGGGGGGTGAAAGAGGGGAAAACTAAACAGGAAGTGCTTGTTGGAAAGTTTGCCCGTCATTTAGGCAGTTGTTCTCATATAGGTTTGTAATTCCACGTGATTATTCACTACGTAATGACAGTAAGACCTAGCACACACATAGTATTATTTGTCAGCATGTCTCAAAGCAATTAACATCAAGATTACAAAGAAATGAAGGGACTCACCATAAAATCCCCTTAGTGAGATAGTGGTAAAGCTGATATAGAGCTGCAGAGCTCAGTGCTCCCTCCACTAGGCTATATAGCCTCTGAGATTTCCAAGTGTTTCTCCCCCTCCTGGCTGTAGGGGCTTGGGGGCAACAGTCATACTCTGAAGGGTTGGGAGTGTGCAGATGCAAACAGGGGCAGAAGGAGAAATTGCAGATATGGTCTATGTCAAAAAATCATGATCTAGTTGTGGATAGGACAGTCATAGTAATTAAATACATACCCACAAACTCCATGCCGCAAGACATGCATCCTAACTTTTCCAAATCACCCTCTCCTTTATGTACCATTAATATTATGAAATCCATTAACAAGTAAAAGGGCACTCTGTCTCGTACCTGGTTTACTATATGTGTACGTATCAGAGGTATCCAGCTTTTGAGAGAGTCACATACCTCCTTTGTACATCCAAGACATACACCAAGCCAGGCCCTTTGTCTCTCATTGTGTCCTCCCAGTCCTTCTCCCTTCCCCCATTTTGTCCAGGACACCAAAGCCATAGCATGGACCCACCTATATGGCTTTCCTTCTGAAGTGCTGCTTCATTTGGTGTATCCTGGCTTTCAAAGGCATGATCTTGTATTGTGTTCAAGACTACCCCCTTACGGGTGGGGTCACAGAGAAGGGATGAAACACCTTCCCCCTCCCCCCCCCCAGAAGCATGCCCTCGGGGAAAGTACAGTTCAGGACTGTCAGGCCCTGCTCTCTATTTGCTTTACCACTCGCACACTTTTTATTCACCCGCAAAGTCCTTTCCTCTTCCAAATTTCCCCACTCCTTTTATTGCTTCTCATAATCAGTCCCCTACCCCTTGCCACAGCCCTAGCCCATTCCCCATCATATTCTCATCCCAGTCTTCTACCCCCAATACTCCTTCACCATCAACAAGTATTCATGTATAGTTATGTGCTTTAGGAAAATAATGCAAGTGCTTTACACATGTTCCGCTAGACTTGGATGATATTCCCGCACCTCCCCAAAACACTCCCCATCCCTGATAGAAGCAGTTTTCACTAAACCATTGCCGTTTTCATACCAAGAGTAGGCTTTAGACTTGCATTATCAAAGTACAGATCAAATTGAATGCCCACAACATATGTCTCCATACCAACCAGACCATATGAAATTAGATTGGTTAGAAATGAATTTTGGCTAGTATTTCTACACGAGTGTGCATGTATGCACACACGCACACTCATGCACACACAGAGCAATCTTTTCAGTATGCACCAATTAAGAGAGCCAACCTACTGTGCTTCATCAGAGGCAGGGGGTGCTAAGGACAAGCTGGCATAAATGCTGAATAACTGAGATCAGTGAGGGGACAATCAAAGTAAATGTTTGAGACTCAGATGTGTGAAGAAAAAGATGATAGAGTCCACAAACTTCATGAAAAAGGAATTGGATGCATCTCAGCAACCTATTGCCCAAATGATGCCAAACTTGGAGCACTATACTTAACCTCCCCTCCACACCTTCCCCCGCCCCCCAAAGCAGCACAAAGTTCAACGTAATGTGAAAGAATTCAAAGTTCAGAGCACTTAGACTCAAATCATCATACATAGGAACAGCTTTTCATCCTTAACTATAGTACTGCTAGTAGTTCACTATAATATTGTGCAAGATTAAACATTAGCATTTGTTTTGCGATGCCAGGATCCCTAAGACAGGATAACCAAGACTGTGGATGGAAGGAAGGAACTCTACACATCCTTCTATAGCACAGAAAACTAATGAAAGTGTGAAGTGGTCCATTCATCTCAATGCAATATTCTCAGCTAAATGAGAACAAAGCCCCAATGGACAAGATTTCATCTTCAAATAATAGCCAAGACATTCACTGCTCCACACATCTCACCAGTATTCTCATCCTCAGTCCTCCTTGCTGTCACTGCCTCAGATGCAATGACTTGGATCAAGCCTGCCTGTTCCCATCTCTTCACTCTAGCCTTCACACTGTGTACTAGAAGCATGCAGCAAGTACACCTGCTCTCAGCTCCCCACACAATCAGAAGCAGGATCTCTAAGGATACCAGCACTCATGGAAGCCACTGAAAGGAATTCAAAACCTCTTATGTGTTGGGGGGCCCTATTTCAGGATCACACACAGGGGAGAAGGGAATACAAGGCTGACAGGTCATTTTCCCTCCAATTACTCTATCATCTTTACCCATGCCCCAGTAACATCCTTCCTCTCCCCAGCCAGTGTCCCAAACTCCTCTCTACATAATTCATTTGATTCCTCTACCCCCTGGCTTGAATCCCTGCTGAAGGGATTGGGGATGGTAGTAAGGTTTGTCATTACAATTACAATTAAAGAATCACAATTAGATATTTTAATAAAATACTTCTATGGAGAGAAGTCCAGTACATTACCAAACATATGTAGTAAATAGAAGTGCAGAAAATGTCTATTAAAAATAACACTCCTAGTTTCTCAGCAGCTGGATTTTAAACAAAAAGTTTATTCATAGTTCAGAAGTTCGCTGTAGCTAATAAAAGCATTTAAATATTTTATACAGAACAAAGCTCAGTAGGAGGGAAACCACTTTTTTGTGGGTTCTTAATTTTAGAATAGTTTGCTTAAATATTTAAAAGTAAATCACACCAGCAACCAGAGAGATAGCCGTGTAAGACAATTCAAGATATAAAAATAAAGTCTCACTGCTTCTTCTAGCTTTGGGAAGTTTCTAAATATATATAAATATTTTCTAAATATTTGGGAAATGGTAATAAAGTTGGCTTAGTGCACATACAGTTATATATTCAAATTGTGTGTGGGCATGCACATGGAAGAAACAATTTCTCTAAGGCTATTAATACGCATTTTTTCTTATGGAAAATATTTTACATCTTATTTTTTTCAGTTTTTATATTGCAAACTACAGTTCATTTGTGTTTGTTATGTTTTATAGGGGGAAAACCAATGGCTTCAAGGCATCTAACTTTTAAAATTCTTTATGGTGAGTTCTTTTGAAGAATCCCTCCTATTTTCTGAGAGATCAGACTCTTCTCTAGAGCGCTAGATTCACAAAGTAGCATGTAAATGCACATTCCCATCCTTGATACTGCGAGGTGAGTTATCTGGAAACTAAGATGTATGAATCAAAGCAGGAAGGCTCCAAAAATGTAATATTTTTTCTGCAAAGGTAAATGATCCTATTCATACATGTTATGGCAAGATGAGTCAAGATCCAGGGAACAGCCTTTGTGAATATAGTATTAAATTCACCTGACAAAATTATGAGGATTGTGTAACTGCCTAGAATCTAGTAGTTTAATTGCAACTAGATCAGTTGGCTAAATGAAAATATCAAGCTTCAAGGTTGGCAAAAACAGCCTGATTAAAAGGGAGGATTGATGCATAATGTCCCAGCCCTTCTATTTGTGCTACCAATTTGTTTTGCCCTAATGATACTACAGTTGTCAAGGCTACCCCCCCCAGCAGATTAAGATACAGCTCTTCTTGTATATATACTTGTCTGCTGACTCGGGAGTCAGTATAAAGGGCTGTTTTGCCAGCTACACAGCATGGTACCTCTACAGCTTTTGTTAAGGTAATTGTATTTGCAAAAGCACAGAATCAACTCTCCAGAGATGAAGGCAGCAGGTCAGCAGGAATGCATTTCAGAGTGGACAGGAGCAAGCAATGGTCATTTAATAAATACACTTCTAAAAATAACTCCGAATGAGTTTACAGAGATTTATGTAGAATACACTAAGAATGGAGGAGACACTCAACTTTCACAAGAGACTTATTAAAACCTGCAATTGTTTTTGCTGATCACTCTCGTCTTTTCTCGGACAAAAAAAAATAAAAATCGAATGCATTTAATCTGGACTTTAGAAGACTTCCTAATAATCTTGCATTTTTTTTTTATTTTTTTTTTTATTTATTTTTTTTTAGAAAAATACCCCTTAAAATGGCTTGGCTAAAATCTAGCAACAGCTTCCCAGGTAATCTTTATCAGCTGTATAGGTCTGCAAACAACAATATTGCAGATGGAGTAGAAATGAATAAAAAAGTGAAGTAGAATGTTAAATGACTCCAGTTCCTGGTCATAATCATAAAGACATTAATATATACCTTATAAAACACAACATACAGAAAATGCATTGCTGTGTGCAAACAGAACTGTTCTTCACATTCCAATAATCACCTAAAAGCAGAACTTACTATTAACTTTCTCTAGTGTTCAAGACAAGAGCTCAAGATTAGTCTAGAGCTAAGATTAGTCTAGAGCAGTTAAGTGTAGATATTCAGAACAGTTCAATTTCCATTAAAGTACATTCACTAAGGGGAAGCTCTTTAAAGCAGTCTGCGTCTAGAATATCGGCTGTAATATATTTAGACATTACAACCAATTTATTCCAAACAGCTTGATAACTAACATGCCCTGAATGTGCTGAGTTCTTTTGAAAACTGGCCAACCATTTAGTGAGCTGAGTTACTTAAAAAAAAAATTGTTAAAAATTCTAGCCTAGAGAAGTTCAAGCAAACAAAAGGTACATGGAGGCAGAGAGGAGAGGATAGAACATTTTAGGCAAATCTTTGCAATTTATTATTGCACATAAAGAAACTCATAATTCCTAAAGGGCATCTGCACCCATTGAAGTGCACAGGGCACCTCCAAAGCATCAAGCTGCCCTTCAACATGCCAGTTATAAAGTAATTACAGTATTTAGTTAAATATTCCAATTTTCCTGTAGACTTAGACATTCAAATAAGTGAAACACCCAGCTATCTGAACAACTATATTTATGTACAAAAATAGAAGTGCACCAATACATGGGTCCCATATCATACTGGCACCAATATAAGGAAAATTGACATTATTGGCAGTCAGCTTTTTTGGCTGATGTGGCCGATAACGTCGCCAGTAAATGCCCCGTGCACACACATGTAGGTGCAGTGCAGCACACAGACAGACAGGAGCACAACCCAGCAGTGTGGAGAGCAGCATCAGGACCATACGTCTATTGTGGGGGAAGGGGCAGAGGGAGGGAAGGGGCATGGCGGGGGCAGATTGAGGGAGGGAATGGGGCATGGGCAGGCACTGCTTAACTGGGGTGGGGTGCAAGACAGCTGTGGCTTGTCCAAGGTGCTCGGGGACGGGTGTGGGGTACGCAGCTCCTGATGCTGCACACACTCTGGGAAGGCCTGTAGGGGTGTGTGCCCCCCAGATCTGCATGCTGGGCGAGGCCAGGCTGCCGCTGCAGGCTGGAAGGAGCACCAGGCTCTTCCTGGCAGGGGACTGAGCCAGGCTATATGTGGGGCAGGGGGAATTATTTTTCCAATGATTGTGTGTATGTGTTTTTTGGAGTGAGGCAGGTTTCTATATATTTCTGTTTGGATGAAAGTAAAACATCATCACTTCCAGACCAAAGAATTGAGACTTATTATATCAGGATCCCTAAAGAAAATTTTCCCTTTGTTGAGAACCCCTCCTTGGCTGAACTGCATTTAATAATTTGGAAGCTCTGTTATAGGCAGCCTACTGTTTGTTGACACTTTTCAGGACTTTGTACATTTCAGCAAGGGAGGAAACCATTCAGAAACATTGATAGTATGGTAGACTCTAGCATAAGGACAGGCAAAATCTGGCCTGCAGGATTCCTAAAAATACATATCTATATAAATAAATAAGTATATGCCTTGTCACCATTGACAGGCAGCCACAGGAAGATACCAATTAATTTTTATATATAAAGATAAATAAATAAAAATAATTAATGAGCACTTTCCCATGTCTGCCTGTCAAATATGACAAGGTACCAGCAGCATCAGGACTCAGGAAGAACTGGAGGCAGAACCCAGTGGCCCCAACAGCAAGGCCTGCTCAGCTGTATCCCAACCCCAGCCTCCCCCAGCCAGAAGCTTCTGCCTACTAGAGGCTTCCGGCCTGGCAACCCTGGAGCTGTTCTCCCACCATCCTCCATCAAGGAGTGGAGAATCAGATAAGAATGGGCCGCTGGGGGACGGGGGGATTGCAAAGGACTTGCAACACAGCAGGAGCCAGCCTAGCCCAGCCATGTGGACCCAGCCCTGCAGCTGGGAACTGTACACTGCCAGAGCAGTGGGCAGGTGAGGAAGGGAAGCAGTAGCAGGCATAGGGAGAAGCAGGAAGTGGAAGCATGCAGGATCATGGGGCCCTGGGGATCAGGGCTGGCAGCAGTAGGAGCCAGCTGGGAATTGTGGGTGCTAGGTTGGCTCCCCATGCGTTCTGTGGTCCCAGTGTTGCAGCTGGGAACTCCACAGTGCAGCTTGGAGTTTGCTGGGCTGGCCTGGCTGGGCACCTCCCAGCAGCATGCACTTTTAGGCTGCAACATCAGGATTGCAGAACATAGGAGCCAGCCTAACTCCCACAGTTCCCAGAAGACTCCAGCTGCTGCCTCTACTGCAGAGGCTGCAAGCCTGCAGCTCCTGCGCTGAAAGCTTGCTGTCTTCCCCACCCCCTGCTGCACAGGTCCGTGGACTCCATTGGGAGTGGAAGGAGCCCCGCCCCCTGCTTCCCTGCCTCCAGCATGGGGATTTCCCTGCTGCTGTCAGCAGTGGGGACTATGTGCTATGTGGGGGGGAGTCCACACAGCCCCCACCCTCCCTTACACCCCACAAACCTCACACACCCACACTCTGCCCCCCAATCCCCTACACCCCAATATACTATAATCCCCCCTGCACAGCCACACCCCTTCAACTCCCCCCACCACACACACACAACCCCCACACCCAATATAAGAGTGCGACTTTATTTTTGAGTTATTACGCAATTCCTTCTATATACAGTACACAAAATCATGACAAATATTTTTTGTAATAAAATTAAAGTAAGTTTTAGTAGGGTGTTTCCACTGAAATGTTGAAACACAAGTAAAAAATGGAACAGTGCCATTTCGCACAGCCCTAATGTTTATGTTAATTTAAGAGTAAAGATAAAAGTTATTAGTAATCATACTCTTAAATAAATTGTACGATGACATCCTTTTTCTCAGATTTCACTATGATCTAGGTATGAATCACGTTTCAAATCTTTGAAAATTCAGGAATGCATTTGTAACTAGCACCTAAAATCATTAGTATCTGTCATGCACAGAATCTTTAACCGTCAGTGCTTTTATTTGAATGAGTTTATCTAGAAGTGGTTGGATTGTCTGGAACAGAGCTGGCTGAGATTTTCATTGAAATGTTTTTCAGTGAAAAATTAGGGCGAAAGATGGGCATGGTTGAATGAGGAAAAAAGCACTTTTTGACCAGCTCTACTTTTGGTAAACCAAATTTTACTTAGTATAGGAACCAAAGAGGAAATTGGGAACAGTAAAAGCTCGGCAGAATATTAACAAAATCAAAATGGAAAAAAAAAAAAAAAAAGATAACTAGACTTCCCAGATGATTTAAATGAAATGCTTGGTTAAATGGAATGAAAACATACAAGTCATTTAGTCATAATCAGCTGTGACCACCCGGTCAGTTTTCTCAGTGTGTATCATGTCATAGCAAATGAAGGCGTGTCTCTTCCTTCCTCCTACCATCTTTTAATAGACTTTGAGTTTGTCTCATGTCTTATTATTGCCTCACCCTGTTGTGCCAACATCAGTGCAAAGGTATAATCAAATTGGTAATTAAGATGTATTTTAAGCTCCAGTAGTCAGTCTATCTTAGCACAGTTTCCCCACTCTCCATATACACTCTTTAATTTCCTTCTTCCAGTGTGCTTATTAATGAATGTAAAAAACCCATCAGCATTTTCAAAAGAGACTTTTTCCACAGGAATGAGTAAGGCTTTAAGTCAGATATATAAAGCTAATGCCTAAATTAAGGAGTGTAGAACTGTGCTACTGAACTGGTAAAGCAGTCTAGGAGTGGATTATACCTGGGGAGGGAATGGAAATCTGGCAAAATGCCATGGACATAAGAACTCAGACTATAGGATGAAAAGGAGAAAGAAGCGTGTCTGCTGCTTCTTCCTCCTGTAGCTCTACTCCTTTCCAGTCTTCTCTTTTTTTTAAAACAAAGCTGCTCAGCCTTTTGGCTGCACACACCAAATCAGTGGCAGGGGGCCAGTATTTTGGCTGGATTGGACCCTGGACTTCAGGATTAGACACACACACACACACACACACACACACACACACACACACACACACACACACACACTTGGATCGTGGGCTTGTATTGGGGCCCACAGCACCCCTGCTGGTCTCTGCACACCAAGATCGGGATGTCTGCCCCACAAGTTCTTTGGGACAACTCACAGGAAGAAGTTTTATGCCTTTAAGTATTTGCAGTGTTGGGGCATAAGCTTGAAAAATAAAGCCTTTGGGAGTTGGGGGAAAAAAAATAATTTCTTAAGTGCAGCTTTGCTTCTGTTTTTATATTTTCAAAGATTGTACATCTCATTTTCTAGTTTTATACAATGTTTAATTTTACATATAGAAAACAGACTGGAAATTTCTGTACAGCTTAGTTGTATGTTACTGTACAATGTTTTAAAATCTCTGAGACCTACAAACAATTAAAGTTTGAAACTACTGATTTTCTGCACAATAATAAACATTTGAAGTTGAATAGCCAACAGTTTGGCATGGTCCAGCAATATGAACCAAAACCGAGGCAAGAGAGGATGTCAACTCTCAGACAATTGTTGGAAGGAGATAATGTAGTTTGTTTTCAGACTAGCAGTGCCAGATTGTGTCCAAGTCCATTAGCAGAAAACAGAAGAGGGAAAGGGTCTCTTAGGGCTAGAAACAGACATTACCTAATTAAACAGATTAGCTGTGTCACAATGTGTCACAGCACAGCTGATCTTCACTGGGTGAAATGCACATCACCAATTTTCACATGATGTGATTTTACTTTTCCTGCCCAGCTAGACTTATCCTCTGAGATCACTGGGAAGCAGGTCTGGCTGAGCTTGGAAGAACAGAGGTGGCTGGAGAGTATGAGCAGCTCAGGCTGCTCTACTCTCCCGTCACAGAGGTAATAGACATCTGCTTCAATAAAGTGACTTATTACCTTTTGTTATTCCACTGAGTTTTTTCTTTTGATGTGACAAAAAAAATTATAGCAATTATCTCTTAGCTTACCATGTGTGCTTCCATAAAAACTTTTCTGGTGACACAAATTAACTGTCAAGTGATACATTTCAAACCTTAGTATTATGGCGAAGCAAGCTGGGGGCAGGGCGGTAAGGATCCATTGGACTGCTGGAGGGAAAACACAGCACATCCACTCTGGGTTTGCTGTCTGAATGCCTGACAGCTGAGAGGGAGAGAAAGAAGGCGTATTGTAAGAATGGGTAACATGGGCTAGCCAATCAACTCTGACCTATACCCTCACCTGCTGTCAGCTGCCTGCAAACAGGCTGAGGAGCCTACTAAGCGTGCTGAAATGCATGCTTTGGGGCCCCAGACTGGGTGCCAGTAACAGTGCAGTCTGCCTGCACAGCATGCACCTTCCCTGCCCCCACCAAGCACGAGTATGGTGGCCTACCAGTAGGGTTTTCAGCCATTCAGACTGAACTGCTAAACTTCTAATCATTCATTGGAATGCTTGCACACACCCTGACAGCCCAGTACTGCACCACAGCATAACACATAATGCTGGAAGTAAGGGATACCGATTAAACTTCTCCACGGGAATAGAACCAAGGTCCTTAGTGATTTAACTAGTAGGCTACTGAGTAAAGGGAGGGAAAAGCCACGCTACCTTCACTTCACCACAATCATTTCTTGCCCCTACTCTGTGATTTGTGAATCTGGCCAGTCATTCCCTTCACTTTTTATTACAAGTGCCCCAAAATAATGTGTTTTGGAAATACTGAAACAAAGTTTCAACTTTCCAAACTCTTTTGTTGGGCCCAAAGCATTTTTTTATGCAGCGCAGGGGAGGAGGGAAGCCTGGAAAAAAATTATATCAATCTACAATGAAGGTTGTTTTGTTGTTTGTTTGTTAAACTGAAAAAATGGTTATTTGAATGGCCTTAGTTACTAATGATGTGAAAAAGCAAGCATGTTTCTAATCTTAAAAAAAACTAATCAAATATTAGGCATATGTTTAAACAGAACTTGAGCTTTCAAGTTCACTAAGATACAATATACTCAAAGAAGACTGTAGTAATGAGCACAACTGTCAGTGCAAGAAACATGATATATTATGTCAATACTACTGAGCAGAGCAAAGGGGAAGTGAAGAAATATAGCTGGAAATGAAATTTGGTGGGTTTGCTTTTGGGAAGCAGTTACTTTCTTGTGGAAATAATATTGCTGTTTTCTTCCCTGAGGGTGCTCCAGGTTGTATGAACTTTAGGAGTTTGAAAAAGGAGGAGAGGAATGGAAAAAGGAAAAAGTGTAATTGTTGCTTTCTCATAAACTGCTTCTACTGCAGTTCTAGACTGGCCAAAGTTTTTCAATAAAGCTTGAACTTTCAGCATATCATTTTACTGCAGCCAGTGATATTAAGAGTGGGAGAAGGGAGAGTATATTTATGGTACATCTTTCCTATTTCCTAGTTGTAAACATTTTGAAAAAAGTAATAAGCATACTTGTACTATTATCTGTTTAAGACAACATTTTGTGAATATTGAATGGAAAACCTAAATGTGAAGGTTGTTGGAGCCTGTATCCATACATATGCACTTAAGAGCAAATATAGGCATTTAACAGGACTTTTTAAAATTGTTTTATATGCAGGAACAATCAAATTCATAGCTGAAGTGCGTTGCACAGCAGCAACTTTAATTTTTCAGATTCTCCTCTGTGCTGCCCTCGCCCCAGCAACTGTCAGAGGGGCCCAGCCACTCACTCCTGATCAGCAGGGAGGCAAAAACCATAGTTTTAAAAATAGCACCGCTTTTATCTGCTGGCCAGTCAACAGCAAGCAGCAGGGCCACCAAGGCCCCATTAGCCAGTTCACAACAGGGGAGTGGGGAGCATGTGGGGGAACCTGCAAAATTAAAGGAGCTGCTGCACAGCTCACTTCCACCATAAATTCAGTAAGGTTCTATTTATATGGAAAGCAGCTCAACTACTGGACAAACTTGGGATGGAGGAAGCTTAACATTTTGAAAGCAATCAATGAATGGAAAAGGGAAATAATGAATCCATGACTCATTGAAAAGAAAACATGTTAATATTCAACCTCTTAACAGTATGTGTGACGATTCACTTACAAATGTTTGAATTGCATAGAGACACTCAAGATTTTAGGATCCCATAGATAAGTTTAAGAACTGAATATAAAGCAAGACATCCTTTCATCATTTTGCCCATTACAAACTCTTACTTTTTCCAAAAGCATAAGGAATTATTTCAAATGAGTGTAATCTAACATGCATTCATAAATATCAAACATCATTAAACTAAAGCAAATTCTAGTGGGTTTAAATCTTGTTTCATTTTATATACTCAAAATGAAAACCCTGTCCTATAAGAAAACACAGTGAAAAAAGCAGAAGAAACTAAGATAAAGACACAAGAGCACATGGTAATGCAGGTAGGAATGCTTGCCAAAATAATACAACAAAGCAAAGAAATTTTGACTATTACTGCTAAATAATTTAGACCATGGCTTCAGCTTGCTTTAAAATAGACTGTCATGAAGGTTCCGTACAAATTATTTATAAAACAATCAAGTTAGTACAATTATGCATGAACATATGCATCATTTTAGTTTTAATTTTGTTATTAAATTTAATAGTTAATATAGTGATTAGTTTTATTTTAATATTATTTCAACAACACAAACAGCCTTTAATCTTCTCAAGTCACCCACAATCTCTGTAATTGTGGTGACAGTTTTTAATTTTGGCATTAGAAGTTAAAAGCTATCTGTGTTATTTAATATTGATCCATCAGAGAAAAACCTTCTGATGCCAATGGCCTCAGTTAAGCTTTAAGAACACAATTATAATGTCTAAGCAACATGGTGGAGTGATTGCTATCTGGGCCAGAATTACTTTACAGAGTATTAAAATGCACCATCCTATATATAAAAGCTACCTTATGGTTGCCAGCTTTCTGTCCTTTTTCATTAGCCAAGGCTGTACTGGGACAGGTTGGACAAGTCTAGTCCTTTTTGACCAGAATCCACACCTCAAATTTTAACATTCTCTCTTAATGACTTTCTCTTGAATATACAGCAGGGTTGTATCACTTCTGCCTGCAGGGAGTAACACTACTCTTCTTTCCAACAGGATTATCAAGTTTCTAGCATTTTTGACAATAGAAAAACAACACAGAACTCCCTTCTTGTATTTTCACTACACCCAGTGACGGAACTTCTGTTCCGTCTGTTTACTGGAGAACATAGGTACCTGTTCCCACAGTAGCACCCAACTGCAGAGGAATGAAAAAAGGAATGCAGAAGCACTGCCTGCTTTCCTTGTAAAAACCTTCCTCAACAACATCATGTATTTTTTCTCCCCATCACCACTTTCTTGATCTACTGTAATCTGTTGTTGTTCTTTACCTGCCTGGCTTGGATTTTAAAATTTCTTGGAACAGAAAGACCGCTTTTTATAGTGCTATATTTATTTTTAGTAATTAAAAGCAAATCTAAGAATTCATGGGACATTCCCAACCGGCAGAAGTCAGAAGCCCCAGTGACACCATATTTCTCCCAAAGCCTCTGAATCAGGGACAAATACAGTGGTTTTGGCCAGGTAGAAAGTCAGTTTCTCAATACCCTATTCCATGTGTATTCATATCCAAATAAGAATTAACCTAAATAACTTTCCAGAATTTTTCAAATTAAATCTTATATTTTAAACTAGATTGGCATTCCAATAAGCAGCATAATGATAGCAAAGATAGATCCACATGGTGTGATCCAGAGCCCATAAAATGATTCTTTTGACTGAGTTCAGGGAGATTTAGATCAGGACCTCAATTCCAAATCCTTCTCAACATGCCTACATACCTGTGCCATAGGAAACTAATAGCTATTGCTGTGCTATATACTGTGACACTAGTCCTGCTATGGAAGCAGTCTTGTACCTACTGATATAATTGTGAAGTCATGGCATTGCAATGTTTACAGGTACAAAGGACTGACTTGCTGTGTAGCTTTGGACAAACAGACTCTTCCTCTTTTCCGTTCCTCCCCCACCCTTTGCCTGGCTTGTCTGTTTAGAAGAAAAATTCTTCAAGGAAAGCCTCAGCTGTGGCCCCAGTACAAATAAGTATCATCATCTGAAACAGTTTACCACATTAAATGGGTTCTTTTTGAAGAATCCTTACCCTAATGAAAATGATACATGGGCAGGAAAACAAAAAGTGAACTTCACAGCACGGTTTGAAATAGTTTCTGCTCAACAAACTGTTTTCAGGGTATTTCCCAGAAGTCTCCAACAGATTTTTTCCACTAGAATAGCTTTGTTGCTGTGACAGGATACTACTTTTCATCCACAAATGTCAATACACATGCTAAAAGGGGTACACATTAGCAATATGTTTTGAAAGAACCTTTAAGGTCACCTAGTCTCTGCAAAACTAAACCATTTCAAACAAATACCTACCCAGAATCTTATAAACTTTCACGGAAGATTCTACAACTTCCATGGGTAGCTTGTCCCACTGTCCTGCAGTTCTTGGTGCCAAGTGCTTTCTGATGTTTAATCTAAACCTGCATTGCTCTTTGCTGCATTTTAAACCCATTGCTTCATGACTTGTCCTCTGTGGCAAGGGAGAGCGGCTGCCCTCTCTCTCTCAGGCTTTCAAATATTTGAAATCTGCTATCACCACCCTGACCCCCTCACTTAATTGTTCTCCAAATTAAACATAACAAGCTCTCTCAATCCATCCTGGTACAGCTTGCATTCCAACTTTATCACATTTGCTGCTCACCTTTGGACCCTATTTTCTCTACTTCCTTCTTAAAATGCTGAGCCCAGAACTGCACACACCTCCAGCCAGGCAACACCAAGTAAAGTGATAAGAGCACAAAGCCCAGAGTAGTCAATGGAATTCTTTCAGTTGACTTCAGAAGAATTTTGGATTAAGGGCCCAGTCCCAAATCATCTGAATTCTTATCATTTCCCTTGCCTTTTATAAAAAGCTTCTGTTAATGCACCCCAAAATGGCATTTTTTTTTGTAACTGCATCACACTGCTAACTCACATGAAGCTTGTGATCCATCATAACCACCAGCACCTTTTCGGCCAAGCTAACGTCAAGCCACTCTATGTACCTAACAGTTAGTTTCTGTTCCCTATGTACAGCATCTTAATTTCTCCTTGCTGATTTTTATTTTGCTTATCTATGGCCCAGCTCTCTAACTGATCGAGAGTCTTTTGAATCCTATTCCTATACAACAGTATTTGCAAACCCTCCCAGTTTTATCAGGAAATTTTCATCCAAGTGATTAATAAAAACGTTAAAAAGTGTTGGACCAAGAACAGACCGCTGTGGTATCTTCCTGGAAACCTCCTGCCATTCTGACGGATCCATTTATTTGATTTCTATCCTGTGCTATTCAAAAGGCTCAGAACAGCATACAATAAAACCACCAACTCACAGACCCGATTCCACAAACCACCACCCTCCCCCAAGATATACAGGAACACTAATGTAAATCAATTTTTGAAGCACAATTATTCATCCAATATATGTCCACAATATAGTAAAAAATTACTGACCTTACAAGTTATTTGTGCATGCATTTGTAAGCTCCCCACTCACTCATCAGTAACATAAATGCACTAAGTTAGGACATAATGAAAAAAAATTAGTTATTCTTGACTTGCAAGTATTCAGCTAGATATGGATCTATCAGACAATCATGTTGCACTTTGCCACAAGCCTTACTGAAGTCTAGGTATACTATGTTCACCATGTTCTCATCAACTGCTAAAGTAACAACTCCATCAAAGAAAATCAAGTTAGTTTAGTGTGATTCATTCTTAACAAATCCATGTTGGCTGGTAGTGATCACTCCCTTCCTCCTCCAGGGATTTACAAATTGTTTTATAATTAGTTCTTGTAATTGCTCAGATATCGAATCAAGGTTGACCAGTCTATAATTTCCTATAATTGCCCCCATTTTAAATGGAATAAAAAGCCCAGGCATTGATAGCTTAAGAGACTTACCCAACATATCACAGTGAGCTACCAACAGAGCATTCAAAAAAATTCTAATTTCATGATTTGCAATCCACTAGGGACCACCCTACATTAGGGCTTGTATATGCTAGGAAAGCTTCTGCCATTCAATATAGATGTTGGCGGTGTCCCATAGTCAAACCACAAGTATAGCTACACCATGCCCCAAACAACTTAAGTTAAACTGACAAAAAAGCACTTTTCCATAGCAGAGCTGCACGTCTGCTACACTGGTTAATCGGGTGTAATATTATTATATTGCCAAACTAACTATTTTGCTGGCAGAACCTTGTAGTACAGACAAGGCTGCAGATAAGAGGCACAGTAACCACACACACTTGCCTTAAAGTTTTAAGCCTGTGAAAAACTGGCATGATTGGCAGTCTCAAAAATGTCAATAAGGAGCAAAGCTTAGGCAATGTTTCCTTATCTCATGTCCTAGGGGCCAGAGTGAAAGCAAACCTTTCTAAAGCACAGATCAGGGATATTCTGAAATTAGCTTCCACTCCTGCTTGTACTTGTTAACCTTCAGAGCAAACTGGAAGCTCCATTTATTCACTAAGATTTTCAACCAAAGGAACAGACTAAGCAGGGTGAACTCAGGCTGCAATCAGAAGACGGTGTAAGAAGAAATAGGGAAAAAGAATAATTTGCATTGACGTTTATGACTATTATTTTTGATACTCTACGTACACCCAGCCAGTGTGGTGATGGGCACAATGCGAATGCACTCAGTGCAACTGACATATTTGCATGCTTGATCCTAGCTGAGCCAGTGAGAATATAGCACTTTTTGGCTACAGCCAAAATCCAAACTCTGACCTTCAAGTAAAGGAAGAACTAGAAATTGCTGTTTAGTGTCAGAGGCCCCTAATTCAAAACCTCTGCCTGATGTTTGAACTATTGACCAATGGGCAGTATTATGTAGTAACAGGAATCACAGACATGCCTATGCCTGAAAACCCCAGCTCCTATAGAGAAAAGTATGGCCATTAGCTCAAGGAAGTCAGTCAATACATTTTGCAAGACATATCCTTAGAAAGCCCATGCCAAACCCAAAGGGCTGCCATCTACTGTTTCCACAGCTACTAGACAAGCCAGGTGGCTGGCAGAGTGCTTCCTTTTCACACACCCTTTCCATGACCCATCAGATTGGAGGGTTTCTGTCTGTAACCACACCATAGCTTTTAGTACATGTTTTGCAGGGACAGGGTAGACTTGGAGATTAAGCAAGAGCATGACCTTTTGTGAGTGTAAGACATACAGTTCCATATGGCTCACTTAGCTTTAATGAAAGTTTTACTGTTGAAAGCAATTCACTGTTAACTCTCATACAAAAAACTAGAACTCTTGGTTCCAAAATGTAAGCTTGCGGGATCAAAGTCCCTTCATCAGGCTCTGGGAAAAGTGTAGATGGTACAAGATGGTAAAAACTTTGATCCCAAAAGCCTGCAGAAAAGGACAATTTTCTTGCTATTTTCCAGTTGGTCTAATAAAACGTATCATTTTGGAACCAAGAGTTCTAGCTTTTTGCATGACCTTTTGTCTCAGACCAACACGGCTACCAAGTACACCCCCAAAATGTGGAAGATGCCAGATTTCAGCCAATTTTGGATTTTAAACATCATTGCAGAGCTACATGGAAGTTTTTTTGCCTCCCTGCCTCCCATCTGACACCTCCAGGGAAGGAATTCTACCTGATCAACACATCAAAGAGCTACTCAACACAGCTCACAAAGACACTCTCATGGACCCAGAGGGATAGACTTCAATCTTCAGCTCTCTCTGCAAAAATTAAATTTATTTCCTACTATGGGGACTTCTTACCATCTTGTACCATCTACACTTTTCCCAAAGCCTGATGAAGGGACTTTGATCCCAAAAGCTTGCAGAAAAGGACAATTTCCTTGCCATTTTCCAGTTGGTCTAATAAAAGGTATCATTTTGGAACTAAGAGTTCTAGCTTTTTGCATGTCTTTTTGTCTCAGATCAACACGGCTACCAAATACACCCCTGTTAATTGTCAGCATTTTGTCCTGATCCTCACCACATTATCAAGTTCCAGCTCCTCATATTGCATGACATTTTCAGGGTTTGTTTTAAAAGAAAGTGTTTCAATCCTCTAGATTGTAGGGAAAAAAATATTGACAACAAGACTCAAATTCACTATAAGGCATCAAAAGCCAGAAGGGAATCAGAATTCAGCACTTATCTTTTACAAGTGTCATGCATTAAACCAATTACATAACACCTAGCAAACTGACTCATGTTCTTTGAGCACAGGGACCACACTACCAAACACTGACAATGTAACATCTTTCCCTGCATTTTAAAAGCAACTCAGATGATTAAAAAAGAGAAATTTTCAAAATCTAAATTACTTTCCCCCTCCCCCATCTCTTTCAGGGCTGGAAACAGAAATAATTTCCACTTTTTCCACACACCCCCCCGTTTATCCTGTACCCTAGTTAGTACTACTACAGCAGTGTTTGCATTGCAGAGACTGTTGGAGAAAGACTTATTTGTTTAAAGACCTGTTTCCACTGGAACTCTTTTAAGTGCCAGGCAAACATTTCTACTTGTGGCCACAGAGTTAAATTCTGTGGAAGTTGAAGACATCTGAACAGCTGCCTTGTGCTCTGCCTACACAACATCTTGCTTCAATGGAACTAGTTAATGACAAAAAAGAACAAGTGTTGCAAAGAATTATCATCTTCTACCTTGTCTACCCACAAAAATGCCCTGATTTTCTTACCCATTTACAACCCAGGCAAGTACATAGTTATTTTAATTGTTTTAACCTGATCACTTTGGCATGGCTGCCTATATGGGTGCATTGGGGGTGAGTGGGAAAGAAGTGTTTCAATTAGAGCAGTTGCTGGACAGCCATTCTAATCAAAATGGCTCACTATCAGGTGAAAGCCCCCTCACACTTCAAAATGGATGTGGCAGCACCTTAACTAAAGTTCATTTGACAAGGTTTAGTTAAAGCACCCCCCTGGAGTGACTCTGAAGTGTGGGGAGGCTTAATACAGCTGGCAGTGAGGCAACGCCAGAGCATTCTAGTAACAACGCAGACCAGACCTGATCAGTCCAGCATGTCTGGATGCGTTCCAGTTAGCAAGTGAGCACGTCTATAGGTAGTTAATGCATGTAAACGGCACCTGGTAACCTTAAGTGAGGGTGCCCAGACAGCCTAGGGCACCAGTTACACCCAACTGGTTAAAACCTGCACTGCGTTGTACTGAGCCAAACTCTGTGCAGTTAGAGTCGTCCTTACAGGGAAAGAGCCACACACGGGTAACACGCTGTGAGGCTATGCATAGCATTTGGTAGCAAGCCTGGCCAGGGGCGGACTGTGGGCAGTTGCATCCCCTTCAAGTCCTGTTCCATCCAAACTTTAAACCAACTGCCTGGGAGGAACAGAGAAATTTCTATTCAGGAGGAGCTGACAGAGTCAACTGACTTCACGGAGCAGTCATTCCCATCTGCCTGAGCACTGCTAATCTTTGCCACTCCACAGGTGCTAACGGCCCCCTTTCTCTACGTGAATGGCCCCGCTCTTCCCTTGCAGTCTCACAGCCTGGCAGCCATCCTTGTACCGCTCCTCCTCTGGCTCACAGCCCGGCAAACTTGCCAGCTGCAGCTAAAAAAACAAAGCGGCAAACCCAACAAACCCCGAAGTCAGGCCGGGCTGTAGGAGCCCAGGCACGGACACGTCCCGGGGCGCCCCAAAGCCCGGCGTGTGTGGGGGGCTCAGGCGGGAGCCGGGCCGCTCGAGGCGCCTCGAGAGGAAGCGGCGGCGAAGCTGGAAGCACGCGGGACCGGGGCACCGCTCGCTGCTGACCACGGCCACCTTTTCTCGCCGGCGCCTTGTGCCGTTTATATAAAGGTTCAACACACCGCACCTGGCCAGCGGCGTCGCCGAGTCGGCGTGCGGCTCATCCCCCAGCCGTGCCCCCGCGCTGCTGCACGGGCCTCCTCCCCGCCGGGGCCGCCGCTCCCGGGCCCAACAGGAAAGTTTGTCGCCGCCGCGGCGCGCAGCCCGCCCGCACTCACCATAGCGCCGCCCCCCGCCGCCGCGCCTCAGTGGCCGGTGCGGTCCCGATCCCGGTACCGGCCGCGCATCACGCTTCCCACAATGCCCGAAACTGAAAGTTACCCAACTCCTCCCGCCCCGTCACGCAGCGCCCGCCTCACCTGCCCGCCCCGCGCACCTGGCGGGGCGGGGCCCGGCAACTCCCCGCCTCGGGCTCGGGCCCGGCCCCCCTGGAGAAAGCCCCAGCGCCTCACAGAGCCTGGCCAGCCCGCGGGGCTGGGCGCTCCGCCGGAGGGGCGGGGCGGTGGTGGCCGTTGTGACCTGTGGCGCTGGCCCGCCTCGGCCTGCCAGGGCCCTGGACAAGGGCAGCAGGGTCGGCCCCAAGCCCCGCCGCGTGGTAGCGGACGAGACGAGCCCCCGCCGGCACTCCGCAGCCTGCTGTGAAAGGCCTTGCCGCAAGCAGTACCTCGCCCCCGGTGTCCCGGCGGGGTGTGCTTGATGCTGGGGCACACGAGGGCAGGCCGTGTCCAGGCCCAAACCCCTTACTCGAGGCTTCTCGGTTGTCCCGCGCGGGGAGCTGCGCGCGAGCGCTGGCGGGGGGGAGCGCTGGCGCGGTTGCACCTGGTGGTTGTTGACGGCTGCTTGAGGACAGGCACAGCCTCAGGACACCGCGAGCTGGGCAGAAAGGCAGGGATCGTTAGCCCAGGTGCAGCACCGCTTACCTTTGGCTTGCACCACTTCCAAACACGGACCCAGTTCTGCGCGGAGAAGTCTCTTGCGAGTCCGAGTGCCTGTGAACGGTTATAAGAAGCTAGTTCAGCGTCTGCTGCTTCTCTGGTGCATTGCTGTGCGTTTTGAGGTAACTAACCCACCCGTAGCAGCCTGCTGATCCTGCAGATGATGGGCAGAGAGTACAGAGCAGTGTGGTCCGTCCTTCCTTCCTGGTGTCCTTGTTGTGACAAGGTATTCAGCAGAATTCACAGGGTTGTTTTGGAGTCCCAGCTGGTGTCTCAGTATATAATGCCTGATGCTGCAGGAAGGCTTAGGTGTCCAGCCAACTTCCCGATCCCCATAGCTGACTCCGTAGACCATGCATAGACCCACTGTCACCCTCTGCAGCCACTGGATGAGAGCTGCTGTTGTAGAAGATTCAAATTCAGCAAAACACTTGAACACATGGGTGGTCCCATTGGGTGTCTAGACATGTGCTGGAAGGGGTGTTTAAATTAGAGCGGCTCCTGGACAGCCGCTTTAATTAAAGCACTGCAGCATCATGTGTATTCAATGCCCTGTGTTTCAAAATGGCGGCAGGGCTGTTTTAACTAAAGTTCATTCAATGAGTTTTAGTTAAAGTACCCCCACCGCCATTTTTAAATGTGGGATGCTGAATGTATGCGACGCTGCAGCATGCTGGAGCCTTCTAATTGGAGCACGTTGAAGCAAATGCATAGGTTCCCATTGGCTTTAATGGGACTAAAACCAATTTTAGTGAGGTGATAGGATCACTGCCTATGTTGTTTTAGCTTATTTGTCTCTCATTTTCACTTAATTATTTGTCAGTGGCCAGAGGGGCCTACAGTCTTGTCAGAATTATGATACAATGCATCTTCACATTTTAACATGAACAGGGTAAAAGTACCTGAACTCATATGGAAAGAAGAATCAAAGAAGCATGGTGGGAGCCACTTAGCAATATAATACAGGCTACCAACTATTTTAAAACCTCTGCAATGTGATCCTGAAACTGTGAATTTTCAGCATATTGTCTAATCTCAGGTGGCATCACATATTTCAGTTGAAAAGAGAATTACTGAAACGGAGCCTTTACAATCTCAGTGGACAGATTATAGTGACCAATTGAAGCAATACAGGGCTCAAAGACCCTTATGAAAATTCAGCGAGAACATGTCACTCGGGATTGCAGTGAGACTGTTTAAAACAAATAGAAAATAAACGAATGTGGGTTTAAATGGTCAGTGTCAGATTAAAAATCCAAATCTGCAAGTTTCCTCCGAGAGTAAAAAGAGTAAATTAATGATTATAGTGAAGGAATTTAAAATCAAATTTACCTTCTGCTTGCTTTTAGAATGTCACACAATTGTACAGAATGGAAATAATCTCCAGCAGATTCTCAGGCACTAGCTCTGGGTGGTAGCATCTGGGAAAGCAGGAAAGATATAAAGCAAAACAGAACCCCAGACAAACTTTTCACTAGCTTTTATTTTATTTACTAAAATAATGATAGCATTTACGTTAATGAGGCTTCCTAACCGTTCAGAATTAAGGACCTTGTTTATATTTCTTTAAAAACACTAAATGTCTGAATCAAAATTCCAAGATTACGGATTCCATCCAGGAAGCGCACACACCAACTGCAGATGCTTCCTCAGCCTGACAAAGGGTATTTATACCTGAAAGCTTGCCAAGAAGAATTTTTCCAATGATTTGAGTTGGTCTAATAAAAGATATCAGATTTACCCAAAGAACTTGTCTGCCTATGTCCCTAGACCAGTCAGTAGTCTCCAGCTTTTTTGGGTAGGAGATAACTTTTTTACTTAAAAAGCAAACCAAGATCTACCTTATGCCGTCACCCCCTGCTCCCCGCACAGGTCAGTCTTGTGAGGGGGCAGGGAAGCAGATCAAGGTTGAGAGAGAGAAAAATTATTTGAGAACTTGCTATCCCCAGCAGGTAAATCTGTGGGGGAAGGGGCAGATCGAGGCCCCATTGGTCAGGGAGGGAGAGGAGCACAGGCAGGAGCAGGGGGTGGAGGGAGTGGGCCTGGCTGGGCCGGGTGGTGGGACAAGTGGAGGCCTGGGAGCCACCCAGGCCTTCGCTTGTCTCCCACCCCCCAGAGAACTACAGGCCAATCAGTTTGACCTCAATCCCTGGAAAAATCTTAGAAAAAATCAAAGAAACCATCAACAACAGGCTAATGGAAGGCAATGTTCTGAGAGAGAGCCAATGTGGCTTCGTTGTGGGTAGGTCTTGCCTGACCAACCTAATGTTTCCTTTTATGACCAAGTCACACACTACCTGGACAAAGGAGAAGAGATCAATGTCATATCTTTAGATTTCAAAAAAAGCCCTTGGCTTGGTTTCCCATGATGTCGTCATGGAAAAAGTGGAGAATTGTGGCCTCAACAACCTTACGGTCTGATGGCTGGGGAACTGACTGCATGGTCAGACCCAGAGAATGATAATCAGTGGAAACAAGTCAACCTGGCACAGGGTGATGGGCCCCCAGGCCTTAGTACTTGGACAAACACTCTTTAATATATTCATAAATTATCTAGATTCAAGTGTCAGAAGCAGACTGTAAAGTTTGTGGACAACACCAAATTATGGGGCAGTGTGGTCATGCTAAAGCAGGGGTCGGCAAAATATAGCCCATGGGCTGGATCTGGCCTGATAAGCCATACTACCTGGCCCACAGGATCTCTAGAAAAATTTAGAAAATTAATATTTATCTATCCCATATTGCACCACAGTAGGCTGCAATGCGGCTGCCATCACTGCCTCTGTGCTGCCCAGTGTGCAAGCTCTGGGCAGGCAGCAACAGCAAACATGGCCCGGTGCAGCAAGCAGTGGGGCTGCTCTCTTCCACACTAAGCAGCTGCTGCCACCACAGCACAGCCCCAACAGGCGAGCCCAGAGCCGGTGGGGGAACCCAGGTTAGCAGCAGCAGCAAGTTATAAGTTGGTGCTGAGCATGGGGAAAAGCAACCCTGCCAGCGACCTGTGCTGCTGCTGCTAGCAGCCCAAATAAGGCTGCCTGAGCAGCCCCATGCGGGCTGCAAGTGGCTTCAGTAGGGAGCACCAGCCATGGGGCAGGAGAGGGGCTTCTTTTCCCCTGTACTCAGCACAGCTTGTTCCCTGCCAGTGGAAGGGAGTGGGCACAGGAGTTAGTAGGAGCACGGGGCCTGCACCAGTGTCCTGGGGCCAGCACTGGCAGGGCCCAGAGCAGGGTGCCAGGAATACAGGGTCCTGGCCAGCAGGGGCTCAATGAAGCTGGATCAGCTTCCTGCTCTCCCTACTGGTCCAGCCCAGCTCAGCTTCACAGCTTCCTGCCAGCCTGTACCCCACTTTTGGCCCCACCGGTGCTGGCCCTGGGACATTGGTCCCAAGATGGTAACCAGGGGATGGGGCACCTGTCAAAGGGCAGAGCTACCCACGTGGCCCTTGACAGCTTGCCAAAACTGGATCAGTGGCCCGCCACACAAAATAATTGCCCGCCGCCGAATTAGAGGATAGGCTGGCAATTCAGACTGACCAGGACAGGCTCATGAGGTGGGCAGATCAAAACCTGATGACATTTAACATGGAGAAATGCAAGGTGGTCTACCTCAGGAGAAAAAACCTATATCATACTTATAGGCGCAGCAGTTCTACGCTCACTAGCACCACCAGCAAAAGAGACTTGGGGGTCATGATTGACCACAAGATGAACATGAGCTACCAATGTGATGCAGCAGCTGGCAAAGCAAATAAAACTCTGGCTTGCATCTACCAGTGTATCTCAAGCAAAATCCAAGAAGTCATCTTCCTGCTTTACTCGGCCTTGGTGAGGCCACATCTGGAATAGTGCATTCAATTCTAGGCTCCACACTTTAAAAAGGATGTGGAAAATTTGAGAAAGTCTAGAGGAGAGCCACACACATGATTAGAGGTCAAGAGAACAGGCTTTATGAGGATAGGTTGAGAGGCATGGGTCTTTTCAGCCTGGAGAAGTGAAGGCTCAGGGGTGACTTGGTGACAGCCTATAAGTATTTAACAGGTGTGCATCAGGAACTGGCAGAAAGTCTGTTCACCAAGGCACCCCACGGGAAGACAAAATCTAACAGTCACAAGACCATAAGACTGTTTTAGACTGGACCTAAGGAAAAACAGAGTCTGGAATAGACTCCCCCCAGAATTGGTGGTACTCTGGATACCTTTAAGAAACACTTGGATACTTATCTTGCTGAGATAATCTGACCACAGCTGACTTCCTGCCCTTTGGGCAGGGGGCTGGACCTGATGATCTTGTACGGTCCCTTCCAGCCCTAATATCTATGAAATCTATGAAAGTGATCAGGAACTGGTTGAAACCTGTAATAGAACAGATGTTCAGTGCACAAAAAGCAGTTTGAAAATGGCTGATACCAGTTTGAGATAAATCTGGTTGAATATAATATCAGACTTAACTGATTTGGCTTAAACCAGTTTATGCATTGTCTGTCCAAGACCCCTTCCTGGTTTAAGTTGAACCAGACTTCCCCAGCATCCTGATGGCTGATGGATCTGGGCTGGACTCTCCGCTCCACAGCAGAGCTGGCCCTGCCCCTCTGCTCCCTGGCAGCAGCTCTGGCAGAGACTGCAGGTACAGGGTGTCTGCCTGGATCCCCCCTGCTGTCCCTCTTCCCTCACCACGCCCTCCTAAACAGGGATTCCCTGCCTCCCCTCTGCCTTACACAGATACTTCTCAGCATCAGCTAGCATCACACATGCTGGCTACAGTCCATGCTGTGGGAGACTGATTCCTTCTTGCAAAAGCTGTTTAAGAAGAGCTTGAACTAGTGGAGAGAGGCTTTGTTTTCTGATGGGGTGATCAACACTGTGTTATCAACTGCCTGCTGAGCTGCTTGGGGTTGGGGGAGGGATTTCCTAATCAGAGCATCCTGCTGAGGCTTGGCCAGCCCTCCCACCCCAGCTCAGTACCATAGAAGGGGGGGGAGGACTGTTCTAGCACCCCCTGGCTTCTAATTTGGGCCACTACAGGCATGATCCTGCATTTTGGGGATGTCTGTATGGTTACAAACTGGTTTAGCCTAGCAGGTTAGACTTACCTACAAAGATTGAATCAGTTCAGGCTCAGGCTTCTTGAATGTCTGTCCCTAGCCCTAGAGAATCCTGTGACAGCCAGCCAGACTCTAACCCTTTCCCAGATATTCCACCACATCATACACAAGCATACAGGTCAGTCATATTCACAGATGGAAAACTCTATCAGACCAGGAACCGTAATAATTCAGTGGGATGTGTAATTCCAAAAGTAATAACTTCAAAAGGTCTTCAGGATGTAAGAATGGGCTTTATACAAGGTAGATAGTGCTACCTGGGGTTTATTATTGAGTATAGAGGGTCAAGAATTTTTTTGAGGATTTCTTTAAAAAAAAAAAAGTCAATTCATAGAAATCAATACTTTTATTTTTTGCAGTTTTGTGGAGAAGCTCTTTGGATTCAGGATGGAACCCATACCAGAATAGACAACAGACTGATAGCTAGAGCACTTGGGATGTGGGAAACTGATCTCATTCAGCCAGAGCAGGAACTTAACTTTGGATCTTCCTTGTTTCAGGTGAGTGCCTTGCCCTTCAAGATATAGTTTGTTCTGCTCTAGTACTATCATTTTTCACAATAAAATTTGAAAGCATATGGTTTCACCCCAGCACAAAATAGTAAATCTTGAAATAATTTCCTTCCCAAATCTGTTACTGATTGTTTGTGTGCCATGTGCCATGATGCTCTTTTTTTTTTTTTAACAGTTGTAATTGTAAGTCTCAGACAGATGGAGTTTCAATCCTGAAACAAGTTTCCTACTGGATCCAGTTCACTTCAATAATACTTAGGTTGAATTCTAGGTCCCAGAAGACCTAATGGGCTAATCATGGGCCATAGCAAGCAAAATTCTGCATTAATTTACAATCAAGAATTAACTGGGAAGTATGTTTTTATATATTTCTGATGAAGCTAGAGGGAAATGGACAGCAGTTATTAGATATATAGTAGAAGGTGTTAAGAGAATAAGATGTACCACTCTTGTTTTCTTCTGACAGGAAGCAAATCTTGCCTGCCTTATCCTCACTGAGTTAGTGTTTCCCAGCCAGTGTGCCACGGCACAAAAGTGTGCTGTCAGAAATGAGCAGGTGTGCCATGGAATTTTGCCAGGGCAATGAGCTACAATAGGTATAAGGATGAGGAATGCCTTAACAGGTGTGCTTCAAAAATTTTTTATTAATGTGTGACTTGGGCTGGAAAAGGTAGGGAAACGCTGCACTAAGTTACCTCTAGACAACACATAGAAAAAAACATTCACCAAATGAAACTAGTTCTTGCCAGCAGGACATTCACCATTCACACCACTTCTAGGCAACAATGGGAGTGTCTACACAAGACATTTACTGTGGACATAGAGACAGAAAAATATTGCGGGGGCTGAGTGCGTGTGTTCATGCCACGTCCCCCCAGGTGGGAAAGTTTGTGAGGGAAGGGGTAGGGGAAGGGCCTTGGGGAGTGGGGGAAAAGGGAGTGAGACTGGGGCTGGGACTGGGCAGGAATCAGGAAGGAGCAGAGCTAAGCCAGACTCAGGATTGGGATCGGGGCTGGGACTCAGCCCACTGCACCCATGCAGCCTCCCCTTCCCCCATGAATGGGGTCAGTGCCTGGTGCCAGTGCCCCTATTGCCAGTGAATCCACTGACCCCCCTAGCCCCACACCAGCCCTGACTGCCTCCCTGCACTGGCCCTGTACGACCTGGGGGGGCCTGGAGCTGGGAGCCAGAGCGGAGCCACCCTCAGAGCCCGTGGCACCCCTGCACTTGCCCTGCCCCAATTCGTCTTTGTTCATAATAATAACAATAATAATATTACGAAAGCCTAAGTCATTTTGTCTGTCTGTCTGTAATGCTTTATTCGCGCTCTGATTGGCTGATGGAAACAGCTCCAAGTGTGGGGGAGCACTACCGTGGTTCCAAAGCTGCACTGAGGACTGGGCAGAGGGTGAGGCTCCCCCACCCTGCTCCCTGCAAGAGGCAGAACAGTGGCAGCATGGGGTGTTAGGTGGTGGCACTCCATCCCAGCCTCTTCCCTCCCACTCCCCAATCATTTTTAGCAGGCAATTGGCTAGTAAAAATAAGAATAAGAATAATAATGATTATAATAACACTAATGCTGTTGCTGCTGGGGCAGGCGCTGCCTAGCCAGGGTGGAGCAAGGCATGGGATGAAGCCGCGGCTTGTCTGGAAGGCATGGGGAGGGGGTGGTGGCTCATACTTCTGCATATATCCTGGAAGTGCATGGGGAGCATGTGCCCCTGGATCTGCACAGGGCAGGGCAGGCTGCCACTGCAGGCTGAGGCCAGGGCAGTGCCATGCTCTTCCTGGCAGAGGATGACAGGCTGCACTCAGGATGGGTGGCGGTGGCACTGGAAGCGGGATTGGGTGGGCTATAGCAAATTTTGGGGTGGTTGCAGCCCCCCTCACCCCAATAGCCTCTCCCAGCACTGCCACTACCTGCTCCAAGTTCAACCTGGCTGCCCCCTCTGGGACGAGCCCAGTGCAATGGCAGCCTGCCCTACCCCATGGAGATCCAGGGTCACACCACCCACAATGCCTCCCAGGGTGCACATAATAGCAGAAGCCATGCTCCCTGACTGACCCACTCACAGCTCAGTCCCATGCCCCTCCAGCTGTGCAGCATCTGCCCCTTCCCTAGCCCCAGCCCCAGCCCTGCTGCAGCTGCCTTGCAGCCCTACCACTACCCTGCATTTGGGGAGCCTAAGCTCTGTTAGCCCCCACCTTCTGCCACCTATGATTGCAGAGCTGACTAATTGGCTTGGCAGTAAAATGTCACTCTATAGGTGCAACCCTATTAGGTCACAGTAGACTAATTAATACTGCTGCAAGGTAGTGCACATGTAAGCAGTGACAAGGCTGTCTGGGGCACGAGGTTGCATCAGCGCAGGGGTTACCTGCTGGCTAGCCCCGCACTGAAGCATCTTTGTGCCTCAGCCAGTGCACCCACCTTGCTGCACATGGAGCCCTGTCAGAGAAACCCTGGCCTGAAAGGGGACCTGGGACTGTTCCATAGCAGCCTCTGAAGCAGTCTGCCAGCTCCACAGCAGCCTCTGGAGCAGCCTACCATGCTGTGGAGGGGCTTGCTAGAGCACAAGAGTGTTCTAGCACATGGCTAGCCAGCAGGCAGCCTCTGGAGCAGCCTGCCAGCCCAAAACTGCTCTGACAGGTCTCCACATGCTGAGGAGTAGCTGGCTGGGGCACAAGAGTGCTTCAGTGCGAGGGTTGCCTGCTGACCCTTGTGCCCCAGCCAGTCCCTCCATAGCCCAAAGAATTGAATCAGAGCAGCTGCAGGCTGGCAAGCTGCTGCGGAACAGCCTCAGGTCCCCTGCCAGCCCAGGGCTTCTCTGACCGGGCACACACAGAGCAATATGCCCTGGAGTTTATTTGCATTCATTAATCACACATGCAGATTTGTGTCCATAGGCTTCCTTCACAGAATATAGGTTGAGCTTCACTCACAACACACACAGTTTGGTGAACAGTTCAGATAAGTAGCCCTCTGAAGACTGAGACTGATGAATCATGCTACACACAATGGTTTTGTACGAGGCCTACTGTGCAGGTTGTGTTCCATTTGACACTAAACCTCATCCAGAAACCAATCTAAATTCAGCAGTAGGCGGTACTTTTTAATAGTCCTTTACATCAATAGAGGTGCACTGTAACATTTTTCCTCAGTATTTGCACTTCTGAACAATTTCTCCATTTGACTTACTCCCTTTTTCATCATTTGCACACAAGACTTAATTTCTTTGTAGCTCATACAAAATAAAGATTACACAAAATGAAGGTTACATATCATATTATGTTTTTGTGACATACATGTTGCTATCTGTCCTGGCAACAGAGAGATGTTTGAGAGACAGCATTAACATCAATAATTAAGCCTATTGAGAAAAAGATTAAAAGCTAATCTGAAATTGTTATAATCAATACCGAGTTTGGTGGGTGCATTTAGGCACCTCTTAGGGTGTCCAATAGTTCTATACAGGTAAAAAATAAATTAAAATGCTAAAAGCAGCCCAGAGCACTGATCAGGCATTTAGAATAGGTTTCATACACAGCTCCATTTTAGCCCTCTTGTGTTCATTTTGACTAATAGCTTCTAGAGCTTCAGGTTTCTTCTCCCCTCTAAAATTTCCCTTAGCTTCTTTGCAACAGCTTTTACTTTTTTTGTAAACAATTACAATGGTTCCCTTTCACACGTTCCTCTCTCCACTGTCGTTTAGCCACTGCTTTTCGCCACTCCTGTCCTACATACACTCTTACCCCCACCTCCACTCTCTCCCTTTTTATGGTTTTGTTGTGCCCCATTTCACTCCAATTGCTCAATATATAGTAGGAAAATGTAACCAATATGAATTCTGTGCCCTGTGCCCTTGCCTCACTGTATTACATTAGGCCTAGAAGAACAGGTTTAAGGTTTACTTTTCCAAAAAGCAAGTTAGGCATTCAGAGAAATTTGAGGCTCTTGCTGAACTCACAGACATTTCCCAAAAGCACTGTTATTTATAAAATGGTGGGTGGCTGACTTGGTTGTCCATATATTCCTGGCTGATAGGGAACAGTACAATTGCAAGGACAAGAGCCACTGCCTGACTGGAAGAAGTGTTAAAGTCAGTGAAAGGGCTGTTAAAAGCCTTTGCAGTTGTGTTCTCTGCTTTGGGAGGACAGAGTGCGAGAGAAAATCCTGTGTGGACTGCACCTGCTGCACAACAGAAAAGTGTTTTTGCAGCTGTAAGCAACACAACAGTTGCTGCCTCAAAAAGCACTCACCTTTCATCCCTCTTGTTCTCCTCATCCTTATGCAGGCAATTACAGGGACAAACTAAGGCTGCATCTGTTCCACAACTATCAATACACTGTAGAAGCACATTTCTGAACACATGTGTGGAGAACTGTTTGTCAGGATGAGGTACAAGCTTTTGGCCAGTCACCGATGGAAGCCTTTGTTGTTTGTGTGTACTTTGGTGGCTATTTGCAAGTGTGATGGGCTAGCTGGTAGTGACTTAACCCAGGTTTTGGAAGGGCAAAAGATGGTTGGAGGACTTGGGATTCCCTTTTCTCACCACTCAGGCCCCAGAGACTCACCCTCCGTGTCCCCTGATTGGCCCCTTGGGTCACCTGGAGGAGGATAAAAGGGGCAGTGTGGCTGATT
Organism: Caiman crocodilus; assembly: GCA_030014935.1. Classification (NCBI taxonomy): domain Eukaryota; kingdom Metazoa; phylum Chordata; order Crocodylia; family Alligatoridae; genus Caiman; species Caiman crocodilus. Next base: position 36,656,176 of record JAGPOW010001918.1, on the reverse strand, counting down.
CAAAGGAGAGACCAGTGAAAGACCAGGAGGAAAGAGATTTGAAGAGCTAGCAAGAGCTGGGTCAGTGGGGCGGGAGCAGTTGCCCCAGAAGAACCTGAAGGAGTGGGACCTGCAGGCAGCAGTTGGACCCTCAGCAACATGGCATGTGGCCAACAGGAGAGGCTCCCCACTTGGATCTAGGATCCCCTATGAAAGGCTGTGGCCAACAGGAGAGGCTCCCCAGCTCCAGCAAGGATCTGAGCAGTGACCCGAGAGGTTCCCAGTTCTGCTTCCAGCTCCCCCAGTAAGAGGCCCGGCAACAAGATATGAGGCTGGGGCTCCAAGAAGGTCAAGACCCCTAGCAGCTCAAAATAGCACCAGCACGGGTGGCTGTGTGGCAATGTTTCTGCCTACCAGCTGGGGTGAATGAGCTAACAAGGAGAAAATCTTGCAGTAGAAAAGGGGGAAAACATAATGGCCCCTTCTCCCCCTCCAGGTACCTAGGCCCTATATTTCCTTGTCATTTGACATTTTGTGCCTTTTTATATTTCACTAACCAGTATTATTTGTTCTGCTGTTTGTATTTTATATTTTGTTAACCCTGTCTGTTGTCAATGATTGTAAGTGTCTAACCTTTGTTGAATCCTGCCCCCTTGGGGCATTGTATAAACCCCTATCCCCCTGGTTTATACCTGTTACGTTCCCAGTACTGTTCTTTCATTAAAAGGTATACGGTTAAGGCCCACTAGCTCTGCTCCATAGGGGGAGGAGAGTCCTTACATCTCCCAGGGTGCTTGTGCACCTGCTCTGATCCCTTCAATTGGAGAGAGGGTACCTCTCGCAGTACCGCCCAGGTTACACAAGTACTAAGCAGATCAAAAGGACTCCAAACAGTGTGATCCAGCTGACCATTCTGCAGGTAAATCCTTTCTGTTCTAAGGAAAGTTACAGGAGTCAAGGTCTTTGAAACCTTTTCTTCTTTCCATCAGTCACCAACAGATAAACCAGAACCCAGAGTAATAGAGCCTGGAAGAAGAGCCGCAAAGTGTAGGAGAGAAGAAACAATAAGATGAGAGTGGAGGGAGTGCGCATGAGAATAGACAGAATAGCATATGGTCTGAACTCCAATAGAGAGTTGTACAAGAACATTGGTAGTAGGCATGACACTCCTGCCCATCCCAAAGGAGACTGAACAGGGCTGTTTTATCCTATTAATACTGTCAAACTTTTAAAATAAATTTATACAATGGCAATAGCTCCATTAAAACTTAAAAAGGCAAAGAAACCAAGGCTTAGGAAAAAAAACCTAACACACACCCTTTAGTAGCCAGGATTGCCCTCCTATTATAGACGTATGCATCTGCAAAAATGCATGACTTTATCAGCCTTATGACTAAGCAGCAACATTATTACTACAACTTTAATAGCTAATGTCATAAACATTTTACCCAATCCAGACTCTTTCCTACTTTACAGGGGAATAGAGATATCCAAGTAGCTGACTTTTTAATATTAGTAACTGAATGTTCTTTGAATAGCTCCTTGTCATGAACATTTCAGAGGAATAATGGAATGGAAGTACTTCGAAAACTGGAGGGAAATTCTGCAAGCAATCTGCATGTTTTATTTTCATGTTGGGTAGATATCAACAGGGATTCTTCAATTGTTCCATTTCTCAGAGAGCCTGACTGGCAGTCAGGGGGCCTTTAGAAAAAAAACTATCAGAACTTAAATCAGCTAAAGCAGTTGTAACATCTGGTTATAAAGTAACACAGGCTAGCTGTGCAATGAAGAATAGAGGAAGTAATGAGGTGCATGGCTGCCGTGCCAAGCCATGCAGTCTCTTGCAGTTACCACAATCACATGGGCCAGGCAAGATGAGTGTGGATGCTTGTTTCCCTGGGAACAAGAAGCAAAAGCACACTTTGTTCTGCTGCTACTTGTCCCCAGGGAACACCCATGTTATGCACCCTCTGGTGCACAGCAGGTTACCTGGGTGGGATAGGGGAGGCTGTGGTCAATAACTGTGCTGGCCCCAGCAGCCTTACCTGAGGTCCTGAGGGCCTCTGGGAGTTGCAGTCATGGTTCTCCTGCAGCTGGAAGCCTGGCTAGCAGCTGCAGCATGGCTTCAGCAGGCCAGGATCCAGTTTTGGGTGGCATGTGCTACTGCTACATGTGCCACCCCACTTTAAAGCCATGGGTTTTTTTTGACCCTACAATCTCTAGAGGTCAAAATGCCACCCCATCTTGCAAGGTAGCAGAGTGGGCAGCACCCATATGTGGGGTGTGTGGCACCATAGACAGGTCTGCAGCATCACATACCACACACCCACACTTGTCTGGATGTGGCCATGGAGTGTAAATCATAGAATCTGGCTCAACTTTACCATGTGATTTTAGATCATTATAGGAACTGGTAAAAGAACATGGAAGAAAAAGTATAGAAGAATATGTCCATCTTACATGTACAAATGAAGAAAGGCCAAAAACAATTCTAATAGAAAATAGCACTTCTACAAAGGGGAAAGTAAAAACATAATTTAGAGTCACTTCTCAAACAGATATGATGTTGAGGAAGTACAGTGTTGCGAACAGGTGAATAGAATGGATTTGGGAGACCTTGCCTCACCTTTACTATGAAGCACCATACAAGTCAGTCCCCTCTGTCTCCCTTTCCCTTCTTATCTATCTGTTTTGCCTTTTTACCTAGATAGTACTTCAGAGCAGGGAGTAAGTCTGCATTCTTCTTTTGCATACCTTAGATGCTTGCAATACAAACTGGCTTTTCCTTGAATAAATATAGACATCACCTTTACTTTCAGTCTTTGTTGTCTATGATGTTTTTTGAACATTTACAGACAATTACATTTAATGCACAGCACTTTAAGGACTACCCAAATCAGGGTCCCAACCCTATAATATGCTGGAAGCACCTGGCAGAAACAGAAATCAAAATTATATGGAATTACTCAAGGGAAGTGATTTAAAAGAGAGACAGGATAGTTCCGTAACTAGGAAGATGCATGAGATTTAAAGCCAACATTTTAAAGGAACTTCAATTCTGCCTCTCTTCATGCAATTGTGGGGGTTAGATTAGACCACTATCAGTATCTAAGCACCAAGGCACAGGTATACTAGCTTCAAAACCAGTTTTAAAAACGCACAGAACAGCTTGCCAGGATTTTCCTCCCCAACCTCCTATTTAGACTTCTGTGAGATCAACAATATTAAAGAATGATTTTTTAGTACCTACTTTTTGAAGCTTCATTGACATGTTTTAGGATCTGGGGGTTGCTTTCATGGCTGATATTTCACAACCCATCTAGGAAAAAGCCTCAGAAAAGGACAAATTGTTCAATTGACAAATGCAGACACCTAATCCTGAATCGTACTAAAATCCATGAATGAATAAGATTGCAACAATTTTCTGTTGTTTTTCTGCAAATGATAAAAATCTGTGCACATGAAAAATCTTCAATCTGAAACAGCAAAAGGATGATGCTTGTCAACAGCAGCAAAAGGCCCCTTGTCACTTAAAGGATGTGGAGAATGGTACTGATGAGAACATGACATCCTTCCTCTGCTATGTTTTAGAAGCTTCTATTCCATTTCTCTAGGGTCTTTTTTCCCCCCTCTAACTCTGGTTAAAACCCTCCCTTCCACAAAGGACCACATGGTACCACAAAGGAGTCCATGTTCTATGTGGCTCTGTAGTACGGCCAACAAGTGAGGTTGGAACCTGCAGCCACAGTAGTGATGAACTGCAGATAAAACTCTCTTAGATATGTTCTGGGTTTTAAAAGCCCCACACCACAGCATAAAGCAGTGAGTCTCAACTAAGTTGCTGTGAGATTCTTGTAAAAAAGGTGTCACACAACATTAGCAGTTTGCAAACCTAACACCTATGCATAATTAACAAGTTAAACCTAGAAGTTTCAAAGAAGAATCCATAATGTCAAAATCGTTTTGTTGTGGTCTTTCAGGGTTTTTTTGCAACAAATTCTTTTTCTGCAGTTAAAAGACTGAAAGCCAAGGAGATGGCATTTTCCAAGGGGTCCATGAGTTTAATGAGCATTGAGAAGCCCTGTGTAAAAGAGATCTTTGTGTAAGAGAGTGGCATTTGCAGTTCTAGATTGATGGGCCAATTGAGAGGAACATAACAAAAGAAGTACATAACTACTAAATATGCCCAGCAGAGGCCACCACAGCTCCTTTTTTGCTGAAGCTTGAGTTCCTGGGAGAGCATGATGGGAACTGACCAAGTATGCACTCATACATTTTTTTTCCCCTTTAGAATGAAGAGAAGTAGAAATGTTTTTGCCTACAGCCCAAGGAATGTTAGAAAACCTACAGATAAGCCCAAGGGGACAATAATAGAAGTCACAAGCTAAACAGATCAGAGTAAGCTTAATAGTATCTAGGGTCAGAAGGGGCCTAAAGCAAGCCATCTAGTCTGACCCCCCGCCAGTGGCAGGAACGAGTGCCAGGGTCACAGGACCCCAGCCAAGTACCTATCTAATCTACTCTTGAAGATGGCCCAAGGTAGGAGCAAGAACAACTTCCCTAGGAAGCAGGTTCCACATCCTAGCCACCATTACTGTGAAATAGTGTTTCCTAATGTCCAACCTAAACCTGCTCTCCAGTAACTTGTGACCATTGGTCCTAGTTACCCCTGGTGGTGCCCGGGAAAAAAGA
>JAGPOW010001918.1:36630294-36647065 GCA_030014935.1 Caiman crocodilus | reverse complement strand
TTTTTTTTTTTTTTTTTTTAACATTACACTCAAAGAAAAGTCTGTATGGTTCTCCATTGGAACAGTACTGTACTGTAATAAATCTGTACTGTGCATATGGTTTGAGGCATATCATGGGCTGCTCTCACTATTTGTGAGCACATGCAGCTTTTTTTCTTTTTTACTACTATAGAAGAGTTTTAAAAGTATACACATTAGCCAAAAAAGGGACTAAATATAACTTGAGCATGTCTAAGAGCCTGGGATTATTTGCAGACAGTTGCAAGCTATCTGAACAGAATAGATGCCTTACAAAAATGAGTTTTAACATAACTGAACTTGCAGACAACACTTCAAGCCAGCTAGTGGATAAGACTTCCTACAAATCAAAACAGTTACTTCCAGTGCTACCCTCTATGGCAATGTCGACCCTGTTAATCAAATGCAGCCTGAGATACATTTCCTTCTTCCAAAAAAAGTTAACCAAATATGCCCTCTGGAGGCAATCTAGACAGCGACTATGCACTAGACAAGTAGTTCCAAAGAGACTGCTTACTGGAAGTGAGAATAAAGTTATTTACTACTTGCACAAATTTGAGAGCACTAAACCCATTTTATTCTGATAAGTCCTGTACAGTAGCTAAAGAGTTATCAGCAGACGGAGCACATTGTTAACACATGTAAACCAGGTCCTTGCATCATGGTGTCATGTTGCAGGTGAAGCTATTTCCCTTCCACCCTGATCATCTAACAGGCTGCAAAACTGCATTTCTATAAATCAAGGTGATTCCTGTCAAGTCCAGTAGAGCTGTGCTGTACAACAGTGACTGTCCATCCTGGAAGAGCAGCAGAAGATCAAGCAACCAGTGTTTTGTGGCAATAATCTTAGGAGGGATTTCATTCATTTGGTGCATGGTGCTGTACATAAGGTGCATAAATCAGTTAGGTCCCACATCAGCGTGATGAGAAGCCAGTTGCAAGGCTGCAACCAACTACTGGTGTCATGTCCCATATCTGGAAAAAAAAAAAAAAAAAAAAAAAAATACAATATGGGGAATTGCACGGGGCATCATGCAATACTGAACATAAGCCTTTCTGACCACCTGCCAAAATGAAAGAAAAAACCACTACTTCCTTCCTACCATTATATTGGACGAGCTTTTTTTTTTTTTTTTTTTTGGAACTGCTGTTTTTCAGCTTAACCCCAGCTTCACATCTAAAAGCCAAGATGGATGTTGCCAACATGCAAAAGCATTACTGTTTGAAGAGGGTACATTTTTCAGGAGCTAGGAGGCGATTCAGTGTGTATACTCAGGTGAGAGCACATGAAGACAGCAGAGGGTAGGAGGGTGTTAAAAAGGTGGAGCACGTGAGGCACAGCAGGGAGCACAGGAAAAAAAAAGCAGCACATTTTTGCTGAGAGGAAGTGCAAGAAAACATGCATTTCAAATATATTTATGAAACAGCATACAGGTTACATGAACAGCTTACTGAAAGCAGAATAAAGGCACAGAGTTAATAATTGTCTCAATTCAAATTAGTATGAACAGTTTATGTATCACTACATAATCATGCAGTGAAAGTGGAACTTACCTCTCTGGTGCCAAATTAAAATCAGGACTATTTAGCCTACTTTATCACTGCAATTGTGCAGAAACACAGTACAAGATCTGATGCAATTCAATAGCACATTCCAACAGCAGCTTTTTAAAAAGTGAGGAGAGAGCTGCTAAAGGGGGCATTTGGGCACAGAAGCAGCACATTTTCAGTTAGAGTCCAAAAGTAGCATTACCACAAAATGGCTTCACCACCACTGGAGCCAGGGCTCTTAGCAGCATTCAGAGCTTCTTATGCCACAATACTTACTTGGCTTTGTCTAATGCAGGTTAGAGGAATATATTACGCTTTCTTCCACATGAAATCTCCTTCCTTAGCACACAAAGGCAAATATACTGGACCCTGATGGCATCTTGTTACTTACCAGTTGTGATGGCAAGAAAAAAAGATGCAGGTATTCTCAATCACAGTAAGAATGGTCAGTTTAGAAGTTCTACTGCCAGCCTGGTCTTATGATACAACTGTTACGCTGGCATTGCATGCATACTGGTTCCTCTCAGAAAATAAATATTTTATCTGAAATCTGAGAGAGTCTGAAATAGTTGCTAGCCTATACTTAAGAGGTAGAAGTGCCCAAGCATATACACATGCAGGAGACTAATCTTAAGGGCTGCTTGCAGCCCTTAAGCTTAAACAAAAAAGACAAATGGTGCTTTACTTTAAACTCTGCATGTTCCTGTGCCAAGCCCCACACACTCCCCCAAAAGGCAGCGCTTTTGTTGGACCTGGCAGCGCTTTTGCTGACACCTGTAAAGACTGGGTGCTGTAGTGGGGCTTCTACCCGATACCCAAATGAATCAGTTTTAGCTAAAAGTGCCAAAAAGCCCCACTGAAGCACCCAGTCTATACAGATGTTGCAGAACTGGGTTGAAGTAATGTGCTGCTTGTTCCAGTAAAGTACGTTTTTGTTCTTTCCCCCCCCCCCCCTTTGTCTGCAAGCAGTGAAGATGCTCACTGAACTCAAAGTCCCTCCCCCCTCATTACATGTAGGAATTAAAGTATACAAGAGACAGGATGATTCTCTAGGGAAGTTTAAGTGCATAATGAGAATTTGCATAATATAGAGTAGGTCAGTGGAGGTCACATGCATGGCTGGGATTGCTTTGTATAACTGAGTCCTTAGCATTTTAAAAAGTAAGGGATTTTCTTTCCCCATCATGCAGTGGTTTTATAGTTCTGCTAGTTTGAGATGATAAAAACAATCTTTTAAATCTATGGAGATCATCTTCATGTTAACCCACCAGCTAAGTAATCTTTACTCTTATTCTAGCAAAAAAACGGGGGGGAAAAAGTTAGGGAAGTCAGATCTACACAGCTTGTAGCAGACTGAGAAATGTCATTTAACTTTCTTTCAGTGTTTGCAATGTTAAGCCAACAAACCAAATTATCTTCATAAGATGGAGTGTTACATCATGTAAAGAAGTAATCCTACCTTCACAATTCGATCACTCCCACAGGTCACCATTAGGCCTCTAGAGATGTCCATGGACATGTGGGAAATGTTGTGTTTTCCTTCGTGAAAGGTTGCCAAGGAAGCACGACTAGCAAGAGAAAACAGTTTAAGTAGCAGACAACCATTACACAGAGCCAGACAATACAGAACAGTTAAGTAAAACAACTGTCCTATAAAGATAAATCAATCCTCACAACAGCAGCTATCTATAAGAAAGCCCTGCTTAGTCCAGGCTCTGTTCAATTTCAAGAGCAGAATTTGAGCTCATAAGCCTGAGTTAGAACTTTGTGGAACTCTTTTTATGCTTTGTCTGCTAGGTACTGAAATGCTCTTTTACATTACTGTTCTTTAAAACCAAAAAAAACCCCTGTAAGTTTCCAGGTTCTTCCATGTAACTTTACCAGTTTGCCAAACCTCCTGCCCCTTCAGAAAGATGGGGCAAAATAAATGAGGTTATTTAGAAAGTTTTCACTTTTAACAAACAAAATACTGGTTGGAAGAGGTTAACTGTTGAATGAGCTTTCAAAATACTTACTCTTCATCCTTGATGGATTCAAAACAAGAGTCACAGACACGGACCTGGAATTCAAAGCCCATGATTGGATAGCTGGACCGCTTGGTGCTGCATTTACCACATACTGCTTGGCCACATTTTCTGCAGTGATGCTTCATAGAAGTACAAAAAAACAGGCATTTCAGAACATGAGGGGCCTTCCAAAAGCAACTGCATCAGGAGGCATCACTTAACTAAAACTAGTACAATTTCATACCAGTTAACACCTAAAGACCATAGTGCCATGGGTAAAATCCTAGTCCCATTTAATTCAATTGGAATGATGGCAGACTTCCAGAGCCAGGCTCTTATGCCATATAGTCTACATCGTTTCCCTACCCATGGGTTCCCCAGATTTCTCTTTCCTCTTATTAGAATGAATACAGCAAATAGTGTGCAAAGAGTATTAGTGTTTCAATACACCATCTAGGTGTCAAGTGCAGGGTCTGCACACTGGTAACAGTTTGTCAATGCAAGCACTGAAAACCGTATTGTGAAAAGGAGACAAAACAGCATGGTACCAAATCATAGTGTACTTTCACTGAAGTCCACCTCACTTCATTAAGACTGATTTAAAAAAGAAAAAAATTCTCCCCATCTCCATAGCAACCTAAGGTAAGGGGGAGGGAAAGGATTTTTCACTGGCTCCAAACTCAACACTACCCAATATAAAACACAGGACAATGACCACTAGAGCCACATGAGCTTCTTTAGTTAAACCTTTAACATGGAAAAGTGAGTGAAAAAGTGGGTGTGTCCCCTACATTTAAAAGGGCTGAAGAACAGACAGATTGTAGAGACCTGTGACACCATAGTCCATTACAAACAGTAGCAGCACTGCAGAAGATTTAGGAGTCATAGCCTCACCTGCCTCAACCCTAGTGTCTTTGTGTCCCACATCTGCTTTATATTCCAGAAGAAAGGCTGTTCGCATTTCTGACAAGAATCACTTTCTAGCCATTGAGGAGCCTGGGGAAAGAGAAAAGAATCCCAGTCTTGGCATGTTAGTCATCTGCACCATGACCAGTAGGGGCCCTTTTAGATGCTCATAGTGAAATTTAAAGAAATACTTCCTGCAACAGCTCTGAACATTAAAAGTTTTTTTAGAACAACTGCTGTGATGCCCGTCTTGCATGAAGTTAGCCACGTAAAAACCAAAGTATACAGTGCCGAGCTACATGTAGGGGGAACGAGTCATAACTGTAGTTAACAAGAACTCTGTGCACCCCCGACATGGCTTTTAGCCCACAGCATTGTGTGTTGCCAGTACTCCAATAAGAAAAACGGACTAAGCTATAGCTGAATTGTTAGTTTGCTGCAGGGTTTGAAGTCTGCTGGATCTTGTTGTCCGGATCCTGCTGATCATGAAGGGCTGTGGAGTAAGCCAAAAAAAAAAAAAAAAAAAAGCAGAAACATCTTTATTCTCATCTAGTCAGCCATTTCCAGCATTAACATCCTTTTCCCCTCCAACTGTCAATGAAGGATGAACACCACCCACAACTTAATTTTTTTTTTTTTTTTTTTTTTTTTTTTTTTACAAGAAGATATAGTGTTTAGTTTTCTTCCTTACCTTCTCTGCAAGCGTTTGGCCAGGCTTTGGAGATTAATGCACTAAAAGAACTACAGATGTGCTAGAAATTAAACTAGCATTTTCAGAAATACTGTCATCCAAAAATCTGACACTGAAGTTAGCATTGGGACACTTTAGTCAAGTCTGTAATGCTTCCAAATATTTCTAGAGCTCCCAGGAATGTCTAGTGTTTCCTGTAGAACAGACTTATACAGTGAAGGTTACTAAAATTATTGTGAAAAATATTACTAGGTTAAGTTTAGTCTGCCTGGCAGCAGCATAAATCTTTGCACTAGCACAAGCTCTTACCTCTTCTCTGCTGATATCCATATTCCAAACAGCAATTCCGCCATCAGCTGAACAGGACACTAGTTGTCGTGTGAGCTGGAGGTAACAGATGGCCTGCACCTTGTCACTGTAAACAGAGTGAACATTATTTGCCCTTGAAAAAATTAAAGCAAAAAACAATGCTTATGTTCGGGTGTGAATTTTCAAAGATCCATATGAACTGAAAGTCAGTGACCAGGTCTTGTCAACTGTAAAATTATCTTAAAGCAAGTCTATCAAACAACAGCCTAGTGTGCTAGCAACACCCAAGTGTAGGTTAGAAGTCAACTGGATACTTGAAGAGTGCTCAGGCCTTGATGCAGTTATGCTAAAACTATGTTAGGCCAGGAAGCAGCAAGTTTAAATCCTTACACTGAAGGGAGATCACCAGCAAGACACTGACATAACTAATGGGACTTTTTAGGCTCTATGAACATCTGAACCAATTTCCATACACCAAACAGATTAAGATACAGCTAAAAATTCTCACACAAGGCGTCTTATTTTTATTTCAATCTAAAATTAGAGCAATATACATTTAAGCAAAGCCAGTAGACATGTATGTTGCTATACAAATTAGTAAGAATTCATCAAGATGGTCAAAAAAAAAAAAAAGCAAAAGAAGATACATGTAGATGCTTCAAAGATTTTTGTAGCTGTGCCAGGTAAAAAGTACTGATTAAAACAAGACAAAGACGACACATCAGAACAAGTGATGTTACATAAATATGTGCATTCACATGCATTTATGCCACCTTGTATAAAGGCAGCTTAGAATAGTTTACAATGAAGCTCATAAAGTATGAGCCAAACAAGCAATACTCTACTCCCCCCTCTACTGTAAACTTCCATTCATATCTGGGTCCTATGCAGACAGAAACCCTTTTCCCACATTTTGCCTTGCCATTGTGGGCCTGTTCTCCCTCCACTATCTTTTGCAAAGGGGAGCCCCTGCACATATCTCCCAAGCCTGCATGCCCCTCTTCTCTGGAGGGACTGCAGCTCTCCCTTCAGAGTCCTACATTTTTATTCCATCCTCCAAAAGTATTCCAATGAAAGGTGAATTATGTCAGTGGAATCTGACTGCTGCATTGCAATATAAGGAACTTTTAGGAGCATCAGATGGGCAATATTTTCTCCCATCTCAACTTCAGAAAGTTATTTTTAGCCTGCAATCTTGTCATTCCCCACTCCAGTAGAGCTCAAGCTGACTGAAAAAATCCTCTTACAACTGCAATGCTACTTGATACACTGCCGAGTTCCATCTTGTCTACAGCATGACTAATATGCAAGAGCTTGTTCCATCATTCAGTCTCTCTGAAGAGACGCCCAAAAGCCAGAGTATGAGGAAGAACCCCTCCTCCTGCCAATAATTCACTGCTACATACTGATGGCCTTGAAGCAGCAGTGTTCGTCCTTTTCTTCCACCAATATCCCACATGATAATGCTGTGATCGGATGCTCCAGAGAAGAGGAGACGTTGAACAGGATCCCACCACAAGGAAGTAATGCTTCCTAGAAAAGAAATTAAGAACCAATTCAAAAGGGGATATTCCCTATTGTAAGCATGCTTAGCAGTTTACCAACTTAAACAATAAAATCACTACAGTGCACAAATAAACCTTAAAGGGAAAAAAAGGACAGACACACAAACAAGCAACCAACCAACCAACCAACCGTGTTTAATTTGGCAAGACTACTTCTTATTTATGGGATGTTCTCAGTTGTTTAAGTACATTCACATAGTAGTTCAAGTTTTCAAATAAAAGAAAGAACCACTTATTTTTAAAACAGAAGCAATTAAATGGCAAGTTTGGTTTTTTGTAGAACACAGGGAGCTGAGAGATTACTTCATTTACTCATTTCCTTTCAACCCCCTGTATACTTACATGTCAGTTGCCCAGAAATGTACATTTCAGGCACTTTAAAAGCAGAAAGTTAACAACTCTTGGGCAGAAACAGGAAAGAAAAGCTACCACAACACACAGAAGTTTTTAATCTCCACATTAGGGTTGAGAAGGTGTGCTCCACTCAGTGCTATTCATCACATGTCAACCAACTCAGATCAACAAAAGCATGCGACTTCTCAGCATGCCCCAGCTCAATTTCAGAATGAACTCTGCTTGGATATGTACATCTTCCTTGATATTTTCAAAATTCATACCTTGGTCTACCTGTTCCTACTTTGCCAGTGACAAACCCAGAAGCAAGAATGAAAGCATCTTGAGACTATTTCCAGACATGTTATTTTCTAATGCACTATTTTATTTTATTTTTTTAAATGGAGGGCCCACTACCTTCAGAAATCAGAAGGGTGCCCTTTTTAAAAAAACAAACAAACCCACAAAAAAACCCCCACAAAAAAAAAAAAAACAAACAAAAACTGAAAAACCTAGAGTGCCACTGATCTAGAACCTACATCAAGAGGTATGCAAGTTTGAATTTCATGCCTTCTACTACAAAGTGGCTATTCCAAATTTTGGTCAAAGTGAAAGGGAAGCTACTTTACCTTCATGCCCTTTAAGTGTTGTTATAACTGAGCAGATATTCTGTTCAAGCTTCAGCAGTGTGACCTGTCCAGAGTAATCGCCAACGAAAGCATGCTGAGTTTCAAAATCGTATCTGAAGAAGAGTCAAGGAAGGACCAGCAAGCTAACATCACCTGCCCTCTTTACATACTCAATCTGGATAACTAAAGCAAGCTATAACAAATACCACAACAGAAGCCAAAGCTTTCTAATGAGGCTTTCTATTGCCCCATAATTACGGTATTTACTCAAAAATCTGGAGGTGAGATGCCCCCCTACCCCATATCATAAGGGGCACTTTTTCCTTGCTCCATAGTCTTAGCTTTGCAGATTTGCAAATGGAGGGTGGGGGGCAGGAAGCTTCAGGGCCAGTCAAACCCACAGCAGCCTCCTGCCCCCACCCCCCATTTGCACCCCCTTCATTCCTCCCCTGCCCCAAATATGGTCAGGTGTAGCTCTGCTCTGGCTCAGGTTAGGTTCCCTCTTGAGCACATGGAAACTTTGCCCCCTGCTCAGCCAAATCAGCAGCCAACACTGCTGCATGACCCGGGAAGGACTGTGCTTCTGTGGCAAATTCTGCACGGGAACAGAGTCCAGACAACATCTGACAGTTGTGGGGGAGCAGGGTAGGAGAAGCAGAGGCTGTGGGGAATAGGATGGGGGTGTGCAGATGGCATTAGATTTATAGGAACAGGAATGGCCTATGTATTTCATGCCAGGAAAAAGGGGGGGTAGGGAAGGCATGTTTCATTGCTGTGACAATTAAGGCCTAACAGAATGAAGCTGGACCATCATATAGGAAATGCTTTAGTCTCACCTCCCAGAGCAGGGCTTTGCTTCCCAATTAGTGCCTAAAAGCAAAGGACAAGAAATCTCTTTTTGCTCAGCAAGCAAGTCCCTTGCCCATGAGCCAGCAATGTAAACAAGTAAGACAAAGGATGAAAAAGGAAAGGATACTACATAAAACTAAGTGATCAGGATGACCATTAGGAACACAAGGATAGAAGTGATCTCAGAAGTCAGTCTACTACCCTACTCAGTGAATAAACCTGAGGTGCCTGATAGAGGTTTGTTGCCTATTATCACAAAGGTAAGAAAGGAGATGTTTTGAGATCTGGTTTACTGCAACATGTTTAAACACTTTGTGCCATTAAGTTTCATGTCAGAGGCTATACATTGTGTTGACCTTTAATGTGTACAAGGTATATCAGTATTCCTTCATTCCAGAAGAAGTTTATGTTGCCACCACCTTGAAGACACTCAGCCAAAAAATGTACTCAGCTGTCTCTCTCTCTCTAGCTAATCTGTTTGGATTTAACTAAACTAGTATATCTAGATTCATAAGGGATGCTGAATACTCAGAACACATTGAAAAGGTCATTTGCTACCTGCTGTTTGCAACTCAAAACATTTAAAAGAAAAGGAGTCATGACATTAAGAACTAAAATAAGGGGCTTTCTGTTAAAAATACCTAGATTTATAATTTCACCCTAACAGGGTATACCAGAATATTCCTACAAGGTAGCTGGAGCTAGTTCACAATAAGAGTGGAAACTGGATGCTTATGGACTTGGTTCCCTTGCCTGCCCTTCAGGTCAATCTCACAATGAGAACACAAATGGACATTATTCTAGCCTCTCATTGGGGTGGCCACTTGGAACATACAGCATTGCAGATGGAATAAATATGCAGTAAGATCAGACTGCTTTCAGTTTTAGTGCTGTTTTCTACTCTACCACAGTGTTACTTCACAAGTAACTCAATTCTCACAAACAGCAAGCCAAGCCAGTGCACAGATAAAGAGACCTTAAAAAGGAACCCAGTGCTGTAAGTACATTTCTTTGAAATCAGTAAGGAACTCAAGTACTAAAATGTATTTGTTTTTAAACTTTTGAATGACAAATCCTGAACACCTACAGCTAATTAAGTAATAATAAAATCAGGCAATGAGCATGGCATTGGGCTAGACAGCCGTTTCTTTTTGGGCAATTACAGTTCATAAACCTGGTTTTCCCAGCACTTGGACTGACAAGCTTGGAAGTAGACTATGGCTAAAGGTCAACATGGCAGCTTTAAGCAGTTTATGAGGTGATGCTGTAATGAGCATATCATTTGCTAATAAGTCACCAAGTTTAAAGCACATTAAAAAACGATGACAATACTGTTCATGCACATACTTCCCATGCAACATTATATACCCAAAACCCCACAGCACTATAGGAAGGGAATGTGTACATCCCAGCTTTTCAAAGAAAAAAGAACTAGCAGAGGGGCAAGCTGCAGGCAGCTCCTGAACATGAATAATCACAGGACAGAAATAATTTAGCAGTGAGTAATAAGCCAGATCCAACTCTGAAACAATTGCTAGAGCAACTTAGAAAGGACCTATACTTGGAAGGTCAGAGTCTGAAGATAAAGCTGTAAAATTTACTGTCCTCTTATTTCTGTTTGACAAAGTTAGGGGAAGATAGGAAGTGTCTCTTGATGTGGTGCTTGTATATCCTTCATATGAAGTCTTGGCTACAGAGGAATTACCATAAAAACTGGTAACTGACAAAAAAAGGACAGTTCATAAATAGCAATAAATACAATTGCAAAGACTGGCAAGATTAACAGATTTTGAAGAAATGCATAGCTTGCACCCAGCTAGGATGGGGACAAACTTGCAAT
Organism: Caiman crocodilus; assembly: GCA_030014935.1. Classification (NCBI taxonomy): domain Eukaryota; kingdom Metazoa; phylum Chordata; order Crocodylia; family Alligatoridae; genus Caiman; species Caiman crocodilus. Next base: position 36,636,368 of record JAGPOW010001918.1, on the reverse strand, counting down.
TACAGGGAGACCAGTTCTGAGGCAATCCAACTAGGCTTGAGAGGAAATTAAAGGAAAAAAAAAAAAAAAAGTAAGATCAAGTGCCAGGTAAGGCTTATCTACAGCACAACCCTATTATGCAGAGGGATAGGCTTCCAAAGAAGCTAGTCTCCAGCTGGCTTAGAGAACCCTAGAAAAGTAAAGTAAAGTGAAGACTGGTTGAAGAAACAACATCCTCCTTGAGATAAACTTGGTTCATTGTTCCATGGTAAGTCTGTGTTCCAATTGCCATAAAAATTCCATGTGCTAACAGGGCATTAGTTACAGTTATGGAGCAGCTTTAATAAGAGATTGGATAGGAGATGGCAGGTAAGAGACAGATCCCAGAGCATTCAATAAAAGATGCATCCAAAAAATAAGCCTTCCTAGAAGAGATTACAACCTAAACAGCATGCATACCTACCTTACTCTAGTACTTAAAATACATCATCTTAAGGGAAATACTACAAGTCAGTTGAATTTGTGTAGAGAAAAAAAAATTAATCTGGTGATTATACATTGTCTTGTATAATTAAAACGTGTCTTTGACTAAAAAGAAAGTATAACTTTTTTTTTTTTTTTCAGGTTATCATGCAGACAAGCTGTAAAGCACAAAGTCCAGTTTCTTACAGTTTAGTAACAGGAACCCTCCCCAAACAAAACATAACTAGGCTTTAACATCTGGTAGGAGTTGCAATTCATTTTTGTAACCAGTAGATACATTTCAGATTCACTTCCTCTGGTGTCATTTAAATTCACAAGCATGAAAAATAAAAACAAGGTACTATCTTAGGAGTTAGTTGCTGGGTTGTTATATGCTAGCGTTTTTTACTGGGTGTACTTAGGATGACCTTTGTGGGTACTCGGCACACTCACCAATTGGCTGTCAGGGCCACCCCTTGCCACTGGTCTGGTCGCTGGGGGATTCCTGCTTTCTCAACCAGCCGCCAGGGATACATTGACCCAAAAAGGTGGAAAACTCCTGTATTCAGTATAGAAGATAACAAGTGGCAGAAGACTAAGAAACTTACTTATGCCATTAAGAACTGGCCAAGAACCTTCTTTGTAAGCAAAGCAGAGGCATAGGTAGATTTAAAACAAACAAATCTGAACCTCGTTATACAGAAAGGAAACTTCATATTTCAAGCTAATTAAGTTGGGGGTGAGGGGAAGAAATCTGGTCTTCCAATTGGTTAGCAAAGGATACTGTAAACATGAAGCCCAGGAGGTAAAGTAATGTCTCCCCAGCATGCTCCCACTCCTGGTGCACATCCAGCTGACACACTTATCATGGCCAGTACTGATAACCCACTCTGATGTCAGGCAGAAAGTAACAGCAGACACACGATTTTGATGAGCTGTGGAATAAAAAAATAAAATGCTTTTGGAACTTTTTGCTACAAGTGCTTCAGTTAGTTGAAGTCTCAAAGAAAAAAAAAAAAAAAAAAAGAGCACACAAAAACATAAGGCAAGAGGTATTTGTGGCAGTTGGAGACACCAATTCCAGAAGAACAGGGCTTTTTACCTCTACTCATACCGACTACAACCCAGAAGAGTTACCACAGGTCAGCTCTGAATTTGCTACTACAGTAATAGGATTAATGAATCAGCATGTTTGAAGGAGCAGGACTGCAAGGGGGGTGGCACTTGGTTTAAATCCAAGACAACTCCCATTTAGTCATCTCTCACAAAATGGAAGTCCCCTTCCAGTCAGGACAGACTCGTAGCTGATCCCCAGTGAATTAGGTAGTTCAGCATTATGTAGAATATTGCAAAAGAAAACAATGTTTCTTCTTCATCTTTTTGCAAAGTAAAAAGGTACCTTTCCCCCAAATTTTTTTTAATGCAAGCATTTTTTCCTTGATTAAACATAAAATCATCTGCTTTATGATAAAAGAGCTTTTGTTGCTTTAAAAGAAAGAGTTCTTTATTTTAGGCAAGAACAGTAAGTCATAAGACCAATTGATTATTGCCTCAAAGGCCTACAGATGACTTTACGCTAAAGGCCAGAAATATGCAGGGGAAAGAGAAGTAGACTTGAATACTAACAACTTAACTTCCTTCCAAGCATTTAGTACATCTTATAAAGAATATTTGACCAAAGTCACTTGGTTATTTCATCCACATTGGGTCTCCATTAGTGATGCTAATATTAGAACTCAAGGGGGGAAAACTTTCTTGGCTCTTAAGTAACTTAAGCAAGGATACCGTCTGATGTATTGCAGCTTAATTATCACCTACATACAAAGTCCTCCCCTTAGTAGCATATACACCAACTGCTATTTTGAGAGTCTATGTAGTCTTCTATAAGATGTATTCAAGTCAGTTTCTGCCACCTCCACTGGCCCCTAAATAAATCAGTTATCCACAGATTTAAGTTTCTAGGGACAGATTATTATATCTGAACAGGAACAGCCAAAGCTAAAACCTTCAGTGTTTTGCAGATTACGCTTGTATGGGATTTTGATTTGGTACTTGAATTCAACTTTTTGCCGATAGATAGTTTCCAATTGTACAATATCCCACAAGCTGCACTTAAAAACAAAACAAAACAGTAATCGCCTCCCACATCCCACCCAAAAACTACTCAGACTGCATGTCAGAATATTTCATTTTCTAACATTCAGATCTGAAACTTAAAATTTTCTGTAGTGCTCTATAACAAACCAAAGCCAGCCCAAGACATTTAATCCTGTATTTAGGAAACAGAATTTTTTTTTTTTTTTTTTTTTTTTTTTAAACAAAAGATAACAGCCATCATTTACTGCAAGTCACTAATCTCTGGTATGCAGCTACTCAGCAGGCACCATCACAATTCAGCCTGGACCAGTCAGATTTTTTTTTTTTTTTTTTTGCCTGGAGGGGAGGGGAGGGGGGAGGAGCTATATATTTGTGGAACCACACTATGTTACCTGGGTAGGTCTTGACAAAATTCATCTTATTAAAGTCTTCTGAGATATGAAACTCCTAAAGAGGTGGGAAGGGGGGGGGGGGGAAAAAAAAAAAAAAGGTTAGACAGCAGAAGGGTACATGAACTCAGGCCGACGCAAAGCAGCCTATTTGAAGAAGATCCTTCATACCGAGATCAAAACAAGGCAAATAAAGCAAAGCAATAACCTCACAGAATGAGCTGACTGGCACCCAAAGGCAGAAAATGTCTTGCGCTACAAATTGATAAGGTCTCAGAAGCCCCAAAAACTAGCAGATGCTCTATTAGCATCTTCCTCAGGTTTCACCCGAGTAAGAGATACATTAGCCAGCTAAAGTTAGCTGGTTAAGTGTGAAAATGTCTTCTAATACTTCAGGCATACATTCATCCAGTACACGCCATATACCAGTTCCTCCTAGAAAAGGAAAGAAGTTTCCAGTCTCAATCATTTTGAAGTTTAGGCAGGGTTAGGATTTCCCACCTACATACACATATGAAAAGGCAAATAAAGAAGAACAGGGCCTACACAAAGAAAGGATGCAAGGTGTGCAGAGTTAACCCTCTCCTTAGAGCTGAAAACCTAGTTCTATAGACATCTACACTACAAGCAAGGATAAATCAGCAGCACAGAAACTGTTCAAGAGAAGACTCAAATATGGTTCAGTTATTCCAATTACAAAATAACAGGACCAGCTATAACTAATTCTATTTGTGCATTACAGCCAGTCTAGTAAAATCCACAATTATCAAGCTGCCTGCTAGAAAAGATTTACATACAACTGGAATTCTTTAGAGAAACTGCTGCAGTAACTTACCATAATAGCTCCATTATCCTGACCTACAAATATTCGTCTACTGTCGTGATGATAAGCCATAGCTGAGCAAGGAGCTGCCAAGAAAGCCAGTACATTGAGAAATTAGACAGATGTTCAAGTACATACATCACAGCAACTCAGCCTTTTGGAGCACAAGGACCAAAAAACTGTTTTCGATGAGCACCAGACAGACTGCCTTTAGGTTTGTTTGTTTGGCAGCAGGAGTGGGGGAAGCAAGCAGAAATAGTTTGATTGAATTTATGAAGTGCATATACCATAAAAAAAAAAAAAAAAAAAAAAAAAAATCCTCCATGAAGGTGCTCAGCCTCTGGAAGATGAGATGCAAGCCTCAGGCAAAAGACAAAAGAATTTGATCAAGGCCAAAAGGAGTTACAGATCAGAAGTTGAAGCTTCACATCAAAAGACAAAGAAATGGCATTTCAAGTGCTAAATATGACATGCGGGGCAATACAATTGTATCGTAACACATTTTTCTGGGATCTGATCACAGTAATCAGCACTACAGGGCAGGGATAGCAGGACAGAAATAACATTTGATCATGTTAACCTGATGCAAGAAAGCACTTCAAAATCTGCATCTTGGGAGAGGGGAGGGATAAATTCTGTCTGGCCACCTGATCACCCACAGGCTCTTTTGACAGTCAGTGTAAGACCAGGAAAAAGAGCTCAAAAAGGAGGAGGAGAAGGGTCTTGGAAGTAGTCTATAGGATAAACAGGAAAGTGCTCAAAAGGTGGGGGGGAGGGGGGGAGGAGAATTAAAGTGAGACAAAACATCCTTAAGAGAACAGATTCATAGATGTTAGGGTCGGAAGGGACCTCAATAGATTGTCAAGTCCGATCTCCTGCATCGGCTCTTTAATCACATAGATTTCTACATTAGTTAAGTTGTAATTATTAGGACATATTTTGTGTGGGATGGGCTCCAAATCAGTTTTCTCTGCAATACCTGGATAAACATCTCTTTGCCCTTCTAATGAAACCTATATGGAGGAAGGAAGAGAGGAGGCTTCATATATGAACAAAAACAATAGCAAATGGCTGTTATATCAGCTCCCCAGAACTAGAGCCTTATGTATAGCCAAGCTTGGCAAGAGTAAGTTTCCAGATGTTGAGATACCTTGATACTTACATGACATGGTATGGTAGATGCTGGGCCAATACTGCCCACTGTCCCTCTTCAGCCATACTCGAATTGTTCTGTGGAGGGGGGAGAAGCGGAAGAGGGGAGATAAAAACAGAAGTTAGGAGGAGTGATGCACACAACTGCACTGGTTAGTCTCCAGGCCTCTTGGATTTCCAGCTACTCCAGTGTTGAATAACCTCTCCATAAAGTACCACCAATAAGCTTCCCCCATAGCCATCTATATGCTGCAAGACCAGTTCAAACTTCTGGCCCAAAAGTCTGGCTTATGTCTATTAAGTGGATACTGTTGGTAAAAAACAAAACAGACAAAGTTCAGGTCTGACTTGGGCAGATACATAGATCAGGCCTTCTTGCTGTCAAAACAGACTCAGCTTTATTTTGTGTATACAAGCAACTTCAGTGTTTCTACCATACAAGCACACTCAGCTCATAGGCACCACTCTGTTCAGTACTTTTCAGGGATTGACAATAGTAGCATTCATGTTATCAGTGGCTAACATTCAAGACTCAGGCTGATTGGGCCCAAGCCTCTTCTTGAAGTCCATTCCACAGTTCAAATGAAAGTGGAGATGAAGATACAAAGCCAAATGCAAAGTTGCCCATAAACAGGCTGATGAAAGTATGATTCTTGCCCTCCTGACACCCCCCCCCCAAAGAGTCAACCCTCTTTGCAACACTTGCTTTGTGTATGATCATATTTCCTTTTTTAAAGGTTGTGCACTGGCTCATGCATGAAGTTCACTTCCACAATGCTCCCCAAGGGCTGCAGAAAAGAAAGAATAATCGACCAATACTGACCAGGAACTGAAACAAACAGTCAAAATGAAGATGTGACAGATAAGCCTGATGCTGCCTCAGTTTGAGTCTGAGGACAAAAAGGGAAAACCTACATGGTTTTTAACACAGGTGACTGGTGGGGGAGGGGAGGGGGACACAGGAGGCATTGGCCCCCAACTCAGCACAATTCAGAATGCATCAGTTTTTTTGCCACACGGGCCGGGGGGGGGGGGGGGGGAAAAGGGTACTTAAGCGGTGGCACAGAAGAAAAGGTGTGGATATGGCGATTCTGGCTTGCCATTGTGCCTCCCCACCCCCTGGAGCCTCAGGTGGCACCATTCAACCCTAGGTTTGTAATAGTGCAAAAACA
>JAGPOW010001918.1:36574889-36623102 GCA_030014935.1 Caiman crocodilus | reverse complement strand
CCCCGCCCCGCCCCGGCTCCCCTTCCCTTCCCTTCCCGGGGCGGCCCGAGGGGAGCAGAGAAGCGGCTCCGGGTGCCCCGGGCGGCCCGTGCTGCGGCGCTCGGGCCCCACGGGCTGCGGAGGAGCCGCGGCCCCCCGGCGGCTCCACCTGTCCTCGCCGGCCGTGATGACGCCGTCCTCCTTGGGGATGAGCAGCGCGGCGCTGACCGCGTCCTGGTGACCCTCGATCTTGCTGAGCAGCACGGGACGACTGCTCTGCGGCCGCGAGTGGATCTCGGCCGCCATGTTACCGGCACCCGTCAGCTGACGGCGGCCCGGCAAAAAGCCAGGCGGCCGCCCGTAATGTCCGGAGTAGCGGCGCCCCTCCTCCCTCCCGGAAGGACGCGCCGCAGGAAGGGCCCGTATTGTCCGGAGTAGCGGCGCCCCTCCTCCCTCCCGGAAGGACGCACCACTGGAGAGTCCTGTAATATCCAGAGTAGCGGCTCCTCCTCCCGAGAGGACGCGCCGCAGGAAGGTACCGTAATGTTCGGAGCAGAGGCGCCCAGCCCCCATAGGACGCGGTGCTGGAGGATCCCGTAATGTCCACAATAGCGGCACCCCCATCATGTCCAGAATAGCAGCAGCGCAAGAAGGCAGGTTAAGGGGGGCGTGACGCCTGTAATGTCAGGATTAGAAGCGCATCTCCAGAGGCGCTGGGCAGAAGCCCCCATATATGATGGAGTCAAAGACCGTCTAGTCGTAGTTCTCAGTATGCAGATTCTCTGTAGCCTCTAAAAGCCCCGGGGCACCTTGCCCCAGAAAGGCGGCCACCCCTGACCCTCCCCTCTCCCAGTCTGCCTGCTCCGTTCCCAACCTTCAGCCCCTGGGCTGGGGTCTACCGTACTCGCTGTCCAGGGCAGCGATTCTCCACCGGGTGCTGCAGCACCTAGCCTGCCCTGAGACTCCACCTGGCAGTGGCAGCGTGAGAGCTGCATCAACACAAGTCACAAGATAACCCAGAGGTTTCAAATAGGACTCCACTGTGTCAACCCCCTTCCTAGCTGTTGGGGCCACTGTAGAGAGGATGGAAATGGGCCGTTCTGTGTGGCCCTGGGGAACAGGACTAGGAGCCACAGGCTTGAGCTGCAGCAGGGGCCCTGGGGTGAGTCACGTAGACCACGCCGAACCTGTGGAAGGTGAAGCTGTGTTACAGTTGGAGCCTGCTGTGAGCAGTCACACCTTAGGGGTTAACAGTGTTTCTTTCCTGACCACTAGAGGCTGGCAAGCAGGGGCATGGTTAGGACAGGTGGGCTCTATCCCTGCTGAAGGGTGAGGGGAAGGGCCTGGGAGTGGTGCATCCTGGGATGCTGGAGGACTGCAAAGTGCTCATTGTATCTCTGCGAAGTGGACTAAAGTTGCCTTAACATGAGTTGGGGTGCATGGCTCAAAGTTAACTGTTGCCAGGAGCAGCATAATTTTGAGATGCTCAGAGGACACTTAGCACCAGTGAATAAGCCATAATGTGGATTCTCACATTTTGAGTGCCTTTAGTGTGGTCTGCGTGTGACATGTAATTTCATCCTTAGTTTGGAGATTAGGAGGAACTTTTGGACATTGAAACAGGCTACCAAAAGGAATTGCAGAATCTCCCTCCCTGGAAATTTTCAAGACCAGAGTGGGCAGACACTTGGCTGGGATGGTTTGCATCAGGAATGATCCTGCCTTGAGTAGGGATCTGGTCGAGACGATCTTGTGAGATCCATTCCAGCCCTATTTTCTATGATCATAGTATGTGTCCATAGTTGTAAAACGAATGAAAACTAAGAGCTGGTATTTTTCTAGGGCTGCCTTGAGTTTACTGAGGGATGCCCTGAGGAATGCCTTAGTTGAGAACCACTGATTTAGGGCCTTGAGGCTTTTGTTATCTTTCCCATTCAGTAGAAGTGTCATAAATAAATGATAGCACTTCTCAATTGTCCTGCACCTTACACCCAACACACATTTGGATGTTTCACAGTAGTGAGACTGCATTTGAGATCAGCAGAACCCACAGTCTTATGACTGAGGCCTTTAAAACCTAGTCTACATTTAAAAGTCTTATAGTACAGTTGCAGTGTATGCACTGTATACACTATGTCAGAAAAACACTGTTCTGTTATAACCACAGTTTATAATAGTGCTTTATATTGATGCAGTGAGCAGTAAAAGTGATGCCAAGAAAAGCACTTTATGCTGGTATAATCCTATCTACACTAGTGTAACAGCTGGTGCTGGATTTGCAGCAGGGCTCAGGGTCCCTGCAAAGGCAGAGAGGCAAAGTTTGCAGAAAGTTGTTGCTTGCAAGAGCATATGCGTGTTTTTGATTGGCTCCTGAGGCAGGAGAAGAGAGGAAACTCAGCTGAGGACTCAGCCAGGCTCAGAGAAGGGAAGGAGCCCCCAGACCACAGAGCTTGGGCAGAAACCTGCCTCTGAAGTGGCCCTGCCCTTAGTGACAGGGAGAAGGTAACTTGGTATCCTGTTCTCCTCTGTGAGGCAGAGGGCCCATGTGGAGGAACAAAGGGTGGTGAGGTGGACTTGTGTACGAGGGCAGGGTTTTGACCTTGGAAGGTTCTGGGGAGAGTTAAGTGAGAACCAGCCTGGGGCCAGATAACTGAAACAACCCTGGGTTTATCCCCTATCAGCACAAGGGGCCATGTCTGGGGATTGGAGAAAGGTACTTTTGGGGAAAGGAGATGATGTGTGTTTCTTTGCAGATACCACAGACAGCTGAAGTGAGGAAAGCTGCTCTTCCCCATGCAGGCTCTGGCAGAGAGCAGGACTTTCTAGACCAGCAGCACCAGCCATGGGTATTGTACTGCCAGTGTGAAGGAGAGTTGAAGTCTTGTTAACCCTGTGTGCTCCTGCTGAAATGCACTGGAGTATCAAGGTTTAAACTGGGGAGTTGTACTGAGGGTGTCTTTGATTCAATTTGTACAATGTTTTACTTCATTGATACCTGCCTTTGACAATTAAATTATTGATATCCTGTTTTGCTATTAACCTCATTCATATGTTGACTGTTTTGTAAATAATAAACTGTGTAAATAGTTAGACTATGTACTCCAGTGTGTGAGGAAAGCACTCCACAGAGAGGTGGCCCCAGCCTTAGGGGCTGGGAGGTTGACATGGCTCAGACGTGGCCACAGGTAGCACCTATTGAAGGCCTGGAAATATTACAAAAAAATTGCACATCTGTCATTGTTATACTAGCAAAAGTTTCTAGTGTAGAGCTGATGTAAGCAGCTTTGTTATTACTAAACTAGTTGTGCAAGATTAATACGTTCACTGCCCAACTCTTGAAAATACGCTGAAAACTACCCTTCTTCCACATAGAGGGAAGAATGAAAGTTATGTAGGAAGAGAGGAGAAAAGATCAGTCACTCTCCCCATCTTGACTTTAAAGTGGGAAAAACACCAATCTGGCTTCAGGTATTACAGAGATTTCTCAGGTCCTTGAGACACACTACAGAAATCCAGGACATTTTTTGGCATCAAGATGAGAGTTGCCACAATTCCATAACAACATTAAGTAGAACAGAGGAGAAACAGAATAGTAAGTGTGAGCCAAAGCGAAGACAGTCCTTGACTGAATGATCCTTATTTTTTCCTATATCCAGTTAAAGCAGCAGCTATCTTGTCTTTTAGTATTAGATAGCTAAAAGAGAAGATGCATGGTGCTTCATGCCATGGCCATTCAGAACTTCACAGGGTCATAGGAGCACAGGAGTGTAGGGCTGGAAGTTCTGATCTGAATGGATCATAGGAAAGCAGGACTGGAAGGAGCCTCCTGAGGTTATCTAGTCTAGCCCCTTGCTCACAGCTGGATTGTCTCTGATTAAACTATGCCAACCAAGTGATCATGATAGCACTTAAAATAGGATTTGGTCCTTAAAGTTACAAAAGAAAAGACTTCTAAAGAAGAATCATGATTTTCATTGATGGAATGACTCAGCACTCACAACCGAGCAATTCTTTTCCTAAGCAATCCCGAGCTGTAACACATGCCACCATGCCCAGAAACAGACTCACCTATTTATCCACACAGGCCTATGTGTATTACTCAAGTATCCTATAGTATTTTCCTGATATAAAAGAAGTAAAAATAATAGACACACAAGCATGCACACAAACATTTGAGGTCAAAATTTGTATATGGCTCCCGTAAACTAAATAGTACTCAGATTGTTCAAGATGCAATCATAGGCAATTACAGATAAAGAATAAGCAGATGATGAGAGAAAAGGAGTGACTGGAGAGAGAATCAAATCTGCTTGAAATGTGTAAATTGTAAAACTTGTGATATGTTATTTGCTAAATAATTGTATTCACTCTTAACAATACAGTTCACCTTATATTTAATGTATTGTTATTGCTTTATCATGGCACCTAGCAAGCCTAGATGCTGTCCAGTCATAGTATAAAAGTTGTCATAGCTGACAGGAGAATGTATATTGAAAGAAGATGTATAAACACTGTAAATGCAAAATGTCTTTCCAACACAAGCTGTAAATTCTTAAAAATCAGGACAGGCACATTGTTATTTACATTCATAAGACATGATGACACTTTCCACACATTTGATCCATAATATTGTTTTCCTGTTCCTTTCTATGCAGTTTTTTTGGGTGATTAGCAGTGATTGAATATAGATGGCTCTTGACCCTTTCAGTCAGAGTTGAACCAGCATCATAAAAAAGTAGAGGTGGAAAGGACCTCAAACCAAGTCCTTCTATGGCAGGAGGAAGGAAACAATGGTCCGTTGGGAGAATTTCTCCAGTCTCTTTTTTGTTACAAACGGATTCCATTATGTTTTTTATTTAAGACGGATGTTAATCCCTGTGCCTTGGCTTACTTCCACCTCAGAGAATTATGTTCCTACTTGGTTGATTAACAGGATTTTCCTTTCAATTATTGCTTGGGACTCTCTTGATTTACACAACTAACAGAATGCTTTAAAAATGCTAAACTAAGGGTATAAAAAGGCAGTAAAACAGCAAACATTGCATGGTTCAAAAGTAAGAATCTCTAACACCAGTTGCCTATGCGCCCTACTTACTCAAGAAGTTGAAGAGAAACAGACTGCCTCTTTGTTGCCTGTTTGGTGAAAAATCATATAGCTAATTACTGGACTTTGATTTGGTTTGGTCTCACTTAACTTAATTTTAAATACTAGTAGTAAACAAAGCCTTTCTGTCACTCATCAGATGAGGTGTCGTATTAATCCCTGGGCTAGCCCGGAGTCCTAGGTTTTTATTTGCTAACAGTTCTCTCAGGCCTTCTTTGTTAAACCTGTTCCACATACACTGAAAATTATTCATTGGGGCAGAGAGAGAGCAAGTAACGGTAAGTGTGACTAGTGGTTAGAGACTCACCCACAGGAGGGGAGAGGTAGCCCATGCTACTTGCCATCTGGCACTGGTAGAGAGTGAGAAAAGGAGTTTATAGCAACTCTTGCTTTTAAATGATATTCGTATTTCCTCTGCCAAGTGATTGACTGAGATCACTCACAAAACTGCTGTTTGGTGGTTAGCAATCCTATTTAATAGTAATAAGAATCATGAATGTACAGGAAATACTTGCAAGCTAGCCTTTGCTACACCTTTTGGGAATCTTTGTTTTAATATGTGAGCAGCTAATCCCCCCTTTGGAAATTCTGATTCATTAATTAAATGCTGGAAATAACTACTTAGTCTAGCACATTTCAGAAGATGTAAAAGAACAGTTATAGTTACTTCAGGGCAGTGTTTCCTAACCAGTGTGCCACAGGACAATGGTGTAAGGTCAAATATGAACAGGTGTGCCACAGGACTTTGCTGTGGCAATAAGCTACAATGAGCTGGTAGGTATGGAGATGGGGAATGCCTTCACAGGTATGCTATAGAAAACATGTGTTAATGTAATCATGTTGGAAAAGGTTAGGAAACACTGCTTTAGACAAATTGTTAGTCTTTAACCCCATAAGAATTTGGGCTAAATTCAGTTTATGCTGCTGACTGAACTTCATTTAGCAGCATTTTGCCTTGGTCCAACAAATGCATGTATCATTAACAAGCAATTATACAATTCAGTCATGTGATATAGCCAGGACTAGAACTCTGAAAGGATAAACATACCATTTAAGGAGAATTTCTTGAGCTTGCAGGAGTAACAGCACCTAGCCTTAATGAGGTTCTTGTGTACTACCGCAGTACAAAATGATAAGTAGTAAAGAGTTCCTTCATAATCTGTGGGGCATCCACCAGAAGCATTGTACCACACTGACATGCTCCTTGCTCTTATTCTACTACACAAAATAGTACAGATCACTTGCCTGTTTCTCTTTTACTTGCTAAATTCAGAATTCATAGCTTGTGGCAGCTGCGAGAAAATCAAATTCTGTCTGTTTTGCAAAAGAAGACACCGGAATAGAATGACACATACTGTTGGAGATGTCCAGTTCACTTACAGTTTTCAGCTTGTGTATGGCCTATCCCAGAGGGTTCAGCAGGAGAAAAATATTTTTGAAAGAAAAATTAAGGGAATGGTGACTGCATGGATATTATCATTGCCATATAGTAATACCATAACCTTTTATCTTGTTATGAACATTGGACTAGAAGGGGCCATAAAGTCTTATTCCCTGCATTCACAAGCAACCATTTTTCCAAAAGGGTTCACATGGTCATCCACTTTAAACTATCTCACATGCCATAAACACAAGAAGCCCAAAACAATACTGTTTATCAAGCCACAGATAAAGATGAGGAGAGACAAGGACTTCCAATTTCATATCCCTGGAAATGGCAGGGAATATTTTTTTGGTTAAAATATGTTTACATGATCCTTGGAGGAAGACCATGTCCTACACAACACAAGGAGGAGCTCTCTCCCCACCTCCTCATGCTGTCAATTTGAGAATCCTTTTTTCTACTACCACACATGAATATGATCTGCTCCTTATTCTACCTAGCTGTGACACCATTTTCCAAATCTGGAATTCTAAAGCCGGTGTGTCCACATAAAGCTCAAGTGCACTTAATATGAAAGGACAGAGAGCACTTGTTTTTTCCTTCCCCAGAGAGATTTTATTAGAACAATGTCACATTCCAGGCAAAGAATGGCACGAAGGCTGGCCTCACCCAGACTACAGGAAGATAACACTCCTGTCCTAGTCTGTGGAGGTGTAATTGGATTCACACTTTACCTATTTTCTGCTCCGGGAAGAGACTCATCTTCAACCTATTTACTTAAATTGCCCCACAACCCATTTAGTACCAGGTGCCCCTTTCTCCTACCACTTGGCTGTTTCTTATCGGAATTTGACTCAACTATCCCTTGATTTGCTCTCTCTCCACTCTGAATCACAGCAGCCCATGTAGGTGTAGCTGAGCTAGTTTCTAACTTAGCTAGTAAGTGAACTGAGAATCATGAAGAAAGCACAACAAAGACCTCATTTTGGGCTAACTGCTTGAGCACAGATACAGAGTCTCTGGTAGGTATTCAGCTCATTGTGAAGTTTGTGTTAGTATGGCTACACATCTGTTGGTACCTGAGCCAGCTAAATGGAAGCCAACTAGGGTGTCTCCAAATGTTACACTCACTCCTAACTGCTATTTAGGCAAAGCCTGTGGCATAATCTTCAATTTCTACCTCCTCTCTCTCTCTCATTGATTTCTTTTACCGTTCCTTCATACTACTCTCACCAGCTCTTCTATTTCCTTCTTTATTTATTCCATTGCTAATAAGTTAGACAATGGGTTTGAATAAGGGATGATCCTGCCCTAAGCAGGAAGTTGTACTAGATGACTTCTGGATGTCCCTTGTGTTGCAGTTAAAAGTTGGATTTTAAACCTAGTGTAGTTAAGGATTGACATGACACCTTGCTCAATTCATGGCAGAAAGGCTTTAATAACAATACTAAAAACAAGCTATAAAACTAGGTGACAGAAAAATAAAAATGTACATTTCATCTTTAGTTACTAGTTCAAGTGAAATGTATATGTAGTTTCCTGCTTTTTCTAGTTACAGTACCACCGACAGTCTGTGTCCCTCTCTTGCTCTTTTAGCTTTGTTATAAATGTGATGAGCATATCAGGTCTCTGCCAACAATTTTCCTTTTAGAGGAACCATCTCTTTTATTTTTAGCTTGGCTGTGGTAGAGGGTTGAGACCTAGTGGATAGCAACTACAAGTGGAGGAACTCCTTGTTCTTCTTGATAGCACTCTCACTATCCTCATCCACTCTTGCCCCAGCCTTCATTATGACCATCATCTTATGGCATGTGTCTGGTATTGGGTGCTGCAAGCTCCAGTTTGTCTGTGCCTAACGGGTTGCAACCATCAGTGGAGACTGATCTTTGTGGCAGTCTTATCACCAGAATCCAGTTTTGCCTCCGCCAGTGTCTTGTACAGGAGGATTTCTTTCCTACCTATTAAAACTTTCAGGTGATTACAAACACTATGATGATTTGGCATAATCTAGCACAGAAAATGAAATCAATTGGGATTACTTTATTTTGCATGATCCCAGTCATGATCTTGCATTTTTGTGCAAGATGCACTGTTATTTCAATTTGGTTATTTAGATTTTGTGTGTAGGTTTGACCAAGGTTTCACAGCCATCACCCTTGTGGCTCTACTTCTCTGATTCTATAATTCTAAATCCTTCTTTTGGTTTCTTCTGTAACCCTCACATTTTAATTTCATTTGATATTTTCACCCATAATTCTAGCCTGCCTGTGCCCATCTTTTTCATCTTCCTTCATTGGTCTCTCTTGCTAGCCTCATTCTCAGCCAGGCATTTTCCATTTCCCTCCTCCCCATCTCTTACTCCTTTTGAAATGTCTGCTCCACAAAATAAAATACCACCATCATCTGCATCCCAATCTCCTTGTACTTGATGCCCTCAGCCATGGACTCTGAAGTCCTTTTCCCTGTAGTACCTTTTACCCAGAGATGTGGCTGCCTTGCACAGAGTGGGGACCCACTGAAGTCCCTTCCACCCCTACTTTCTCTGACTCCTTTCATAGATTTCATAGACATTAGGGCTGGAAGGGACCTCGGAAGATCGGGTCCAGCCCCCCACCCAAGGGGCAGGAAGTCAGCTGGGGTCATAGGATCCCAGGAAAATAAGCATCTAAATTTCTCTTCAAGTTGTTCAATGTATGTGCTTTAACCACCTTTGATGGCAAGCTATTCCAGACATTGGGGGCTCACAGTAAAGAAATTCTTCCTTATGTCCAGCCTGAAACAATCTTGCAGTAGTTTATAACCATTTGACCTCGTCATCCCATGGGGTGCTCTGAACAAATGTTCTCTCAGATACTTGTGGTCACCTCTGATAAACTTACAGGTGACTACCAGATCAACCCTGAGCCTGTGCTTTTCCAGGCTAAAGAACCCCATAGCTCTCAGCCCATCATCATAAGGTCTGTTTTCTTGATCTCTGCTCATGCGTGTGGCTCTTCTCTTGCACACTTTCAAGTTTCTCCACATCTTTTTTGAACTGTGGAGCCCAAAACTGGACACAGTACTGCAGCTGCAGCCTCACCAAAGCTGAGTACAATGGAATGATGTCCTGGGATTTGCTTGAGAAGCACCACTCATCATCCCAAATTAATGTTGTAGTGAATGTTGGAGTTCTGCAGTTCCCGTACGCCCTCATATAACTCTCCGACTCTCCTTGAAACAAAAACTTCATCTGATGCTTATTTCTCCTGTGCAGCTGTGATCTACCACATACTTTACTTGCCCTGCTACCAACCACCACCCTCCTGCAATCCTGAGACTTATGTTTACTGCAGTAGTGCCAAGCAAATAAACATGACTGGATATCCATTCTTCCATTCAGCACTTTCCTCCTCATGTCATGATCTGTCCAGGACAATTTGTTTATTGTGTGTTGCTCTGAGCCTTTGGGACAGGGTGGGGATAACTCTAATAACCTCTACATCCATGCTGCTCTTTGAACTCATGAGTCCTGTGATATCATTGGAAGCAATATCCTCCTTCATGTTCTAGGATATCAGCTTTAGTGTCTAGTGACTGGAGGCAGAAACAACCTTCTCATAGGGCAAGTGAACCTACAACTATCCTTATTTCCTATGATGCAGAAAGTTTTGCCCTTTATGCTGAGATGACAGGATAGTTGATTTGATGGATCATTCAGGTGATCTCTATGTTAATAAAGATTGGAAGTGGGACAGACAGACCCCCCCCCCCCCAAGATATCTTGAAAAATATCAATATTGAATCCTGACTTAGTTCTTTATGGTGCCCACCTGCATAAAGCATTAATCTCAAAGATATACATGGTTCATTTTTCTTAGATAATTTTTAACCCTTATTAGTGCAGAGCAGTATTGGTTTGTGGCTGAGGCTCTGTAAAACACTAGTTCAGTGGTTCTCGACCAGGGTACCACAGCACCCTGGGGTGCCTTGAGAGCCTTACAAGGGTGCCAATGTTAGTACTGTGAGGTATACAAACATGATTCCTAAGATAAACACAAAGATTTCAAATAGAAACCCAGTGTTAAGAACATCCTGAGCTGTTTTGATCTTTCTGACTTCTTTGCAACAGAATTACTCAATTTTTTTTTCTGTAGTCAAAAGATGAGTGTAAACTAAGAGCTAGCATTTTCCACAGGATGTCTCTAGTTTAAGAAGATTGAGAATCACTGCACTAATTTGATGTTTCCTTACAAATGTAAGTTCATATGTTGGGCACAAGAGGGTGCTATAGCCACATCTTGCTCCCAGTAAACACATTCTTCTAAAGGGTGGGTCTTAAAACATTTTACAGGCCATGAATAATGTCAGCTATTAAAGATGCTTGCTGAGAGACTAGACTAAGATGGCTGTTTATATATTGCCCCATATCTAAAGCCCACAAAAGCCAGAAGATTCACCAACCTTCCTTTTGCAATACAATTTGAAACAAACAAACAAAAAAAAAGGTTTTTTTTCCAGTTTGTCTGTCAATTATGCAAAGAAAAAATTCAGATTTCATAAGCTCCTTGTATATGCCTAGGTCTCAAGAAGCTTTCCAACAAAAGATAGTTTTTTGGAAGGGTTTCACACTTTACACTACCAACAGCTGTCCTGGTTCCAACCAAACCTTAAGGTAGGTATTTAATGTTATACATGTGGATAATCCCATGGAAATCAAGTAGTCAGCTGTAATGACATCCCATTCAGCAAGATCACTCCCATTCTTAAAGTTCAGTTTTTTGTTCAACAAAAAAGTCACAGGGAACATAACTGGACTGAACCATTACAATGGTAACAATGACCACAAAATAAAATTAAAAGTTTATGGTATAAACCTCAAAGAAGAGTAATAATTGAAATGAAAATGCTAAAAGGAACCCTGTTACTACTGCAGACATTTTGGCAAGGTGGAGATACAAGGCTGGAGTGAGCCAAGTACCTGGGTCAGACAGGTAAAAACAGTATTCAAGTTTGTCCAACAGGACAGGTCTCACTTATTTCACTTGGAAAGTTTTGGTGACAATTCAGCTCCCAGGATCTCAAACTCCCTTTTGCATTTCCCAAGGCCAGATTCACTCTGACTCCTTTGCACAAAAGGGCCTGCACACATGCTGTAACTGCTCATCTGAAAACTCCCCTGGGGCAGGTGCCAGAAGCTAATGGATCTAGGTCCAGTGCCAGTTGCCTTCCCCAATCAGGAAAGGAGCAGAGTGGGTGTTTCCTTCAGCCACTTTGTATTTTTGAAGGGGAAATTAAACTGGAATTAGGGAAATCAAGGGAGGTGTAATAAGCCCCTTAAGCCATCTCCCCACCCACCCATGCAAATGAAGCAGGTTTTGGCACAGGAATGAATCTGGTCCATTACTATTAAGTGATTTTACATGGCCCAGGACAGGAAGCCTTATAACAAAAACATCCAAATGGTCTCATCTTAATACATAAACTCTATTCTGGTTGCTCGGAGGAGGACCTCACGAAGGAACCAAGATGGAATGTTATGGAAGCAGGCAGCAAACCTGTAAGAACTGCAGGGAGCATCAGTCAACCATAAGATACTACATTTACAGTCCATGAACTTGTTTCCACTTAGCATACAGAAAAACCTCACCAGTCTATGCACACTGTAGAGTGCTAGCGCAGCAGCTAGGGAACATCTGGATGCTCCATGTTTTGGTTATCGCCGCACCCATAGTCACTGGCAGGAAGCTCAGTAGATAGAGAGCAAGGGGACTTGCATTCCATCTACTTAATCACTGTCTTTGCTCATTCTTGTTGTAAGCTCTTCTTTTCACTCTTTATTGGACTGAGTCTAATAGTATAATGCCATGAGACGCACCATTTTTGAGAAATCCTTGGAGATACTCCAGCTGGAGGGGAGGAGGGGTTTTGCCGATGCTAAATATCACCATCAATTTCTGGAAACTAAGAATCTGGCCCTGATTGAAAAAGGGTAAAAGTTTAAGTTAAAATTAAATTTGGATTTAAGCAGGACCAGATGACAGCATGTCCAGATAACAAGAAATCTGAACATTGCAGAAATGAAATAAGATTTGAGAAGCATGAATAGCAAAAATCCTTTTGGAAGTGTTGGGGGAAAAAAATCTGCACAGGGTTCAGCAGATGAACAAAAACTTCTTTCTAAATGAAGACAGAAATTGGTTTCAAGAAGCTATGTTTAAATATCAGCTATTTTGCACCACTACCCCAATCATCTTTGAATGTTTTATAAGGATATACACTTCCATATCCAGGAGATTGATGATCACAACTTTTCCTTTAGAAAATCCTAGTGCTTCCTCTTCCTCCGCTTCCCCGCTCTATAACTGATTTTTTTTCTCAGTAGTAGGTCTCCAAGTACTTTACAAAAGGAAGTATATAATGTGTTTTACAGATGGGGAACCTGAGGTACCAAGTGGGGAGTCATCTATTCAAGGTCACACAGAGTAGAAGAGGTGGAAAGAGAACCCAGGTCTCCTGAGCCTAGCCGGATGCTCTACTCCTTCAATTACATGAGTTGTTTCGCCAAAATAGCTCCTTTATGTCAGTAAGCAGTAGATGGTAAATTAAAACCTGACAATGGCATCTATATGTACACACATTTCCTTTAGAACACTGAAGCAGAAATGTATTTCCGCACACAGCATGGGTGGAGGCAGGTTTGTAACTGTAAAGCTGCACCTACTGGGGGGGGGGGGGGCAGACAACCTAGTGTCAATATGGGCCAAAGGAAACCTTTGGGTATTTTTTGAGGTAGGAGATAAAGAATCAGGTAGAAAAAGCAGATCTAGAGCTTTCTCAATATCTTCAAACAAGTCAGAAAATATCAATAGGCAACAAGCCAACCTAGGGAGAAAAGTGTTTGTTTTGGAACAGTTTGGCAATGCACACAGCTCTAGAACAATATTTTCAGGGTGTGGTCATGTTTTATCCATGAACAAAGAGAGGTTAAGCTCCATCAGATGAGCCTCTTCCTTTCAATTCAGCATTAGAATTTTTAACAAGAGGTTCCCTAGGGTTCTGCTACACATACCTTCCAGCACATCACTGAGATGCAACAACATCCAACTGTTCATAATGCAGTTTATTTTCCTTTGTACAAAAACAAATATAAAATTTTAATCCAATAGAAAGTGTATACTAGCAATGACAAGTTTACAGTAAAACAGGACATTAATGCAATGTGTTATTTTCAAGACATTAGTCCTCTTAAACTCTGTTACATGCATTATATAAAACAAACGCTACTGGAATTTGTCATCAATTTCTACCAAAAAGATGCCCAATTTCCAAGCCACTCAAGAACAAAAGTAGTATTGAAAGGACATCTACATAACAAACATTTTCCACAGAAAAAAAAATCACTATTATTAACACACTGTTTTTTGTCACACTCTTGTTCAAACCCTCTCACAAAAGCCATACATAAAATTCAGAGAAAAAAGAAAAAGCTCCAATGGCTTGTTAGCATAGGTAACCATTCAGTAGTTTAAAGAATCTTTTAGACATTTTGAAAAGGCATTGTAGTTTTCAATCTGTATGTTTCCACAAAACCAGAACTACGATGACTCCTTTTTCAAAATCTAGTCAATTGCTTAAAAACTAGTTCATGTGTGAAGTCAAGGAATAGTGTACAAAAATATTTAACAAGATGAGGATGTATCAAATGAGTCTTTACTTTGCTTCTTAA
Source organism: Caiman crocodilus (assembly GCA_030014935.1). NCBI lineage: Eukaryota > Metazoa > Chordata > Crocodylia > Alligatoridae > Caiman > Caiman crocodilus. Next base: position 36,608,930 of record JAGPOW010001918.1, on the reverse strand, counting down.
AAGAAAGCTTTTTCCACATTTAAGGTTTGTTTATTTGTCCCATAAACAAGACTGCACCTGAAGGATAAAATAAAAACAAAAATTACTACACACATCTATTTTGTAAATCTTTGATTGGATAATTTAATAATGTCAACATATGGTCAAATACAAGGTACCATATTTAACTGAATCCAAAACAAACTTCAATTTTAAGACAACTTCCCAATAATTAGATTCTAGCTATGGAAAAATTCCAAATTTGTTGTAGGTTTTCATGTCTTGAACCTAATTATTTAGAGGGTTGTTTTAAATTTGTAATTCCCCACCACTGTGGAGAGAGAACAGCAAGAAGAGAGCACGGAGTCCAGAATGCTAGGGAGGGAGGATGGGGGGAGAGGAGAGGGGAGAAGTGCAGCATGGAGAGCAGACAGCTTCACCTCCCCTCTCCCCAGTACCAGCACCCTCCAATATTTACCCTCTCCATGCCCATCCATGTAACCAAAACAGGGGAAGGCAAGTAGTGGGGAATTTTATATCAGCTTATATGAGAGTTTGGAATTTATAAAATTAGATTAAGGGTGACTTTCTATTTATCCCCATTTCAAGCCCCTTTATTAATGTCCTGCATCTAAACTTGTATCCATTTAAGTATGTGCCTAGGCCTCCCTTTAAGTGCTGTGTTCACTTTTAGTCATCCAGATCTTGTATGCATCAGTCTTCTCAAAGCTACTAATACTGCTGGGAGTGAACTGCTTTTAGCAAATACCCTTGTTAAATACCCTTACTGTAGAGAAGACTCCAGAATCACTGGAGAGAGGTTAGGAGCATGTTACACCACTAAAGGGTTTTTACAGCATAATCCTGGTTACTAGCTACTATAAAAATCTACATGTTACTAATATGCCCTTGTAAAACAGCTATCCTCCTCAAACCTCAGCACCAGTTACAGATTTGAATGTAGATTGTTTTTGGTCAAAGCACCCATCTTCCTCACAGATTTTAGAGGAAGAAGTCAGATGAAGCCCAAACAAAATACTGAAAATTATATCAATAAATAAGATTTGTATCAAAAACAAGTTAAAAAACACTGAAAACCTAAAATGTACATTTGAATGGTTAAAAAAAAAAAGAGGGTGCTGATGACTATAGCTATGTAAGGGTTTCATTACGACACAAATCCACTTGCCGCAAAGACAGCACATATGGAGCATAACTAGCATCTGAGACCGAGTATCATGGCTTATAGCAGTGGTTCTTAACCCATGGCCCGCAGACCACATGCAACTCAATCAGCACACTGCTGTTGCCCATGTGACATCCTGTGAAAACATTTTTTAAAATGGATATCCAGGAAGTAAGTTTTATGTGGGTGCTGCCCACATAACACATTTCAAGTTGCAAGTATGGCCCACTATGGCAAACAGGTTGAGAACCACTGGTTTATAGCAAGACATTTGTCTCAGGAACTAGGACTAGGATTACATTTGTATTACTGACTGGGAAGGGTGAAAGGCAGGGAGAGAGCAATGAACTAGAGAGCAAAGTAAAGCAGAGGTGTGTATTTTGATAAGCAGCCAAGTGGTCATATTGCAGAGCTTTATGGAGGTCTTTTGATGCTCCGAGTCCAGGACTGGAGACTGCTGTCAGAAGTTTGCTCCTTCCTCAGGGCTGGCAGCTGCATCCTATTCCACAATAGCTACATATCTCACACATGTCAAAGGGAAAAAGCAGTGAGCTAGTAAACATCCTGAAGTTGGGTTAGCTCCAGCTGATAGTCTCAGCGCTCATTTCGTAATATCATAAAAATTCAGACCTAGTGGCTATGTAAAATGTTTAAAATGTTTAAAATTTTTACCTGAGGGAGTTTAGGGAATGAAGCTTATAATATTGATGACCCAGATTCAGTTCCCTTTTCTGCCAATGGCTTCTGACTTAACTGTGGGCAAGTCACTAAACCTCTGTTCAACACCATTACCCATCTGTAGAATGGAAGTAATATCCTTACCTTGGAGGGGTATGTGAAAATACATTGAAGATGGATGTGGTAATGCAGGTCATAGATATGAGTAGTAGCTTAGCTTACAAGTACCCACAGGAAAAAAAAAGTTTATTCCTAGGTAGAATAAACTAAATTTACTCCTTCCTGGAAATAAATCAGGCTTGTCACCAATCAGTGACAAATAATCACTTTATCATTAAATCAGCGTAGTGTGTATACTCGCATTATAAACAAAAGTGAAATTGCTGCTTACCTGTAGGATTATGCCAGATGAAAAATACAAATGGCCTGTCTACTATAAACCAAGGAGGGGATGACCTGGCTATTAAAATTGCAGCTGGCAAAGAAAATAGGATGCATAATTAGAAAAAGCAAAACACTTCACATGTTAAAGCAGTGTGAAAACGAAGCCAACAGCTTTATGGTGCTTACTAGATGCATGCCTGGACTTTTATAGAGAATTTGAATGTCTAAGATACCATTTTATGAAATATTTTATGGCACCAATGGTCAGCACTGGATTACATAGCAACAAATTCTATTCTGGTTGCTCGGAGGAGGACCTCACGAAGGAACCAAGATGGAATGTTATGGAAGCAGGCAGCAAACCTGTAAGAACTGCAGGGAGCATCAGTCGCCTCCAACCTTTTTAAGTAGGGGATCACCTTTGGCATTTAAAAGCAATCCAAGATCTACTGTATACCGCTACCCCCACCCAGCAGGTAAGTCTGTGGGGAGGGAAGGGGGGGGCAGATCAAGAAAAAAATTATTTCAGGGTACACCTCCCCAGCAAGTCAGTCCCACCCAGCCAGAGCTTCACTCAGCTTACCTCTGCTCCTGCCTCTGCGGCACTCTCCCTCACCACAGGGGCCTCAGTCTAGCCCCTGCCCCTTCCCTCCCCCATGGACTGACCTGCTGGGCTAGGGCATGTGCTTGCGTGTGGCACTTGGCCCCCCACCCCAGCCTCGGATCAACTCCAAGAGGCTCCAAGATCTACTGGTGGATTGAGGTCTACAGGTTGGTGACCACTGTTCTAAGTTTTCAATTAACATGCAAGAGATTTTTTTCCTTGGTATGGATTTTTTCCCTTTTTTCCTTGGCAGGTATGGTCATGGGAATCTAAAAAGGGACCTTGCATCCTTTTGCACATGCAAAATGGTAAAGATGCAAAAGTCAAACATTCAGGCTTTTTATTTTTAAAAGCCCAAATGCTACAGAACAAATGGTAATATTAACTTGAATCTGTCCAGCTCTTTCACATCATGCTGCTTTTATTGAAATAGTTTTATTCTATCAGTTCAGGAAAAAGATGCTTATTTAATGTCAAAACCAATTTGTTTATGTGAAGTTACTCTTAATTAATGTTTAAGGTGAACAATTACAGTTACAGCTGCTTACTTGTTGCTGCAGCAGCTTTGGTTCCATCTTCACTAACTTCAATTTTTGTTTTTTGCAAAATCTGAGATACATGAAGACTTTCTGTTCCTGTGCAAACAAAGATAGAGAGTTACGTATTTGTGCACAACCACGCAAAGTATCTAGTTTCTTATAGCTCAGTAACTGTGAAGCAGAGAGCAGGGATACTGAAGGTCATTACAATTCTTGCAAAGACTGAAATCACGTTCGGTGCAAAAGGGCTTTACTGCTACTGTTCTTCAAATGCAATGCATGATCTGACTACCATAAAAACAGCACATACGAAGACCATAAACATGCTACATGGACAAAGGAATGGAATGGACTGGACTTGTGCAGCTTTTGCCTAATTATTTCTTGTAAAACATTTTGCCTGTCCTAGGGTTAAGTGATTGATGCATGTTACACAGGCACATTCCTGAAACCTCCAATACTCTCCTTATTCATCATCTGCATTAGCAATATCATAGAGGGGTGTAGGTTGTAGCCATGTTGGTCTACAAGGTTCCTTGGGTGAATTTGTTATCTTTTATTAGACCAACCCAAATAGCTGGAGAATTATTAAGCAAGCTTTCGAGTTCAAAAGCCCTTTGTCAGGCTAAAGAAGTTTCAGCAGATGGTGTGCGCTCTTCCTGGATGGAATGAAGAGTAAAGAAGCCAGGGGCTGGGCTGGGGAGTCAGCTGCCTGGCAGATTGTAATGTAGCAATAGCATGGTATGTGTTTTGTAGTTAAGTCAGCTACAGCATTTGTGTATACATGCTCATTGTGATATGTATATAAAGCATGTGCATATATGTACATGGAAATAGACATCATATCTGAAATTAGACAAATATGACACCAAAATAATGCTATAAAAATCTAAGACCAATACAGCCTTAGATAGTGCTTGATAGTTTTAAGTGTTTATTTTAATTTTGAGTAAAGAAGTGATGCAATGAGATTCAGTATGAATTTAAAATTATGCTCTGAATTATATGATAAGAACATTTTGCTTCCAATAATAAAATAGGTTTCCTTTATTTCACGGAGGCAGAAGCACACATTAGATACTAGTTAACAAACAAGCTCTTTTGCTTCTACTGAAAACGAATCAAAGTTCAACAGACAAAATTTGTAAGACACTCATTTTCATACCAGTGTTTTTTAAAGAGCTCAATATTCCATTTTTATAGATATTTACTAAGGCTGTGCGAAACAGCTCCGTTCCGTTTTGATGGAACAGCATTTAGTTTAAAAAATTTCACTTTGATTCGAAACCACTGTTTCATTAAAACAGTGATGCTGTTTTGACGTTTCACCCACGCTATAATGGGGAAGCTTGAAACAGTCTCTCTCATATAGTGGGCAGATGGGGGCCCACAACCCCAGGAGGGCTGCAGAGACTGTGCCAGTCCTCCCCGGGCTGTGGGCCCCTGATCAGCCTGCCACATGAGGGAGGGAAGCCAGGTGCTCCCACCCGGGACCTGGGGAAGGGAACTTCCCCTACACTGACTGGCTTCCCACATCCTGGCCATGGGGAGAGCCAGGGCTGCACTCCTGCCTGAAACATACGGGGCTGTAAAAGCTGCTGGGAGCGCAGCCCTGGTTCTCCCCCATCTCCCACCACCTGGCTGCTTTGAAATATTTCAACTAGCCTCGTTTTGTTTCAAAGCTGTTTTGAAGCCCTTCATTTTGATTCAGTTTTGCTGTTTCAAGCTCGAAATTAGTCAAAACAGTGTTGAATCAAAATAACTGGTGAAATTTCACACAGCCCTAATACTTGTGGATGAAATCAAGCAGTTTACAAAAAAGGTCACATCGAGTAAAAGAAATGGAGTAATAAATTCGGTGCACATCATGCCCGTCTCAAGCTCATTTAAACAGTTTCCAAAACATGTACATTTGAGAAGAAAGTGTCCTAATTATATCTTCTGTTAATGATCTGCTCCAATGGTGTCAGTGAAGACTTTCCACATTTCAGCCGTTGAGAGACCTTTAATTAGTGATAGCAAACAACAACTTACAAGCACTTGATCAATGTTATTTGTTGCCAAGATGCAGGCATTTTCTTTATAACAAGAAGGAAAAATATTGGCATGTACAAGACTTTTAATATTGTTTCTCTCTCACTTAGTAGCAATTTAGAAATGTGTCCTTTAATGGATAATCTATGGAACAGATTGCATTAAAATGCAATGGCAAGAAAACAGTAATGAAAACCAAAACAAGACCACCTACTTGTTATTTTTGCAAAATTGGCCTTAGCCTGCTCAAACATATCCGTGATGCCAAGAGACTTCAAAGGCTCCTTTAAATCCGTTTCTGCTTCTGCTGTGAACCTTAATGAATCAGACAAGAAACAGAGGAATTACTACTCCCATAGGGCTATTATGTAAGGGTTTTGATTTTCTTCCTTTTTTTGAAGAGTAAGGAAAAAGGAGAGGGGGCACTGGAAAAAGCTGGTACTCACTTGGGCAAAGTCACCTGCACTCTTTTTGGTACCATGATCGTCCGCCAGCTCTCTATTGTTTTTGTGCTGATGTGGGGAATAACAGAAGACAGCGGGGTAGTACTTTCTGAAGGCACAGCAATCAACATGCTGATCATTTCACCATGGTAAGGCAATTCAATTATGTTGTACCACAAGTCATTTGGGGTACTTGTTGTACCTAAAGACAGAGAAAGATAATAAGCTACAATTGAGTCTTCAACCTCTATTAGCTATTCAGATACAGCTCTAGATAATAATTTCAAACATGTCAAGAAAGCTTTAGCACCGTCATGAAACTAGAAAGCTTAGATGTCAGAGACAATTATTACCTTTCAGTACAGCTTCCTTTTATAAACAGCATAGGGCCCACATAGATTATTATGGTTTGATAAAACAATGCAGGACAGGAAAAAATCTGGTTCATAGTATTCACATTAATTTTTTCTTGTTCCCTGAATAGTGTACTGTTGGAGGTCATTTGAAAAGACAAAATCAACAAAAGTATAGAACTCAGCAATATCTATTGCAGCAAATAAAGAATTGGAGAAGTGATGGGTGTTTAAGAACAAAAGGCCAAAATAAAAAACATGCTTCTAAGAGAACAAGACAGACATACTGTGCTGTGACACCAATGGAAATTCCACCAGGGTATACAATGGACAGATGAGCAGCTTATCCCAGGATACCTTAGGGCCTGGGCACATAATATTTTATTTCACTGTAATTTGGTTTCCATTAGAACAACAACAGGAAACACAATGTAGTGCCATAAACTGGGGGGGACACTCATATCTCCAGAAGAATTAAAAAAAAAGGTTTTCTACCCTCTTCATCGGGGTAGGCAAAATGGTGGATCCAGCCAGCGGCCAGACTCCATCTCCCAGCAGCCCCCGCCCACATCACTGCTGATGGTTTCCATAGAGACCCCAGCAGCAGCAACACCACAACAGCACAAGACCAGGGCTTCTATGGAGACTGGCCCCAGCAGCCCTGGCAGGACATATGGCTGGAACTACTCAGGGGCCAGGGTTATGATCTTGCAGCAGTAACAGCATGCTCTGGAGCTGGGACAGAGCCATGACCTGCTGCCTTGCACAGCCCTGCCCAGGGCAGCAGGTTACAGCTCTGCCCCAGCTCAGGACCACAATGCAACTTCCACAAGATTCCAGTCCCAGAGCCGCTCTCAGCCCAGCCACACACCCTGCCAGCACTGCTGGGGCCAGTCTCCATGGAAATACTGGCCCTGCATTGTCACAGCTCTGCTGTTCCTGGGGTCTCCATAGAAACTGGCTGCAGCAATATGGATGGGGTGGCTAGGAAACAGAGTCCACCACAGGCCTGATCCAACCACAAGCTGTACTTTGTTTTTCAAACGCTAGAAACAGACTTGGAGAATTCATATATATTGTTCCAATTCTAATCAAAGCTCTGTCCCAAATCCCAGTCCAACCTCCATGTAGAGCAGAGGCAGGCAAAGTTCAGCCTGTGGGCCAGATTGGGATGGTGGTATACCCCATTTCCCAGCAGCCCTGCCTGCATTTCTGTGGCCAGTCTCCATGGAGACCCCAGGAGCACTGGGGTCATGACAGTATGGAGCCAGGGTTTCCATGGAGACCAGCCCCAGCAGCACTGGCAGGGTGTGCAGCAGGGCAAGGAGCTGTTCTGGGACTAGGATCTTGTGGCAGTGACAGTGTGGTCCCAAGCTGGGGCAGAGCTCTGACCTGCTGCCTGCACACCCCAGATCATGGCTCTGCCCTGACTCCAGACTACACAGTCACTGCTACAAGATCTCAGCTCTGGCCCGGGAGCAACACCCTGCCCAGCCACATGCCCTGTCAGCACTGCTGGGGCGAGCTCCATGAAAACCTTGGCCCACGCTATCACAGCATCGCTGCTGCTGGGATCTCTATGGAAACCAGTTGTAGCAATGCAGGCAGGAGTTGCTGGGAAATGGAGTCTACTGCCAGCCCAATTCCAGCTCACAGGCTAACTCCCCAGCTGCCTTCCCCAGCTCCCAGTGGAGATTAGACTGGGATTCAGGGCAGAGCTTTGATTGGAGTTGGAACATTATATATGAATTCTCTAAATCTAAGTTTCTAACATTTGAAAAACAATATTAGCCTGGAAAAGTTGGTTTTTGGTTTGTTTGTTTTTTTTAAACAACTCTGATTCATTGTTGTAAACAGTATTTTAAAGAATCACTTGAACTTGTAACAAACTGCTAATTGGGGTAGTAGCGTGTTTGGGCTAGAAATAATCCAGCAGTGAAATCTATTGCAACAACAATAAATCCTGCACAATAGATGTCAGGTGATATATACTGGTCAGGCCAGCTAGCAATGTGCTCTTTGAGATTATGTTAGCATTTCGCCATCTTTGATAATCAACCAGAGACCACAATTACTGTACTTAGGCAACTGGAAGGCATGATAGACAGACTTCCAGTTTGAAAAGAAACAAGCAGAGAACAAAAATCTAGGTACTTATAGTAATCAATTCATCTCTCTCTCTCTCTTTTTTTTTTTTTTTTTTTTTACAGGAAGTCTGACACTGAAGTCAAGTGTATGTTTGAGAATTTTTCTTGGAAAGGGAGTAAAATTGTCCTTATTTTAATTAGTAGTGGGGTTAACTTGGGGCAATAAAGTGAAGTTACCCATATGCTTACTTGAAAATAAAGACTGGTTCACAAAAAGGAAGAAATAAGAAATGCACCCTGAAGTTTACTAGATTTACATAAGCAAATCCCCCTGCTGTTAAAGCATAACATATATGCCTCCATCTTCTTCAAATCATGCTACAATTCCAAAGAAAGAATGCTCTTTAATTGTCAAACAACTAAATGGAGATTTAAGCAACACCAAGTGTGAGGGAGCTGTGAATGGGGATCAGAGAGGCTTGCAACTAGCAATTTATCTAGTTATGTCCTGTCTCGGAGGACAGCATAAGGACCTAGAATGTCCATTAGCAATCAAAACGTCTTTTGTACCACTAATTACAGCAGTTAGATTTGGAAAAAAGGCTCTATTTTCTGATGACACCACAAAAGATTATAGTCCTATTAAAAGTCAGTTTCCTAATTGACACTTTCCTCATTTATACGTAAAAGAATCACAATCACACACACCATCACGTAAAAGAATTACAATGACTACAAATCAAGATTTTAAGTTAACTCCTGAAGAAGGGAAATCTACTGAGCTGGGGAAGTTATCAGATTTTTAGACACAGGTCGTAAGTCCAAGTGATATTTGAAGACACTCAACAGGAGTTTTCCAAGTAAGAATAACTAGCTTAAAACTGCAACAGATTACAATGTGCTATACGTTCGATGGGTGGGAACTGCACCTACACTGCTACACTCAAATCCATATCTGTCAAGCAAACTGAATATTAACTGATTTTCTTCAAGAGAGCTAAACTTTGCTGGCAGTGTCGTGAAGCCTTAAGACAAGGCAGAACTACAGTAAGAAGCAGCAGCAGTTAGCTTTTCTTCTTCCCTGGATCACTTTATACCAGGGTAGGGCAAAATACAGCCTACAGGCAGAATCTAGCCCACTAGGCAATTTCATTTGGCCCCTAGGCAGGTGATTACTAATTCACTGTATCCAGCCCAGCCCCAGGCTGCCCCTGCTGTGCTTGCATGGGGCCGAGCCTTGATAACTTCCACAGAGGCATTGCTCTCTGTACTCCCATCCTCACCCGTGGAATGGCCCTGACAGCCAGCCCCACAGGTAAGGAAGCAGTAGTGGCATGTGGGCAGAGGATGGACATGGAAAAGGCAGGCAGGAGAGACACTGGCAAGCAGTGGCATTGGTGAGCAGGCAAGCAAGTGGGTGAGCGGGAAGGAAGCAGTGGTAGCCAGGAGCAAAGTGGCAGCTGGGCAGGAGCGTGGGGCCTAGGCTGGCAGGGGCCCATGGTGGGGAGGTAGAATTGTAGACCCCAGGCCAGCAAGTATGTGGGGCTGCCTGGCTCCATTGTGTGGAGCTCCCCGGCACTGACATGCAGTTCCCGGGTTCTCCGCCCAAGCCTCATGCCTCTGGGGGGAGCTCTGCCAACAGAGCTGGCAGTCCAGCCCCACTCACTGCCACATGCAGCTCATGGGGAACAGCAGGGAGCTATGCACTATGGAGCTGGGCCAGCTCTCTCCCCCTGTAGCCCCAGCCAAGCCCCACAACCTGCACTGCCAGCTTCATTGCACAAGGTTCCCCTTGATGGTATGCGCTCGGGGAGAGAACTCAGGAACTGCATGTGAGCCCCACACGGAGCCAGCAGCCCAGTTATGTCCAGTCATTGGGCATCCTGGGATGGTGCGTCACCAGGGGACCACCTGCCGTGGGCTGTGCGCAATAGGGGGTCATGTGTGAGGTAGGTATATTTGTAGAAGGGGCCCCACATGCATACCCCACCATACACATGCACCCAAACCCCCATGCACAACTCAATAGCCACAACCTCCACCCAGCACACCCCATACAGCCCATCACAAACCCATACCCCCTACACAGCCACACATCCACAGTCCCCCACAAACCCCATTACCTGCACACCCCTCCACAGCCCCCCAATATACAAGGAGTTAGACTTCATTTTGAGCTATTATGCAATTACCTCTATGTACACTAAACAAGCAAATCAGGACAAAAATATTTTTTGAAACAAAATTGAAGTATGTTGTAGTAGATGTTTGATTTTTAGTATAGACTTTTTTTCCCCCAGTTCCAATATAGCAAATCCCCCTCCCAAAACAAGAATTTCCAGGGGCAAGGGAAGAGACTTCCAGTAGCAAAGGTCAGGGATTAGGGGTAGACCTTAAAGTCCCATGATAGTGATCAGAGTGCGGGGGCATCTGTCAAGGGGTGGGGCTACCTTTGCAGTCCTTGACAGCTCATCAGAACTTATTAAGCAGCCCTCTAGCTAAACTAATTTGCCTACCCCTGCTCTATACCATATTTATTCAATTCTAAATTAATCCTGAATTTAAGGCAACCCTCAATAATTAGTTTCTATACATGCAAAATTTATAAGTGTGTTATAATTTTCCATGTGTAGAATCCATCTCCCCCATTGCTGCAGGGAGGCAAGCAGTGGGGAGGCAAGTGGTTGGAGGAGGTGAAGCGACTGCCCCCCTGCAGCCTCTGTTCCTCCTTTATCCTTGCTCCATGCCAGCAGGCTCCGTTCTCCTTCTAGCCTGGGGCACAGTGCACAGCCTGAGCCCAGCCCCCATACCAACTATATGGGCTGCAAGCTGCTGCAATGGGACTGAGCTGGAACCTTGCTGCATGCCCCAGGCTGCTATATGGATGGAGCTGCTGGCACAAAGCAAGGATGAGGCCAGGAGGGAAGGAGAGGGGAAGTCTGGGAAGCAGAGGCTGCGGAAAAGGATGGAGGAAGAGGATACACAGAGAGGGCAGGCTCCAGAAGCAGCAGAGGAAGGGGGATGGACAGGCAGCAGGTAGGGGAAGAAGACTGAGTTGAGCACCACTGGTCTTATGTAAGGGTGCCAAACACATCTGGTCCCATGGACTTGTACACTGGATCAGGTTTGTAAACTGATCCCATGACTGAATCATGCTCCATAATGCTGCCACCACTCCCTGACCACCAAATACTTGGACCCATAGGAAGGCCCCATGGGCCAGCTGACACTGCTCCATGCTGGATCAGACTCATGACTTGCATATTAGTCCTTGTATTAGGCAGTGTATCATACATCACAAGTTTACTAACACTTTTTCCATGCAAATTATTGCTTCAGTTGCCAAGGCAACACACGGAAGGGAGAGTAATCTTCAAAATTACAAAACAGCAAAGGAGTAGTCAGATGCTTTATTCCCAAGGGACTTTTTTTGGTAGTCTAAAAAAGAACTTTCTAAATAGCCTATACCAAAATCTCTAATTTGAAATAGGAATTTGCATTCAGTGACATGAATAACTGAATTAGGCTTGTGGCTGCTATGTAATAAAGGAGTTACTTTCCATTTATTGCAGCATCAGCAAGATTGGAATCAGGGCATATATTTTTAGATAATTTACCATAGACAAGTCTTGCTAAAAAATTCTCTCATGTAACCTTTTAGTGACATGTAGAGTTAAATATTTAAGTACAGCTCTTTCATTAAGGCAGACTATATCCCTCAATACCTAACAAGCAAACAGTTTGAGATTTTAAAAAATTTGGAGACAAATTCTAGAGACAGAAAATTCTTTAAAAAACACATAGGAATGGTTTCTTTGTTAAACCCCACTTTGGGAAAAGCAAGCACATTTAAACCAGGAAAAAAAAGTGCTAGCAATAAAATGTATATGCTTGCCCTCTTGGATATATGACAGTTAGGAGGTGCACTGATATACCGGTCTTATATCAGATCGGTCAATATAAAGAAAATTGGCTGCATCAGAAGTCGGCCTGATGCGGCCGATAATTTAGCCAATAAGTGCCAGCGCGTGCACTCAGCCACAGCACAGCACTCAGGCAGTGAGGAGTAGAGCCCAGCAGTGTGGAGAGCTGCCTCCAGTTGGTAAGTCCATTATGGTGGAAGGGGAGGGGGGTGGTAGATCAATCCCCACACCATGATAGAGGGGGCAGAAGCAGGGGCAAGCTGCAGCCCCCTTTGTACCCCATGCCCCGAGCCCAACCCACAGCAAAAAGAGCCTGGTGCAGCCCCAGCTCCAGCCCACAGCTGCCTGCCCTGCCCTGCCCTGCCCAGATCTAGGGGCACCCCCCCCCCCCTGCAACCCCATGTCCTGCCAGGGTGCAAGCAGCAGTGGGAGCCCCCACATCCCTGACAAGCCCAGTCTTGGCTGGGCAGTGCTTGCCCCCTCACTGCAGGCGATGATCTACCCCACCACACCCCTTCCCTCCCCTCTCTGCTTCCACCACAACAGACTTACCAGCTGCAGACAGCTCTCCATGCTGCATCAGAAATTGGATTGGTATCAGCCGATACGCCTCTTTAAAAATCAGATATCAGTATCGGCCCCAAAAATCTCTAATGGTGATGGTGGTGATCATCTAATGACAGTATTTTCTACTAACTTTTTTCAGAAATGTTGCTAAATTGATTCCTGTCAAAAAGGTCTTCAGTGCATATACAAGCAAATTACAAAAAGCAATGGCTTGTTCTTGGGAGAGCACAGACAAGTACTATGCAATTTCTTACAAAAATGCTGCCATTGTAGCTTAAGCCTGACTAGCAAAACCCTTGTGGGTCTAGAGCTGAGCTGAAACTGCCAATCATGCATCACAAATCTGACATGGAATCTGATATGCAAGTGACAAGCAGGCTGAACTCATTAAATTCCTTTATAGTTGTAACCAAATTTAAAATGTAAATGAAGTTACCTAATTTTCAAAATTGCCAAAGATGGGGAAAAAATACCAAATCTCCCTAAAAGGTAGCCTGAAACAGAAGATCTACACACACACACACGCGCGCGTGCGTGCGAGATGCTATAGCTACAATACTTAACCTACCACAGAATCTAGAAAAAAAATTAAGCATACTTTGGATAGGCTCAATTATTTCTGCTGCCAAATAAAGAGCTGTATTTTAACTTGCATTGACTGTTTAAGACCATCTCTTATAATGCGTTTCAAATTATTTCTTTGACCAGAGAAGTAGGACACACAAGTGATCGTCCCAAATATTTTCAACTTGGACATCTGAAGCACAGCATCAAAATAAAGTTACCTAATTTCAAAGTTGCCAAAGATGGGGAAAAAAGATCCCCCTAAAAAGCAGCCTAAAACGGAAGATCTATACACACACACACACAGAAGAGATGCTATAGCCACAATACTTAAAACCTAGACAAAGGAGCTTAAAGAATCAAAGTGCTCACGCAAGCACACACAAATTCAGAGCTTACCACAGCGGAAAACAGACAACTGGGATAGCATAGGTACTTGGTAAGTTTTCCCATCAGCTCCATAAAATGGGCGTTTCCTTGTATTTTCAGGTCGAAAACGTGATTTCCATAAACCTTTAAAATATACTGCATTTACCAGTACCAGTCTGGTCAAAGCAGCATCAATATCATCTGGAGATAATATCTTATCAATCATACCTAGAAAAAAAATTCAAGAAGGAAGGGGAGAAATTAAACATTTCCTTTCCAATAAGAGACCAAAACAGTAAAACTTGTTTTGCTCTTTACTAGGTAGCACTATTTCAAAGGACCCCGAAATAAACAAAATTCTTTGGACTACTACAAGTGGAGACTATTTTTCTCCAATCAGACCCTTATTCTAGACTAGAGGGCAACACCTTTGTATTCATCTACTGAGATATGCACCTAGATAGGGCCTTACGCATTAGCATGCGTGCAGATGCACCACTTTATTCAATTAGCTTTCTGACAGAGTTAAAGTTGGTATTGCACAGTTAAGATTGAACTGGGGCATGATCCATTGACCATAACCTTTAAAACAAACAAACAAAAAATGAAGGGAAAAAAATCACAAGAAGGGGGATAGGAGAGAATGGATAACTGTACAGGACATCTATCATTTACATTTAGCAATGGATACCAAGAAATTAGTTAGCAAGGAACAGTCAAATTAATGTAGCCCTTGCACTAGGGCTTATTAGAAAAATACCTGAAAACTGTTTTGTTGAAAAAAAAAAAAAAAAAAAAAAAAATGCCAACTGACCCAAAAGCATTTCAAATTAAACATCTTAGGATCATGAACTTTCCCCAAATCCAAGGCATGGTTTTTGATGAAGCCCTCCCTTGATTACTCGAGCACTGCCTCAGGGCAGCAAGCCCTAGAACATTTGAGTTCTGGGGCACTGACACAGGTAATTTTTACTTGGGCCTTTGAAAGTGCTCTACTGCAGTGCCTTAACAGAAGTGCGCAGCTGCAGAGTGTTTTAGAAGTGCCTGATTGTGTAACAAGCTAATCCTCATTTTAATGAGGGTTCAGATGAAGGCACTCCAAAAGCAGTGCCTTTGTTAATTTCTGCTTGTCCTTAAGTGGGAGCAGGGCTGATGCAGCCAAGCCCTGCTACCAATACTGCCTTTAGGATCACAGGGGGAATGGAGAATGGGAGGGCTCTCCTGTCTACCCAGACTGCTGGGGGGACAGCAGGTGGATTGGAGCCCCCTGCAAGGTTCTAGCCCTAAAGCGCTGTAGTCTGAGACTAGACAAAAAAAAAAAACAAAACAAAACAAAAAAAAAACAAAAAAAAAACCAACCAACAGCCTCTACAAAACAGGAATCCTGCTATTCGGCCTGTTGTACCTTCTAGCTTTTTTAGAAGGTAAGCCATATTGTTCCCACATTTTTTTACCGTTCTTTCAAACATAGTGCATCTGTAAGGTAATCTTTAGGTTGTCACACACAACACACTCAACAATACTAACCCCTTGTTTCATTTTTAACCCACTGGTTAATGGAATCACATGCCACATTTGGGTCTTCAAAGTCCACACTCTTGACATTGCACTGAAACACTTCTTTGTTTCTTGTAACAAAAGGTACTTCCATTTTAAAGCCGCTCTTTGCAAATACTGCATTAGCAATTGTCACAATGTCTTTATTCTTCTTTGAGACTATAAGCTTGTTTATCTTCTTTAAAGCCTTCCCAACTCCTAGTTGAAAATAAAATAAACTTAATTTAAAAAATGAAAATAAATGTTAAACAAAGTTAACTTGTATAAGCAGTTACTGACATGCAGAATCAGACATTAAGAGTGTTAGAATAGAGAAAGAAGGCCAAGGCACGCATTATCCCCTCTGAGAGACATTCTTAAACACCCATCTAAATAACAGGATCTCTGACATCTCATCTGAAGTGCACTACTCTTTAGTGAATAATTTGGTCCTCTGCCTAATCCTTGAGTAGCATGTTAGGGTAAACATCAGGGATGAATTCAAGTCCTGGAATAGTATAGGCAAGGACTTTCTAGCATGGAAAATACTGCTACATTCTGTATTCCTCCATCCGCAGGTGGAACAAACTATATATACACAAGCTACTTTCAAGTAGACTAGAGAATCAAAAAATACATTTCAGGAAATCCCCACCTACCTACATTGACTAACCTGCAGAACAGCAACTTATCTTGATGACATTACATTACTAGGATGTTGGACCAAAGGCAATTCCCCCTTTACTTATGACTGCTGCAAAAAGTGGTGTTCCACTAGGTCACTTGAAATGAAGAATCACTGACACAGGGAAGAAAGAAGGTTCTAAGATCCAGAATACATGGCAGAGCCCTAAAACTGAAATCTGCAAAGCTACAGTTGCCATTTTTGACCCCTTGTTTTATTTCACAAGGAATGGGCTGGGACAAAGTAGTAATTTTGAAATATGTAAAAAAGGTTTGCAGAACCAAAAATTAAATCTGACAACCCTCCTAAAAAAAATTACATGTCAGAATCCTATGCTTGATTATCAGCCATATGCAGTTGTTCATTTCCTCCATAAGAATCTTCAGGGTATGAAAAAGTGACTTCCCAAAAAAAGTGTTCAGACTATGCACTGGCTCTTTACCTGCACACCAAAATATCTGCACAACACCACAGGAGAACTGCTATAGTAAAAGACACATCACTGCTTGTAAATCAGGGCTTATCTGCACTGGGACTATTTCTAGTAACCTAGTGTATGAACTTAGAGCTAGGCTGATCGTATGGAAATCCGAAAAACCTGGGACCCCATCAGGACACTGTCTTGTCCTGCCTCTCCTCCACTCAACTTGGTGGGGGCAGCACCTCTCACACTCTTGCATTACCAGGATGCCCATTATAATTCCCAACAGCCAGCTGGGACCAGCTTCTGAAGCCTGGGACTCTCCCAGTTAAAATGGGAAATATGGTCACCCTACTAAGAACATAATAGTTATTTCACACTCTACAGACATTCCACACAGAATAAAGGAGTTCCACATGGAGACTTAATTTAAAATAGTCATTATGCAATAGCCATTCCAAGGTAGTCCCTTGCCTTAAAATATAGAAGATGTAAATAGAAAAGGGCTTTTAAAGATTCCCAGCTGAATAAGATAAAGTCCTATACAATGAACCTACTATATGTACTGCTGTGAATGCTTTACTTGTAGTTCACAAGTTGTGTTCACTGTCTTCAGTATTATGAGCATGTTCTTTTGGTGACATACCATAACAAAGGTTCTCAAACAGTAGTCTGTGGACCACTGGTGGTCCAGGAAGTACTTGCTGCTGGATGTCTGGGGAGAGCTGGCTGGTCACATGGCGCTGGCTCTCCTCCTTGCTTTCAGCTGCTAAAGTGCATTAAAAGACAGCTAAAATACATTAAAATACTTTCCTAGCATTATCTTTTTGAATAAGCAATTGTTGTAGTTTCCATAGAATTTACACAATTGTTAACAGCAGCAAAGAATGTCTGTGCAAGCATAAGAAGGTTGTGGTCCATCAGACCTCCCTTCTTAAAAGGTAAAAAGCCCATGCAAAATAAAAGTTTGAGAGCCTCCATTTCATAGCCAAGATTTTTATGAGAATTCATGCCAAATAAATCCAGGTAGTTTTAGAACTTCTGAACTTCTTGTACACATTTATATTTAGAACACCCAAATACCTTTTTGTTCAGTGCCACCCCATAAGAGGTTTTAAAACACATAACATTTGGATTTTTATATGCAACATCTAGGTGTATTCCAAATACCAAATCAAAACAAAAACAAGTAAAGAGACAAAACACTGAATTACAGCAAATCTCATACTTCACAGGTTTGAAAATGCACTCACCTTTTAGTTGGTTTCACATTGTAGAATAAGAGCTCCTGGGTGGATCAGTAGCACGAACACACACACACACACACACACACACACACACACACACACACACACACACCCTTACTAAGACCTGAAAGATGCTCAGCATGCTCACAAAAGTGGCAAGTACATTTCACTCTACCCTCTGGAGCAGGGCTGCCTAACTGAAAGCTTGTAGGTAGCATGCAGCCCACAAGTGGCTAAACTGCCACTTCTCATGGGGCTCAGAAGCACGGCTGCTGGAGCCACTGCACTGGCACAGCTCTGGAACCCACCAGGTGAAAGCAGCTGCCAGTGCTCATCCCACTCTACCTCCCCAAAATCTTGCCTGCCACCAAATTTAGGTTCTCCAGTGTGACCCAAGTTAGCAGCAAGGGAAAAGGGAAGGGAGTGAATGGTGGCAGCATTCACCACCTATGTTCTGGAGCCATGTCGATGCAGTAGTTCCATTGCTTGCAGTTACAAGTACCTTGCCACTGGAGATGGGTCAATCAGCTCATGAGAAGCCCTGCAGTCTGGATCTAGCCTGAAGGGCCTACTAAGGTGTATGGCCCTGCTCGTGAGAAGGCCAAGTAGTCTGA
Source organism: Caiman crocodilus (assembly GCA_030014935.1). Taxonomy (NCBI): domain Eukaryota; kingdom Metazoa; phylum Chordata; order Crocodylia; family Alligatoridae; genus Caiman; species Caiman crocodilus. The sequence goes on along the minus strand of JAGPOW010001918.1, from coordinate 36,590,717 downwards.
TAGTCATATGCATCCTTGTTGTACACAAAGCAGAATGGCTACAACACTAAATCTTAACAAAAAGCAGAGATTCATCTGACTCGTTGGCTCAGTTCAAGTATTCTATTGCTCAACAATTTCAGAATCGTGGATTAAGGGTTGTTTGGTACAATATAGATGGAAGGAAGCAAATGTTTAAAACACCATATGTTGGGAACAGACTGCAATTCTGTTCTGGAGAAACTATTTGCAAGGCATCAGAGAACAGAGATTTCTGATTCAGATCTTGATTCCTCTGCTGAAGCTGCAAACAAGGAACTTACACAATACACAGTGAGAACATCCAGTCGATATGAACTAAATTGAAGTCACCAAGTGTTTCTCCCATCCGGGCCTTTTCTTATGGCAGACCTTTCTCTCTTTACTATGACTGGTTTGTCATGCAAGCTAACATGATACAAAAATTCTTCCCATAAAATGTTTCAAAAACTTTAAAACAAGGAAAAAAAATGCAAATCAGTACAAAAGAAAAAACCTGTGTAATAAGAGAGAGGAACTGACCATTTAGGCTGTATCTCATCACAGTTGTTAGCTGCTTCTTTGTCTTGCCATCAGCACCCAGCTGAAGCACCCCAAGGACTGATGCAATTCCATGTGGAGAGACCACAATGTTCTCCTGAGGCCTTGCCTTGACTATTTGATTGAAAACTTGGATTCCAACGTCAGAGCCAAGTTCCTCGAGAGGAAAATTAAATTGGGAGCATACAGATGTTAGAGTCACAGCAGCACACAGGAACAGGAAGTGCCAGTTCATGATTTCTAAATCAGAAATAACCTAAAGAAAACAAAAAGTACTATTAAATACTAGCTTATTAACATAACAGTTAACTAGTAAACAAAAATTATCTTAACACTAATTGAAAAAAATCAGGCACATGCAGTGCATGTACTACACAAGTTTCATACAGCTCTGCAAATAAGGCTCATATATGGATTTCACCATTCCAAAACCAGATATTTCTGGAAGCAAGGCTCATATTATACGGGTACACCATATGGCTATGTTATAATGGCACAACCCAGACGCTAGGGAAGTCCTGATTGACTTCACATAAGTCATAAAAATATTGCGGCACCCACACAATAGGATTTAGAGTTCAGTACTATTAATACTGTAGAATCTTCATAAGAATAGGTGTTACAAATGTACACACCAGGTCAGATTTTCCATGATATTTGAGAATAAACATATAAACATTTGCAGGATCTTGGATTTGAGTTTCAGGATAATTCTTTATTTTTACTGATTTACTTTGAGCATAAGCAGCATTTTTCCACACTAAGGAAGGGATTAAGACTAACTTAAAAGCTGGAATTTAGTGTCTTAGGTTTTTCTAAACTGTTTAAACAAGTTAGCAATTAAAAAAAAGCTTGCTAACTGAAATGCAACCGATTCTCTCTCATCAATCACTGCTTCATTCTTATAGAGCATTTCTTATCCACAGTTCTTAGATCACTTTGCAACAGACCTCAGTGCCATTATCCTCACTTTACAGACAGGGAAACTGAAGCTCAGACAAAAGAAAATTTGGTTAAGGACTCCCAGCACAGCCCAATGGAAGAGTGGGGAAAAGAACCAGGTCTGAACTCTAGTCCAGTGCTCTGTCCATCAAGACATGCTGCCTCCATATGAGGATTTGTTTGTAAGAGCAGAGAAAAGATAATATATAGCATATAATTTATAATCACTAGTCTGAATATACATGATAAAAAATATACACTCCATGAAAATTTTGGGCCAAGTTATTTTTCCACCTGATATATTTGAAGTTTGTCATCCTATTTGCTAATGTAAATTTTGTCAGCTCTAGTACAAGAGCGTCAAACATCCACAGGCTGGATTTGGCCTGCATACTGTAACTGTGCTAAGCCAGACTGCTGGGCTACTGGAAGTTGGGGGCATGGCCTGCCACAGAATTCAGGGTCCCTGGGCTTCACTGAACATGGCCAGAGGCAGCACAAGGGCAAGTGAGGGTTGTGCAATATAGCCCTCAGTCTCCGTTACCAGACCTGCAGATCCAACCCATGGCTTGAAACTCCTACTCTAGAACACTGACAAAACACAGATTTTCCCCTTTAAAGGAGAAAACTGAAGATTTTCCCCTTGGCAGTTGTAGGGTCAGGGCTTGGGAACTGTCCAAGTGTCTGTGTGTGGAGAGGATGGGGGGCAGTATATGTGTGGAGAGGTGTTGGGGCTGGGGGGGCAGGTACCTACCAGCAGTGGGGGAAGGAATCTGGGCACCAGACCTGTGGCAGGGTAGCGAGGCCCATGCAGGATAGGGGGGCACCCAGCCGCTGGGTGCTGCCAGTGAGCCCAGCTCCACAGTGGGGGAAGGGGGCAGTGGGGAGTCTTGTGGCACAGGAAGTGGCTGGGGCACCACACATTGCCCCACACCACCAGCTGTGGCTGGGGCTGCAGTGTGGTAGGGAGAACTGGCTCAGCAGCATGAAGCTGAGTGCGACTCTGGCCGCTCAGGTCAGCTGGAGGACTCTGGCCATGCTGTGGTCAGCTGGAGGAGGGTGAGGGGCTCCAAGCAGTCTCCATCCCCAGCGTGGGCTAAAGAGGACAGGTGGCCTGTGGCATCCTCTACCCCTGGCTGGAGCTCCCACACCACACCATGAGGCCTGGCCATGCCTCCCCACCCCCAGCATGTCCTGGCCGCATGCAGCCACCCTACCCCCCAAAGAGCATGGGCACTGGTCCCTGGTGGCATGGCCACACAGCTCCCTACTGTCCCTAAACAGCCCCCCAACCTCTTCCCCCAGTGGAGTCCAGGGGAGGCCTGTGGTACCCTCTGCCCCAAACTGGGGCTCCTGCACCATGTCAGGAAGCCTAGCCACACCACCCCCACTGCAGCATCTTAGCCATGTGCCCCTAAGAGCATGGGCATTGGTCCCTAGTAGCTTGGCCACAAAGCTCCCTGCCACCCACAAAGGAACGCCCTGCCCCCTTCCCCCACTTCAGTCCTGTGAGTCCGCATAGCGCCAGGGGCTGCTAGGGGCCCCACTCTGGCAGGGCACTATGGGTCTGGAGTGAGGGGCACCAGCAGGGCCAGAGGCCTGGGGGTCAGGAATGAAGGACACCAGCATGGATGGGGGGAGCTGTGGGTTGTTGGGAGTAAAAGGCAACAGCACAAGCAGGGCACAGGCATATCAGGGCTGCTTAGTGCCACAAAGCAGCCTCCACTCTTCCAAAAAAAATTCCTGCCCAGGACTATGCATCTCAAGTCTGGGTGGGCCTCATGCATACACCATGATCCAGGAGGATCAACAGGGGCAGGGGGAGTTCTGATCTTCCGTGTTAAAAAACCCAAACTCAAGTGCCAAAATATACAGGTATTTAGTTTCATAGTGCTTAGGGTTGGCAGGGACATAAACAGATCTTCATGTCCATCCCCCATCCTCAGGCAGGAATGGGTGTCGTGGTCATATCACCCCAGCCAAATATCTGTCCAGCCTCCTCTTGAAGACCCCCAAGGTAGGAGAGTACCACCTCACTTGGGAGTCCATTCCAGAACCTGGCAGCCCTAACTGTAAAGTAATGTCTCCTGATGTCCAGCCTGAACCTTCTCTCTAAATTTGTGGCCGTTATTTCTTATAACCCTAGGTGGTGCCTGAGGCAAAAGAGCCTCCCCCAATTCTCACTTGTCCCCCCAGTGAGTTTGTAAACAGCCACCAGATCCCCTCTCAGCCTTCTCTTGTGAAGGCTGAATAAATTCAGACCCTTTAGCCTCTCCTCGTAGAGCTGAACCTGCTGTCCCGTGACCATGCGAGTGGCCCTCCTCCGTACCCTCTCAATGCTAGTCACATCCCTCTTGAAGTGCTGAGCTCAGAACTGGATGCAGTACTCCAACTGTGGCTTGACCAATGCCACAGAGTGGACGGATCACCTCCCTGGACCTGCTTGTGATGCATCTGTAAATACATGACAAGGTGCAATTAGCCTTCCTGACTGATTCCTCACATTGGCGGCTCATGTTCATCCTGGAGTCAACAATGACTCCAAGATCCCTTTCTGCTGCCATGTTGACAAGAAGGGTGCTCCCCAGTCTACAGGTGTGTTGCTGGTTCCTTCTCCCTAGGTGGAGTGCCTTGCACATGTCTGCACTGAATTCCATCCTATTCCCATCCACCCACCTCTGTAACCTGTCTAGATGTAGCTGTATTCTGTCCTTTCCCTCTAGCATGCCTACCTCACACAACTTGGTGTCATCAGCGAATTTGGACAGTGCGCATTCCATACCTACATCCAGATTGCTGATAAATATGTTGAACAGTACAGGACCCAGGACCAAGCCCTGGGGGATTCCACTGCCCACATCCCTCCGGGTCAAAAACAACTCCAGTGCGACCATCTAGCCAGTTTGCCACCCATCTGACTGCAAGCATCAATGCTGCAGTCACCAAAGATTTTTTTAAGAGAATGTGGTGGGAAACCACGTCAAAGGCCATCCTAAAGTCCAGGAACACGACATCCACCCCAAAACCCTTATCCAGGGACTTTGTCACCTGATCGTAAAAAGAAACCAGGTTAGTCAGGCAGGACCTGCCTTCAATAAACCCATGTTGGTTGCCCCTGAGCATTACCTCACCTGCAGGACAAAACTGATTAATTTTATTATAATGACCTAGGTACTGGTAGGTTTTAAAATTGTAAATATATCAATAAAACACTGTGTTCAACTGATACACACATGTATATATATTTCCCAGTATAACCAGCTAGCCACAGGTGAGCTGGTCTTGTGCTTCAAGAGAAAGGGGAAAAAAAAAAAAAAATGTGAATGGAAAATGGTTCAAAAACAGATTGGCATACCGCCTCCAGGGCAAGTAGCTAGCTGTCCACTGAACTAGAGTAGCACCCCCCAAGTTAGATTTAAGGCAGTCCCCCTGGATTTCCTCCCACAAAAGGAATGCCACTGCCATGGAAAACCAAATAAATACTGGGGGAAGTGAGCATGTGAGAGGGAGAGCACAACCCATTTACAGTGCTTAAACTCAATGGAATAGGCATTTTTGTGGGTCTTGAGAGTGTGACCCATAATCAGTGCCAATATAACTCTCCTACATGTAATATTGTGTGTGATCAACTTAAGTAAAATATCATAAATTATTAATTCAGCTGACATATTCCTGCATGCAAGTCATACTTTAAATGCACCTAAAGAAAATTATATAACATTACTAATGAATCTACAGAACGACTTTCTTGGCATGCAACAAACAGTAACGTGCACAATAAATTAATTACTCCAAAGTGCTCTTCAGAAACAGTTAATTCATGAAGACATCATGAGCTTATATAAAGTAAAATTCAAACTCACAAGGGGACCTGGTTTGTCTGACAAGCATTCTTCTATATAAAAATGCAGGGCAAAGGAAGCATATTATTAAAACATTTAAAAAAGGTAGAAATATTCTCATATTTCAGCACTGTGCTTGCTCAAAAGGAGAGAAGTGGTGTGATATACACTCAAAAGCACTGCAATTGCAAAGTCTGTTGATGCTATGAACTAAACATCTTAGGGCACTACAAAAAACCCCAAAAGGTTGTTTTATAGATGGAATCTTTTACTAGTATACTTATACCAGAGTTGTCTAAACTTTTAAAGCTCCTGGGGGCCACAGATGCTTCCTCCCACCCATCACTGCACTGTGCAGGCGCTGCTGCAGCTCACATTTCCGCCCCCCCCCCCCCCCCCCCGGCCCCAGATTCACTCACTGGCCAGGCCCCTAGGGCAAAGGTGGGCAAAATACAGCACATGGATTGGATCTGGCCAACAATACAATTTCATCTGGCCTGTGGGCACCCACCAACTACTTGTACCTCGAGTGCATCGCTCCCACCCTTGTGGGTGGAAGGACCAGGCCACCACACAGCTTCTGGGTGGGGCTGCTGCTGCCATTGCTGCAGCCACTGGGGGACCTGCTTGGCTTCCCTGGAGTCCCCTACCTGGTGCCCGGAGCAAGCAGAAGTGGCAGGGGCGGGGGAGGGGGAGCTGCAGCTGGGCAGGAACATGGAGCTCGTGCCCAGGGGGGCTGGAGTGCAAAGCCTAGGTGGGCAGGGCATGGGGTGTAATGGAGGGTGAGGGTGGGGTGGACCCTGCCCACACACCTCCCTCCATGGCATACAGCTCTCACCAATAGTGGCAGCAGCTGGCAGGGAAGCTCATGGCCCGTGTAGGTGCTGCCACCTTGTAGTGCATGGCTCTAACCAGTGCTGCAAGTGGCAGCAAGAAAGCAGACAGGCTAGCTCACCTCTATCACATGGGGCTTCCCCTGGCAGTGTGCAAATGCTTGTACCTTCACGTCATGGGAAGTCCCATGTGATAGAGGTGGGCTAGCCTGGCTGCCTCTATACCACCACTTGTAGGACTGGCTGGGGCAATGGGCTGCCAGGCAGCAGCACCTGTATGGGCCATGACAGCCCCAAAGGCCTGCTGCTGCCAGTGAGCCAGTGTGGGGTGGGGTAGGGAAGGAGTGTGTGGGGCATCCCCATGTGTCCCCCCCTCACATCCCACACACTTGCCCCCACAGCCCCCAACTATCCTGTTGCCCACACACACACAGCCACTCCCCCTCACAACCCCCCACCTCCAACACACAACGTATAAGACTAAGACTTTATTTTTGAGTTATTATGCAAACACCTCTATATACGCTACACAAACAAAATCACAACAAAAATTTTTTTTATAATAAAATGAAAACATGTTATAGTAGGCATTTGACTTTTACTGGATGATTTGTCAGGTTCCAAAATGGTATCCCCCCTACAAAAAAAAAAAAAAAAAGAGTACTTCTGGGGAGCAAGGGGAGGGATTCGTGATGGCAAAGGCCAGGGTTTAGAAGGACTTCCAGCCCCAAGATGGCAACCAGGAGGCAGGTCACCTGTCAAGGGACAAGGCTACCTTTGCAGCCCTTGACAGGTTACCAGAAGTCATTAAATGGACCTCCAGCTGAAACAATTGCTCTAGGGCAAAGGCAGAAAGTGGCAGCAGGAGTGGGGAGGAGCCTGGAAGCTCCAGTTGATACTGCCGATGGAGCAATGGGGGAGCAGCAGCCAGGTGAGAGCCCAAGGGCTGCACATTAACCACTTGCAGGCTGTATACAGCCCAAGGGCTGCCAGCTATATAGCCAACTTAAAAACTATGCAGGACATCTAGTTCCCTCATTCCTCTGCTTTACTTGTGGTAAATTAGAGGGTGTTTTTGATATTTCAGTCATTTTGTCTGGTGATTGTACAAGAGGGCTTGCCCCCAACATTTAAGAATAGAGGGAAGATCCTGTCTTGAGCAAGAAGTTGAACTGAGTGACCTCCTGCAGTCCCTTCTAGCCTTACCTTTTTATGATTTTATGCAGACGGGTAGAAAGCTGGACAAGTCAAGCCTATAATATGGTTCAAAGGGAAGAATTTAGTCCTGTTTCTCCTCTTGTAGTAGAGAAGAAATTTATGCACCCATGATGTAACTTCATCCTCGAACATAGTTTGCCTGGTATAGATTCTCAAGAGTGACCTGTGGCTCTGGTTTGTTAACTAGAGGAGGAATTTAGTCCTCTTACTTTGGAGGACTGTTAACCTATTCTTCATGATTACTTCATAAGCAGTTAGCTTACAAAAGTGGTGAACTGGCACACTGCAAACTAAACTAGAGTGGATTTGAACAGTCACGATAGAGGTTAAGAAGAAAGAACAGAGGAAACATCCTATTTACACTGACGCTTAATATTAGGAATACCTCTTGCTAACAAGGTACTAATACTATTTTTCTGACTAGTATAGTGGGGAGGAGCATCAAGCAAATCCTAAGAATGATACTATCAGCTACATCAGAAGCTGTTATGGGAGGAGAGATCAGTCTGGTGACTAGGAAGAAAGATTTCTATCCATCCTGATCATTTGCTTAATTTGGTTTAAAACCATTCTTCCTAGAGTTCCTAATACTAATACACTTACAGACAACCTGAAGCTTTGTTTGGGGACAGATAATCTTCTCAATCTAAAGCATGCATAGATGATAATAAGCAGCAAAGACAGTGTTTTCTTTTTTAGCAAGAGTTAGCATGGTCTGCTACTTGCAAGCAAGCCAGGTTATGATAATGATAGTGTACTGGGAATGCCAACACATGAAAGTTATCCCCTCTCCAAACTATGCCTTTCTGGCTTCCTCTCATTCATGCAAGACTGAAGAGGAAGTTAAAAAGCAAAACAAGCCAATGTACTACACAAAGTCAGACTTACTGAACTGTTTCCAAAAGCCATGAGAAGCTACTATAGAGATTCTAAACTAGGAGTGCACACATACACTGTACATACACTTGCACTGTAACCAGATGCTTAACTTGAGATGAGTGAGAGGGACACTAGCCCCAGCTGCCAACTGAGTAGGGGTGCCAGAATGACAGCCTCTCCAACCCTGGGGGAGTCCATGCAGTGGCAACATCATGAACCCTGCACCACTGCTGTTGCAGCAGCAGCCAGCTGCAGAGACACCACACTGCTGTAGTAGCAATAACCAAGGCAAACAGACTATACACCAACAGCATCAGCCAGGGAATTTTTTGAGTCCCCAGGGCAGGTAAGACTCCTGCTGTCAACACTCCTCCTACCTCCTTGCTTGGCAACCCCTCACCTCTAGCACCCAGTGACAACCCTCTGCTACTCTCACAAGGTCTGCCCAAGGTATAAACCCCCCTAGTAACATGAAATGTGGATTGTAATGTAATGTAATGTAGTATGCTGAATAGCCAGATACTAGAAAAGTGGACACCAATAATACACTTGGCATATATGTAATGCCGCCATGCATGAAATAAATCTGAATATTTACACAAATATAGCATCTCTGGCAGAGTAATGCCAAAACTGCAATCAAAAGCCTTGCCATAATGCATTCAAACAGGGCATCTGACAAAAATCAGATCAGGCTCAAATAAACCAGAGAAAGCTATGGTTTCAATCTAAATGACCGGGACCAGGAATATCACTGACATGCAGTTATGATCCTAGAATTATTCAACAGTTTTCGGGGGGGGGGGGTGTTGATGGTTCACATGAACCTCACAGCTCAAATACATTTTTCTATGCAAAATTTTTTCTATGCAGTACGTTCTTTATTTTGCTTTTCAGACAAATTTCCCAATACAGGAAAGCAGGGGCTGCCACCACATGTTGTTAAAATCCCCAGAGGGCATTTTAATTAATTATACTGCCACACTATAAAATTCACTCCTATGAAATATGTAAGTTACAAAAATCTGACAAAGAAAAAAGGTTATCATATTATAAATGTAAAATATTCTACCAGGGGTGTAGGTTGTAGCCATGTTGGTCTAAGGACATAGACAGACAATGTTCCTTGGGTGAATTTGATATCTTTTATTAGACCAACCCAAATGGCTGGAGAATAGTTATAAGTAAGCTTTCAAGTTCAAAAACCATTCGTCAGGCTAAAGAAGTTTCAGCAGTTGGTGTGTGCTCTTCCTGGATGGAATATTCTACCATACACTCGGCCTGCACTGGTGCCAGAAAGTATTTAGCATTAGAAGCATTAATGCTAATTTGTTGCTATTCTCAAATGTTCTCCTTCAGCAGAAGCATGTCACCAGTTAAGGTACTACAGTAGGAATAACTGGCTGCTGACATTAACCTTCAGTTTTCCCAATAAGAGTTATACCTCTTACATAAGAATGCAGCACAAGCAGCAGAACAAACCTAAGCTGTAGCAGTTGGCATGTCTTTCACTATCCCCTGGGGAAAGCGTGGGTTGTTTTCTGCTTTTGTTTTGCTGAATAACTTTGTCTCCCTTACATAAACTTCCCTGGGGTGATACTATTCCTGCCTAAACTCCCTCCTCAGGGGAGACTAAGAGAACATGTGCTGTAATTTCAGAGGGTTTGCCACACCAGATGCTTATCCAGGAGCTGAAAATGAAAGTTTCTATAATGTTTTTTGCCACGTACTTATAACAGGTTAGTATTAAAACCACTTTGCAAACTTAATTACATAACATTCAGTACTTGACCTTGCTATGCCCACCCTATTGCAGAACAGCTGATTGTTCCGAGGAGCTAATTTAGGCTTTGAGTTTGTCTCCGTGCATAACAGAAATAGCATTCCTACACTACAAACACTACTGCCTTGGATTTCAGCATGCTTATATTTTTGGCCATGTTCAGGGACAAAAACTGGGTTCCACATTCTTTAAAAAGAAAAACAGGGGTCTAAATAGGATTAGTAGGATTTTCTACAAAGTGGAAGATGACAAAAAGTGAATAAGCAGCAAGAAATCCAATTACGAAGCTTAAGCGCCCAAAAGATACCATGAAACAAAAGCAGGTAACATTAGTTTTGTGCCTTTTACACTTGTACTGAATGCAAAAGTTATTTCAATATCTGTATAAATATATGGGTTGCAGAGTTAAAATGTCTAATTGCTTCATTTTTAGGCCATCCTAGTAATGATCTAAAAAATAGATTAGGCAATTTAGATGCCTCCTTCAGCTGACTTTGTCACAGACCGCTTCACAGGGAACACAACCTCCCACAACAGACTCCCTCAAAACATCCTGCCAGCATTAATCAATTCTAATCTAGAGAAAAGCACATTTATGATGGAAAGAAGTTATTTTCCACACAGATCCAATGCCCATCTCTGCTAAGGCTCCCAATAAGGGAGCACTTTGTAATGCTATTTTTACTCTGAGGGATGCATCCGTTCACAGACAATGGATAAGAATATCATCCCATTGCCTTACTGACCAACATAATACAGAATTCTCTGCTCCATGATAATTTAGTAAGTAGTCAAACAGTGCAAGTTCACAGTACCACACAACTCCAGTCATTTATTAAGATACAGTACATTTAAAGACTAACATGCAAAACTCTGAGATTTCTTTTCAGCCAATTAAAAGGAAACAGAAGTTTCCTTGAGACTTTTCAGTGGATTAAATCAACTTCAGCTTCTGTTCTAAAATAGTCTCCTTCTTCTGCTTCATGCTTATACACATAGGCTAGGGATAGACATTCAAAAAGCCTGAACTGATTCAATCTCTGCATGTTAGTTTAACCTGGCTAGGCTGAACCAGTTGTAACCACTAAGACATCCTCTCTGAACTGAAAAAATGAAGGTACATGCCTGCAGTGGTTCAGACTAGAAGCCAGGGGCACTAGAGCAACCCTCCCTTCCCTTCTACAATGTTGAGCTGAGGGAGGGGGGTGTGGCCAGGCCCAGGCAGGACCTCTGATTAGGGAGGGGTGTAAACCCTCACCCTGCCTGCACCATTCCAAGCTTTTCCCACCCCCCTTCACTCCTCAAGGGGCAGAAGTGCTGCTAGACCCCAGCCTCTAGCTATGACTGGGGTAAAGGGGAGGGGGAACAGTGCAGTGCATGCATCTGTTGATGATACTGAGCTTTTCAATCTCCCCCTCTGTGCTTCTTCATACTGTCTGCAGCAAACCTGACAGACAAGAGAGCCAGCACAGAGCTGATAACACAACATTTAGCAGCCCATCAAGGAAACAAAAGCCTCTCCCATTAGTTCAAGCTCTTCTTAAACAGTTTTTTCCAAGGAAGGAATGGAGGGACATTACCAGTAGACCTGCTGATTAGCTCCAAAAAGCCTTAAGCAGACACTGTCCTGTCTGCTTTACACAGACACCTCTCATCATTAGCTAGCATACCACATGCCTGGTAGAGTCCATGCTGCTGGCATCTGTGCTGTGGGAAAGGGAAGGAAAGGAGGGGGGATCCCTGCTTGAGCAGCAAGTAGTGAGGAGGGGAAGGAGCAGGGGAGGCCAGGCAGATGCTGCTGTGCCTGCAGTCTCCCAATTCCTTGTGACTATGGAGGAGAGGGGCAGGGTCAGCCCTCCTCTCTGGAGCCGACAGCCCAGCCCAGGGCTACAAAGCATCTGGGATGCAGGCAAACTCTGATTTAACTTAAAGCAGGAAAAGGTCCAGGACAGAAGTTCCGTAAATTTATTTGACCCAAATAAATCAAGTATGATATACATTCAACCAATTTATCTTAAACCAGTTTCAGCCATTTTGAAACTGGTTTATGTGCACTGAGCTTATGTTCTGTTAGAGGTTTAAACCATGTTCTGATCACTTAAGCCAGCTTGTGTGTAATGTCTGTCCCTAGCCACGAGGTCAAAGGAATGGTTTCAGACAACCAATTAGATTACAACCTGCAGCCAGCATTTCACATTCCCATGTCCCAGGTGCCCTACCCCTGTACTGATGCCTGTCTCATCACCAGCTTAAAGCCCTTTAGCCCCAGAACATTTCAGAGCTGCATGTGACAGAAGCTTTCCACCTTTACATACCTGGCAGGGAAAGGGTTCAAGGAACAAAAGGAATGTTAAAAACAAACAAAAATACAAACCACCTCCAAAATGAAGAGAAACAAACAAAACCCCCATGCATCTTACACAGGAATCCCTCACAACCATGGAGGATGTTTGAGAAAGGAGATGGAAGTAATAGACTTTTGTAGTTCAGGAAAAAGCTCTCTCTGACCAGGATTGATTCAACAACTAAACTGCAAGCTGAGCTGAAAAGACACCCCCGCCCTAGTCAAAAGAATCCATAAGCCACAGGGAAAAGATTCATCCTAGACAACCAGCACAAAGAATGCTTCAGTGGCAGAGAATACATTAAGATGTATTATTTTCCTCCCAAAATCTCTCTCTCAAAAAACAAACATATTTCAAAATGTTATGCAAGGTCCCCAGGTGCCAAAATTCTCTTCAAGGGAACCTGATGTCTGGGTAATTATAAAGCAGAAGGCTCTTGCCTCCAATTGTGAATTCTGAGCGCGCTTAAGCTATAAGGGCATTTTAGGGTAAGCCTTGAAGGCCTAAAGTATTTGGATCATCTGGCTCTATTTTTGAGAGGGGAACATGATAAGAGAACCTGTGACCAGGGATTATACCAGAGGTATCAAAGGAGAAAAAAGAAAGCCATCCTGCTGCATCCTACTGAGACCCAGGGAATGATAGAGCACATAGCCTAGCAGATGGGAACTCAACATGGCAGTCTTCGGTGCTCAGTCTATATCACAATTAATTAAAACCCTTCTGGAATAGCAAAGCTCATGCAATGACATCTGTGCTAACACCTTACCTTTTAGAACTCATTTTAGTTGTAACACAAGTTGTGTCAGCATACCTACCATATGCTTTACTTCCAAATTATTATTATTTTTTTTAATAAAAGCTTATATTGCTAAAAGTAAAGAGACCAGTTTTATTTTATTTATTTATTTTTATAACTGATAATCTTTCCTGCAGGACTTACCATGCAAAAATATTTGTCTGAAAGGCTGGCTGCACTGCAGACCATGGATGTTCCTACAGAGTAGAAAGACCAATCTCTACTTTAATGGTTCTCAGCGTTTTCAGGGTCACAGAACCCCACTACCACTTTTTTCCATCTCTGGCTCAGAACCACTGTTGATACTGCTTCAGCTTACCTCAGTGCTTCTCAACCCGGTTCTGCTGCCTCATGAAACTCTTCCACATGCCTGCTGAACAGCCAGCCTGGGAAGGGCTGGGCCCCATGAACATGCTCCTCTTGCATTAGGGCTCTAAAATTAGTCTCAAGCAGACAGCATAGTTATTGTGTAGCCCTTCTTGTCAAGTCCCCAACCATCTCCCTCTCAACCACTTCTGTTTCTGGAAGAAGTACTGGGAAGGGGGCTGGCAAAGGGGGCAACACAGCATGAGGCAACTTTGCTGCTTGTTTGAAGCCAAGTAGACTGTCTTGGTGCATAGGACTGTTCTTTCCACAGTTCAAGACTTTGCACTTGTCCTTTCTGAACACCTCATGATATTTCTTTTGGTACAAAACTCCAATTTGTTGAGATCCCTCTGAATCCTAGCCCTACCCTCCAGCATATCTACTATTTCCTCCAGCCTGATGTCATCCACAAACTTGCTGAGGGTATACTCTATGCCACCTTCCATGCTGTTGATATTGAACAAAACTGGCCTCAGGACTGATCCCTGGGGCACTCCACTTGATACCGGCTGCCAACTAGACATCAAGCTATTGACTACTACCTTCCCCACTCAATGCTCCAGCCAGTTTTCTAGCCACCTGACAGTCCCATTTATCCAACCTGCACTTCCTTAACTTGCTTGCAAGAAAGTTGTGGGAGACCATATCAAAAGCCTTGCTAAAGTCGAGTAATATTATGACCACCGGTCTCCCTGCATCCACAGAGCCAGTCATCTCATCATAGAAGGCAATCAGGTTGGTCAGGCACAACTTACCCCTGGTGAATCCATGCTGACTGTTCCTCATCACTTTCTCCAACCACTTGCAAATGGATTCCTTGAGGACCTGCTCCATGATTTTTGCAGGGACTGAGGTGAGGCTGACTGGTCTGTAGTTGCCTGGATCCTCCTCCTTCCTTTTCTTAAAAATGGGCACTATATTTGCCCTTTTTCAATTGTACAGGACTCCTCAAGACCCCTCCCAGTTGCCATGAGTTTTCAAAGATGATGGCCAGTGGTTCTGCAAGTATATCAGCCAATACCTCAGGTGCATCCCATCAGGTTCAATTGACTTGTACACATCTAGCTTCTAAATAGTCCCTAACCTGCTCTTTTGCTACAGGTGGCTACTCACCTGCTCCCCAAACCGTGCTGCCAGGTGTAGTAATTTGGGAGCTTACCTGTGAAGACTGAGGTGAAAAAGGCAAAGAGTACTTCAGCCTTTTCTGCATCCTTTGGCTGCAGCTATGGTGCTCAAGCTGACAGCCTCCCCATTTAGTAAAGGACCCACACTTGCTCTAATCTTCCTCTTGTTGCTGACATACTTGTACAAAACCTTCTTCTCACTGCTAAAGTCCCTTGCTAGCTGCAACTTCAGTTGCATTTTGGCCTTCTTGATTTCATCTTTAATAAACCTAAGGATGATGCGAAGAGCTATAAACCAATCTCCCTTCTGTGTATTCTACACAAGCTACTGGAATCCCTCAGTCATGCCCAAATCTACCATAATTGATCCATAGCTGCCTAAGAAGGAGGCTAGTTTTAGACACAGGTCAACATTGGAGCAGGTAACTCTCCTTACTCAAGATACAGGAGAGAGCTTTGAAGCTAGGGAAAAGGTTGATGCTGTCCTGGCAGACCTCAATGCTGCATATGATACTGTCTGGCTCTATGGCAAGGGCAGACAAAATACAGCCCACCAAGCACTTTTGTCTGGCCCACAGGGTCCCCCAACAAATTGTGCTAGGATGGGCAGCATGTGGGTGTAAGGGAGGATGGGGGAGTATAGAGACCCTCCCCTTCATTGCCTCATAGTGCACAGCCAATAGGCAGCAGCAGCAGCAAGCAGGGCCTGCAGGGAGCAGGTGCCCAGCAGTGTGCAGCTCTGGCCAGCACTGCACATCAGGGCAAGGGGTGTAGCCTCCCCAGGGCTGTCTATTACCAGTGCTCCCTGTCACTCATACACAGCCCATGCACTAGCACAGCAGGGAGGCACATGCTGGAGCCAGGCGCCTTCCCTGCCAGGGCTGTGCAGCACAGGAGAAAAGCCCCACAGGCTGGAGCTGCCTGCCTTCCCCCTCGCACCCCCAGGGGAAGGCACCTGGGACTTCCCTCCCCTGGCATTACAGCCCCAGTGGGGAAGGCAATGGGCTCCAGCCTGCAGGGCTTCTGCCCTGTGCTATGCAGCCCCAGCAGGGAAGGCACCTGGCTCTAGCATGTGCCTCCCTGCTGTGCTAGTGCATGGGCTGCACAAGAGTGACAGGGAGCACTGGCAATAGACTGGC
>JAGPOW010001918.1:36550525-36574789 GCA_030014935.1 Caiman crocodilus | reverse complement strand
CTTCCCCCCTACTGTGCAAGTACAGGGACTGCACCAGCAATACAGGCAGCCTGGGGGGGGGTCCCCCTTTGCTGCAATGTGCAGCATTGGCTGGAGCCACTTCCCACCTGGCACCTATACCCCAAGTACCCCGCCTGCTGCTGTACCATGAAGAGCATGGGGGGGGCCCACAGCCCCCTCCTTCCCTTACACCCACACCTTGCCCCCCACAACATCCCACATACACAACCCCTCCACACGCACATACTTGCATCCTGCCACATATCCCCCCCATACACACCCCCTCCTCAGACTCCCAACAAGTGAACTATTGCTCAAATATCTCCCACCCACAGGTCTCACTTGAAAAAGTGGTTTGTCTTGGACTAGGATAACTGTTGCCTTTTGGAGCTTCCACGCCAATTGAAAACTATCCATTTTTAACTTCTCTCCATTTTTACCTCAGTATCATCACCCTATGTACTTTCAGTCCAGCACAAAGGTAGAAAGAAGGCAAAAAAAAAGCTCCCTAAACAAAAATAAAACTCTGCAGTCTGACAGACACAGAAACTCCCCAAAATCAAATTAATAAGTTATACATAAAATTATACTTTAAAATTATTTGTTTTTCTTATGCTGCATGACTACCCAGAGAACAAGCATTTCAGAGACAACTCTGAAAGTGCAATGGTGAAATCGAATACAGCAAGTCTCAGCTATACAAACACACAAAGATCATTACATATCATATCTGGCTTTTTCATTTACGTGTAAATACTGCCAACTTGAATTTATGCCATTAAAAAAAAAAAAGTAATTTCTATTACTACACATACCCTTGAATCCCTCTATCCCCCACTAGTAGTATAAAACCATCACGTAATGCGGTGTTTAAAATGCATCTTTAACAGGGGGAGGAAAAGTATCCATGGGATTCCCTTTCAACAGGGAGATCTAACCCAAATAAAGTTAATTGTACATTAAAAACAGAAGTGGGGAAGTAGTATTTCGCATTTTTTTTTCATTTATTCTACCCACATTTTTAATTAATGTAAACAGAAACACATGCTTAAGTTTTAATAATAAACACAATATGGTCTCTTTAAACAAATCATGTTTGTTATTCACAAGCATTTCTATAACATTATGAAAAGTTTGGGGGCATAAAGAAAACATGAAGTAGTCAGCCTGTCTAATAATTCGAAGTTGCAGATTTTTTAAATAATATAAACAGTCACCATGCAGTAACATTCCTGGGCTCTATAGCAAAACTATAGCATAGCATTTGGAATCATCCTAGTAGAACAAGAATCCAGATGCCTGGCATCTGGCAAACTGGTTCCAGAACACTGATCCATCAGATTTCCTGTATGGCCTTAAGTAAGTTATTACAAAAATGTGTGTTATATTTAAGATTGCAAACTTCTACAATTAAGGTACTTACATGGCACCATAAACTGGTTAGAATAAGGATATATTAAAACATAAAAGGAATGGGAATAACCTGGGGAGGAAGTTCAGACAAGTAGGTTTACTAATTCCACAGTGATAAAAATCCCTAACTGGCCATGAAAGGAAAAGAATATAATTTCTCATCTCTTCATCTATTCTGATTTTTTAACACTCCCTTCCTCTGTAATATCCTTCACCAAACAAACAACCAGTTAGGATTAAGAAAAAAAAATCTGGAGAAAGTATTTTTCCACAGAACACCAAATAGTATACAAATTAGAGACACTGAGTGAATAATCCAATAGTGTTATAATAATTCACATCATCTGAAGATTTGACCATTATATTCCAGAAAGTATGAAGTTATCCATATTTTTATTTAAATAATTTAAATTATGAAATTATTTAATTTCAGACACTGGGGTTCTATTGGGGTACTAAGTCTATAAGATGTTTTTTGCCACAACTCTACATCTCAGGGTTAAGAGAGATATTTTGATCTCAGAGAGAAGAAAACTTGCATCCTAATCTGACCTCTGCTATAGGCTTCCCACTGTGATGTCTTTCAAGTCTTCAGTTTCCACAATTTATAGGATGAGGAAGTTTCTATTTCTTTGAGAAGCTGCAAAGCCAAATTAGTTAAACTGGCTGGAAGATGCTGCGAGTTCAAAATGCTGCTCATTCACAGCAGTAATCTGGACTTGGTACCAGACCAAGGCTTGGCTGATTTAAGAGGAAATTTAAACGATAGAGTCCATCATAGCTTGCAGCATCTCGAGTAAGAACAATCCCGTACTTCATATTACATTCCATCAACATCTTATTATCTTTAAGGATTCAGACAGTACTTAAAGAACTAGCTTCATACAGTTTTGCAAGACTAATTTTAGAGATAGCTTTATTCTACAAAAATAGCTTCAAAGACAAACAGCAACTGGAACAACTTTGTTATATTACATGCAGAAGCATGATCTACCTTGGAAGCAGAGTTCACCTTTGTACAAACTTATCAGTGTCCAGGACCAGGACACATGAAATGCAAGACAAAGATGACATTAGTAGCTGCAATATGATCTTGATCAAGTCTTTATCAAGTAATACCAGTGGCCATAAAGGTATGCCAGCAAGAGTTAAGTCAGCTTTCTTCTACTTGTTAAAAGAAATCTGATTAGAAATAAATTTAGAGTGCTTTGCATATATACCCTTTACAGTCGCATGATTCACTATGAAGGATCCTAATCATTAGTGAATTTTAAAGTCCTGAACCTTAGCCATTAGGCCAAGAATATAATTCTTTGTGTGCAATGTAAACAATTCAAATGTTCATTTTCAATATGAAAGTCTGGCAAATTAACATTCTGTAAAACTCTCCATAATAACAAGTTGACAGACACAATACGAGTCAAATTCTGTTCTCAATACCACTAGTGTACAGCCAGAATAACTTCACTGGTAGGCAGTCTTTTACATTCAAAAGAAGCCTCAAACATTTGTCTCTAGAGAGTCTATGGCAGTTTCTGAACTGTATTTCAAGCTTCACTAAAGCAATATGTTCCACCAGCACAGTCCCAGAGGATTGTACAGCTGTCACAAATATTGCTGGCATGATATGAATAGAGATTAGCTAGCTAACTTACTTTTAGAGAACTCAAGGTTTTATGATGACCTGTAAAGGAAAACAGACAATTGTATATGCACTCTTTGCTTTGTTAGTGTGCAGAACCTGTCTGAAACATACTCACTCCCTCGCTTTTAAAAACCAAACCAAACAAACTGTGGTTAAGTGTCAAAACTCCAGCTTGTCCTCAGTGAAGAATCAGAGGTGTGAAATCAAGAGTCCTTTCTAGGATATTTAAATATGCTCTCTCACAAGGTTTCCAAGCTTTGGTAGTTAAAAGCACTGCACACAAACTGATCACTTTTTTTAAAAAATGCAAATAAATTTAATTTTCCTTTTAATCAATTCAACTCCCCATATTTCAGAAGGGCAAGACCTGAATTCCCACTATAAAACCAAATCCACCCAACTTCTTGCACATCTACTTCATCTGTCATAAAAAGATGAAACTGCATAAATCTCATGTCTTCTCTTCATTGTGCAGATCATTTTTACAGATACCAGTGTTACACCATTGAAAACCTACCCAGAGCCTTCCACCACCTTCCAGATGCAGCCAGGGGAGTGAAGACAAAGTCAGGTGCGGTTTCCGCTTAGCCTTCTGTAGACAAGGCTGAATAAACGTTCATTATGAAATATTTAGAATTTGTTATACATGGATTTAGAACTAGGTTACAGTGAACCCTGATTTTGTATATGTGCGTAAGTGAGGATCAAGCATAATCAATGGACCAAAAAGTCACAAGGGGAAGAGCCTGGCTGCCAAGGTCAATGTTATATGTTCAACACATTTCTGAAGCACAGGAACCTAGTTCAGGTATGCAACTTGCCACAGAACACACAAAACCATAATTTCCTCCAGTTTTCCCTAAACACCAGTACATCATTTGTTAGTGCTACCACCAGGTAAGAAGTGAGTTTTTTGCTATGCAAAGTGAAGATTTTTGTTATTTCATCTAGTCCTTCCTGAGTACAACCTACAATAGCACTTTTTTGGTGTGGGGAAGGAGGGGAGAAGAGGAGAGGGGAGGAAGAGAGAGGGAGCTAATAATAGATTTCCCCTTCAGAATCTAATCAGGCCTGCTGTCCCTGATGGCATTCCAAAGTAGACATGTTGAGAACAAGTGGCAGTAGCTTGGTGTTTCAGACTCATCAAGAATTAAATATGGGAAGTCACTTTTTTATATGACAAAATGTTAGCACATCATACTACATAAGCTTTCTCTAACATCCTTTCCCTCCACATCCCTGTGCAGATAAGGTGCACCCTTGACTTCTCCCTTGGCATTGCCAGGAAACTGATTTAAGCCAGGACACAGGACAGCTTGCTCCTTATATTCCACAAGAGTGCAGGCTAAGACATGGTTACTAACATTCAGACCCTGGACAGCAGATGAGAAGCACAGATGGTTTCTAATAAATAAATATTGCTGCAAATCAATTTATAAGATCATTCTGTGCTCTGTTTTTCAGAGAGCTAAACAAAGGATCTTTAAAAACAGAGAAGAGCTTTTGCAGAATATTTACATCAAGACCTAGGCTTATAAAGGAAAAATTGTCTTCCAAATCCAACTAAAGAGTCACTTAGACTATTCTTTTCTAGACTCTCTTCACTTCATTGCACCAGTGTCAGAATCATAGAAAATTAGGGTTGGAAATGACCTCAGGAGGTCATCTAGTCCAGCTCCCGCTCAGAGCAGAACTACCCTCAATTAGATCAACTCAGCCAAGGCTTTGTCTACCCAGGTCTTAAAAATCTCTAAGGATGGAGATAACACAACCTCTCTGTGTAGCTGGTTTCAGTACTTAACAACCTTCCTAGTAAGAAAGTTTTTTTCTAATATCTAATCAAAACTTCTCTTGTTGCAACTTGAGACCATTGCTCCTTGTTCTGTCATCTGCCAACACTGAGAACAGTCTAGGCTTCATCCTCTTTGTAACCTCCTCATCAGGTAGTTGAAGATTGCTGTTAAACCCCCACTCAGTACTCTTCTCCATACTAAACAAACCCAGTTCCTTCAGCCTCTCCTCAGAAGTGAATAGGACAGGATTCAATCTGTATTAAGAAACACTGATAAGCAGCCAGTTTACCTCGCACTCAGACAGATGAGAAAAAAATATTTCCATCAGTAATGATCAAAGTTTACAGAGGGAGACTATAACAATGACCCCTTATCCTTTACAGCAACATTTCTCAACCCATGACCCAAAAATGGGTTGCAAGAATATATGAAAGGGTTGTGAACAAACTTAAAAAATGGTTTATTTTTTAAGGCTGGCAGAGTTCCAGCCCCATCACACTGGGGAGGCTTGGACTGGGGGGGGGGGGGCATAGAGGGCCACATGTGAGGGGCACAGGGTCAAGACTGGACATCAAGGTTTACAAAAGGTCCTAGTACAAAAAAGGTTAAGAACCACTGCTTTACAGGGCAGTGAAGAAAGAAATAGAGGGATGGAGAAGCTAGAGGAAAACAGTGGGTGGCCTAATCACTGACTGGCCAGTTTAGCAATTAGATGCACTTCTGGTATGACTCAAATTAAGAAATTAGCTGCTCTGGGTGCAGGAAGTAGGCTAGAGGGAGATCACCAGATACTTAAACCCCTACCCAAAGCCCGGGGGGGCAGCATTTCAGGCTCTAGTTCTCAGGGGTCCCATCTTTCCCCATGTTCCCACAGATATGGGACTGCAAAGACTTTTCTGGTCCCTGCCCACCAAGCTCCTTCCTGATGAATGAAAAGAGTGATTTAAAGCAGGGATGATTTATGAATATATTTTGGGGTTCCAAGACCCAGTTTTGGGGCTTTTTATATTTTGACATGTGATTTTTATAAAGCTTAACAGTATACAGTCATTAATAAGTTGTCTGTCGCCCACAACCCTAATTTTGCACAATCCTGAACATTTAAACTGATAAAAACTTACATAAATGCTTAAAAATAAACATCAATTTCAGTGGTCAGAATGATTAAAAAAAAAAATAAAAATAGAATTCTGCCAAGCCTACTCATAAGAAATGCAATAAGGTCATGCTGTAGGCTCATATTCAGCTTATTGTCTGTCCGCTGTAACCTCCAGGTTCTTTTCTGCATTGTTGCTGCATAGTCAGTCAGTCCTCAGTCTGTACTGGTACATGGAATTGTTCCATCCTCAGTACAGGAATTTGCACTTGACCTTATTGAGCCTCATGATATTTCTTTTGGTACAAACCTTCGATTCACTGAGATCTCCGAATCCTAGTCCTACTTTCTACCATATCCGCTACTCGCCCCAGCTTGGTGCCATCCACAAACGTGCTGAGGGTGCACTCCATCCCATCTTGCAAATGGCTGATGAAGACATTGAACAAAAAGCACAGAACCTACCCCTGGGGCACTTCACTTAATATAGGCTGCCAACTAGACAATGAACCACTGATTGCTATTCTTTGAGCATGATGATCCAGCCAGTTTTCTATCCACAGTACAGTCAATTAATCCAAACCATACTTCCTTAGCTTGCTTATGAGACTGTTGTGGGAGACCATATAAAAAGGATCGCTAAAATCAAGGTATACCACATCCACTGATTAGAGCCAATCATCTCATCACAGAAAGTAATCAGGTTGGTTAGGCATGACTTTCCCTTGGTGAATCCATGCTGCCTGTTCCTCATCACCTTCTCTTTCAAGTGCTTAAAAATGGATTCCTTGGACTGAAGTGAGGCTGACAGGTCTGTAGTTCTCCTGATCCTGCTTATTCAGTCCTGCTTATTTTGTTTTAATAATAAAAAGCTAATAAAATGAATACATCAACTCAGTCTAAGCTACTTTCTCTATTTGAATATACTGACACTCAAGTTTGCCTTAACACTTGCAACACCATCTGTCACTGTTCTCCTGTTTTGATCTTACTGGTACAAAAGGACTGGCCCAGAGAAGCATCACAAGAGGACTTCTTTGGAGGTATCTGTGAACAGAATAGTTTTGCACTTATTCTCAAACCACCTCAGGAATGGAGTCCTCTTCTACTTCACCTTCCACATTACTGAATTCTATACTTCAGCCTTGTGAAATCAGTACAAAACAATTAATCTATATACAAAAAGAAAATGAGTGGTATTCTCATTTAACTTCTTATTTCTGATGAGCAACTAACTTGCCCTAGACAATCAACTTTTGCAACACTAGTGTGACCGACTTGCAGACACACTGTTTTGCAATGTGGATTGCAAAAAAACACTTGTTCGTCTCCCGAAAATTACTACATACTCCCCACTTGACAATAATTTTAAAGGGTCTAAGCCTATGTACTTTTTCATGAAGAAATTATTTACCTTTTCTTAAAGGTAGAAATTTACACCTAGTTAGTAATCAATTATCTTTGTTTCTTTCCTAGTATTAGTTTCAACCAGTAGAGGGTGTGCTTGAACATACAAGGGGACTTCTACTTGTCCAAATACATTTCATACAAGGAGCAAATTCACACTATTCTGGAAATGAGAAGTAATTCTGTAAACTTATTTCTATAACAAAATTCTCTCCTCAGCTTGCAGTATTAAAATATTCAGTATGCTAGTATTTAAAAATGGTAGGTTCTTCCAAATGACTTTCCCCCTCAAAGCCAGAAGAAAATGCATTCCATATATAATTTCTAATAGAATTTCAGCTTGTTTGTTTAAAATTGGTTGATGGTGCATATAAGTTGGCCAAAATTATTGTTAGATGTAATTTTAAATTAGTCTGATAATATCTGCTGTGGACTTATTCATGGATTCATAGTTTGTGAAAAGGACAGTCTGCAGCACTTTAAAGACTACAGAGAGAATTCATTTCACTTTTTTCCTCATCAAATAAGACTTGGACACTGAATTCTGCCAGTACCTAGTCCAATATAGTAGTCTATTAACAAAATAAATCCTTTCTGGTTGCATTTGAATTTTTCCTTAATAAATTGCAAACACGTATAATAAAGAATGTTTGTGCATGCTTGTAATTAGGCCATTAAGATCGTCTAGACAACCCTAAACTACACTCCAAGAAAACCTCCAATGAGACAAGCATTTTAAATCTGTTGAAGTACACTAATTTCAAGTTTGTGACTGGATGGCTCTAAACAAGATACTGCATGTTTTACCTGTAGCAAAATTTGTTTCATCAAGCCTGCACCCACTGCAAACTGTTCTTTCAGTGATAAACTCCAAAATGAACATGTACCTTCAGTCCAATCACAAAGTACACACAACTGAATCTGACTTGTATTAATAAACTGGTTAAGGATGAAATGAACTCAGCAAATACTTACCTTTTCACTTTCTAAGTTGTGTTCACATGACCTCTAACAATTACTATGTACAGAGGCTTAGTTTCAACTGAGAGAATAGCTATGGCTCCCCCTCCTTGGTTTCCAACTAGATGTAGTCCTTTCCACTGCAAGTCCTGCTCTGCTCTACCCACACTCTGCCTAAGTGGCAGGGGGCCAGATGGGGGAGGGGCAAGGAGGGGTGACTGGGCTGGGAAAAGCCACCCCACCACTTGACTGAACTGAGGGCACAGGGAAGCCACCCAGCAGAGCCACGCTTAAGCGGGCTCTTCCTGGGGTATCAGGGCAAAGATCCTATCTACTCCTCCCACTGGAGTCCCAAATATATTGAGCATCTGGGAGCTTTTCCCCACCCCTCTGTTCCCTTGGCTCCCTGCACCAACAGCCAAGCAAAGGGAACAGGTGTTGTTGATGGCCCATTACTGCTTCTCATACCCAAGTCCTTGGAGTCAGAAGCAGGCAGGGGTTTGTCTTGATGCTCTCTGAGACCCAGAACAAAGCAGAACAGCTGCAGCAGGTGGGGGTAGAGTGGGGAAGGACTTTGTCCCCATGCTCCTCCTTTTCCCCATCCCTGGTGACTATGGGAAACAACTTAGCTGCTATCTGCAGTGACTGCTAAGGTCTCCAATTTCAATGAAGAGAGTCCTTCTTAATAGTGCTTGCATACCTTGATAACAAGTATTCAAGCACCAGAAGACCCCATGAGATGTTGACAGTCCCCTTTTAGAGCATCTTAAAAGATTATCATCAAGGTTACATACCCACCTACTCAGTTTTGACCCATCAGCTGTGCTTGTTAATTTTAAGCAAAACTTACTTCTACAAATAACAGTTGTTGCTCCCCATTTCTCACTCTTTCATCCATACCAAGTCTTGACCTTTAATTTGCAAATACTAAATGCACCGATTTAATTTATTCAGTCACCTTGCATTCTTATTTTATATTGTTCCTTATTTTCTACACTTAAAAGATTCACTTGTTAGTTCAAAGAAAAAGTATGCAACTATGTTCTGAATCAGCAACATATGCCTCTAGATTTTTCCACCCTCCCCCAAATGCAACACTCCACTGCTGCATATAGCAACTTATCTCTTGGTAGCAGTCACTACACTAAAATTCACACTTCTAGAGGAGCCACTGCCTACTCACAAGAACACAAGGGGGCTGACAGAAGGAAAAAATCCCAGAACCATGAAGAGAATTAATTGCTTGGGATTCTTCATGAACATTTTTTAGAAACATAATGCAGGTCTTTTTAA
Source organism: Caiman crocodilus (assembly GCA_030014935.1). Classification (NCBI taxonomy): domain Eukaryota; kingdom Metazoa; phylum Chordata; order Crocodylia; family Alligatoridae; genus Caiman; species Caiman crocodilus. The sequence goes on along the minus strand of JAGPOW010001918.1, from coordinate 36,565,182 downwards.
AGTGTCAGGACAGTATAGCAATAAACAGTTACAGAGAATTTACAGTTCGAGATCTCCAACTTGAAAGTAGCCTATTTTAACAAGCTAGAAACATCACACTGAATTATTTCCAAATCCACGCATTCAGAAAAGTAAAACACTAATGGCACATATTTGTTTCAGCAGGAATGCGATTCTAGTTCCTTTCCACATTGGGTACTCAAAACGTTACTGTTATTTCAGCAGGAGGCCTAGTCTGAAAGGTAACTGTTATATACTGCCCTCACCCCCACAAATGAAACCACTGACAGTGCTCTAATTAAGACACTCTCAAATTAAGACTAGGAAGGGCTTTAATCAACTAAAAGGTTTTTTTGTTGTGTAGTTTTTTTTATGAGATGCCATCTCACCTTTTTGTAGTCCTATACTGGTCTTCTCTTTTACTTCCTTTAAAATGTATGAGAAGCAAGGATTAGATTAATATATTTTATTGGACCAACTGCAGCATCGGGATAGTTACACAAGCTTTCAAATGCAAGACATTCTTCACTAGAAGCCTTGCCTTGCATATTTTCTGGACCATCACAAATACACAATCACTCTTGCACTATTTAAAACAACTTTTGTCCAATTTTAACCCTTGCCTTTTTTCTTGTTATTACCAGTTATCCTTAAGTCAATTAAATAAAGCTGTCACCTATAAACGCATTTTGGAAAAGAAAATTTCATCGAGAGAAGTGACATGGAAAGTGAAATTGACATTTTCTCCCACTCATGTTCCATTTCTCAGAGTAAAAGACAAAGAGAGACGATGGCTGAATGACTGCTCCAGAAGTTAAAACTAAAGAAAGAATGTTTAACTGAACTTTCATAGGGCAGAGATCCCACACACCTCCAAACCTTACAGAAGTAAGGATTCACCCCATTTAGGATGACACTTTAGACTTAACGGTTGTAATTTGGTATCTTGCATTGAAAGGGTCACCTTCAGTGCCTGTAGATACTCTCTCTTAATTGGATCGCAGCATCACTCTTAAGAAATCAAAGCATTTTAGCCATCACTGGATTGAACAATTAGTCTCTGCTCAGTCAGGGAGTTGAATATTGGCACTAAAACCCACATAACAGCACAGAATACTAGGCTTGGAGATGTAGCTTTGGGACATCAGATTCCTGGAAATTCAAAGCAAAACTGAGGGGGCTGCAACCTATTTAAAAAATTCTAATCATACTACAGCTTATTTATGATCCTATTTTTGCATAACAATTTGTGCAACTGGATGGTCGTAAACACAAAGTTCTTTAGAGTTCAGAATTTAGGATTCGGGTCTCACATTCAGTAGGTCATTCAGTTAAATGACAATTATTAATAAATTACAGAAACAATGCAAGACCCATGGAGCAAGGAGCATGACTGTAATCCAGTGGTTAAGAAAGTCATCTGGGAAAGGCAAAGCTGTTACAGTCAGTTCCAAATACTTATTGTGTTTTACATCAAATGAACATTGGATAAAGATGGGATCCTGGAAAAAAAGCACTTCCAGCCTCATCACCACCTGCAGCCACGCAGTCCTTTCACTGTAAACCATCAGATTATGTAGCAGGCACTGCAAGAGTACACATCTCACTTTTCAAAAGAGCGTGCTTGGGAAGGGAGGAAGATGTCAGTTTCAACCCTCTCAGGCAGAGGAAGCTATGGAACATCTCACCCTGGGTGAATGCTAAAACCACTAGGTAAGCAGTTTTCAACCTGTGATCCATGGACCCCTGGGGGGCTGCAAATGATGTTTAAGGGGTCTGCAAAAGATGACCATGATCAGAAATATATGAACACCCACACTTACAATTCAAAGGGGTCTGTACCTCCATTCAAAAATGTTTAGGGGTCTGCAAATGACAAAAGGTTGAAAGTCACTACACTAACTCCTCATGGGTCAGTTCCTTCAAAGAAAAATAGAAGGTGCACATGCCCCTTTAGGAGGGTTTCAGGCTGTGGGTCACAAGTGGACAAAGGCACTACCAGCCTGAAGCCCCCAGTCAGATGCCTACATTTTGAGGGAAAAGGTGGGATTTTGGGCATACCCCAGCATTTCACATTTCTTGTCGATTTGTTCTAAGCAGGCAAAGGTTTTGGGGGCACCTTTGCCCTTCTGAAGCACCTAACTGTTCCCATGCATCAGCGGAGCCCAGACACCTAACTCCAGGCTTTGGAGTCCACCTGAAGTCGGGGAAACAAGTGTTAGGCAGGGCAGCACCCACCTTGCAGATGTCTAGAGACCTTATCCCACCAAGCCTATCAGCAGGGCACCAGCAGCCCACGGGCTGCTCCAAGCCAGCAAAGCACCCGGACTGAGCAAGTTTTAGTTCTTTTCTAGGCAGCAGTCGAGGCGAGGCACAGGCGCCTCAGGTGGTCCGGGGCCGAGGTGATGCGAGGCTGGACCCGTGCCAGTAACAACGGAAGACAAAAGCCGCCTTAGAGCTACCCAGGACGCCCACGGGACCCGCGGGAAGCAGCACCCGGAGCAAGAGCGGGACCCCCAAGGCGCGGGGGCGAAGCGGAGCTCCCGCACGTTTCCTCACCCCGCGGCCTCAGTTTGCGGCAGCGCCGTGAGCCGCGGACACCAAGCCCGCCCCGAGCATCCCGCGGGGCAGGGCAGGGCAGGGCGGGTCCGGGGCAGGCCGCGCCGGGCACAAAGGAGCGGCCGCCCCGCCCCGCCCCACGCGGCAGCGGGGTAGCGCCCAGCCACTCGGCTTCCGGCACCGCTGGTGCCTCGTCTACACTAGGGCTGCCCCGCCCCGCCCCGCCCCGCCGGGGCACTCAGAGCGGGGCAGCCGCGCTCCCGCCACCCCGGACTGGGGCCTCCCCAGCACCCACCGCCCGCTCGCGCTCACCTCAGCTCCCCGGTACCTCCTCCGCGTTTAAACCCTCAACCCAGAAACGCCGCGTCGCGCCCGACCGCCCTTTATAGCCACGGCCAGCGCCCCGCCCCTGCTCCTCCCCGCCCCGCCCCGCGCCCCAGCCTGTTGCTGGGGCCGAGCCCGCGGCGCTGCAGGGAGGAGGCGGCCGCCCTCTCCGCCCGGGCCAGTCGAAAGCGGCCTTGTCCCAGCCGTGCAGCCCGGAGCGGGGCTGCTCCCGGGAGAAAGGGTACAGGCTGGGCTTCGCTGGGGACCCGAGCCGCAGCCTTCAGAGCCCAAGTCCTGGCTTTTCTCCCGGCCGCCAGGCTCATGGCCTTCCTCCACAAAGTCCCGAAGCAAAGCCACAGCGAGCAAAGGGACGGAAGCGGATGGGGTATGCCAAAGGTCCTGCCAGAGAACCTCTCCACTGACTTGAGAGAAAAGTGCGGAAATAATCTGTAATGAAATAAGACAGGTGAAGAGGTAGAACCTCAAACCAGTTTGTCGTCTTCTTCCCATCAGTGACAGGGCGGTACCCCACTCCTTTCGAAGACAGGGAGCATCTGTCTGCCCTTTGCCAACATCTCTCTCGTTGCTAAGGAAACCCCGTCCCAATTGTTCAACATCCTGCCTGTATAAGGAGCCACTCACCTCCATCTTAAACTCCACTGCATCTACTCACCAGTAACAAATTCTTTTTCCCTAGTGCAAACCAGCTTGTCACAGACTCCTTTCCCTCCTCTCCTGCCCTAATCAGCCCTCTGGCCATTTCCTCTCAGGTTGCTTCAGCAAGGTAGAATGAAGCACATAGAGATGTCGTGGAGTTATGGCACCCACCAAGGGTGTGTTTGTCACTCCAAGGAGTGCTGTATCCCAGGTGCTGTTGGAGCTCTCTAATTTCCTGATGGGAGAGGACTTCCCATTCCCTTGTAGTAGCTCAACATTGCTCCTAAAACTGTAGCACCATGACAAGGGGGATGTATAATATGGGAGAAATGCATATGAGTTTTAACAGACTGACAGCTCAGGGGTGTCTTGTAAGTTGATGAAGTTCTGCCTAGAAGGACTCCCAGCTATTAATACAGCAAGCATCTTTTGGGTACCCAAACAGACAGCCTGTGGGCCTGGCAAAATGCAGCAGCTCTGGTTGCATATTAGTAAAATTTAAGTGACAACTTTTGTTCTTTTTTTGGGCAGGAGTTTTACAGGCACAGCACAGAAGGGGCAACCTATTGAGGAGTCAGACCCAGGTTCATTAAACCATATTTCTGCCCTCAGGATACTGCACTGCTTTGAAGACCCCAAATACCAGCTAGGCTGCCTGTGGGCCCAGAGCCACCTAGAGCCCCTACAGCAGCATGCTACAGACTCCTCTTGCCATCTCTGCAAATGCCCTCACTCCCAAGACAAGACAGCGTTGCAGGATATAGCTGCTTATGGTGGCAGTACTCTGTTTCCACCACAAAGTTCATATGAGGTCCTAGAATCAGGGAACAGATACTTTCTTATATTAGCAATAGCAACCAGTATGAAGTGGCATCCTCTGAAAATAAGGATCCATTTCTGAGGCTGGGACAAAATACAAAAACTCTCTGCATAGTATAAATGCTGGTTCTCAAATTAATTTCAATATAGACTGTCACATGGATGTTATTCTACCCTTCCAAATTTGTTATCATGTAAACCCCTACAGCTTCCATTCATGACTATTTAGGATCTCTATAGAACACCACTATTACGAGCATATTTTTAGCAGTCTTGACCATGCAATTCAGCTATTAAGAATGAGGTAGAAGAGTCAGAACCTTATGATGAGCCAATTCTGTGTTAACCACAAGTTAGAACCCCTTATCCATGAAAGCAAAATGCCATTTTTGACAATGTTCAGATCTGATTACAACTGCTAGGTGCTAGATCACTCTCTGGTATAAATACTGAAACACTGACCAGGAGAACAGTGTTTTACTCAAATTATCCTGAAATTTTTTCCAATTTTATTTTAAACAGTTCCCAGCCCAATGTAAATGAAGCCTCAGAGTTATGCTGCCATAAAGCAGCATTCTTTTTTCAACATTTATGTTGCCATGGCTCCCAGTCAGTATAAGCTCAAATAGTTGAGGGCAGTCACCTCTGGCCCAGGTAAGCAATTATTATTTCCCAATACTTTTAATGGTACAACATCACTGTACAGGAATCCATTATAAAGCTAATGATTAATATCACTCAGGAAAGACCCAGATATCAGTCCTGTTATTTATTTTATATTGATACTTACTGACTTGTAGACAGGTTAAAATTAATGAGACAAATGCAGAGATCCTAACTCCCACTAGATTCAGCAGGAGTTTTGTCTTTGTAAGGAAGGACCACAGGGTTTCGCTCTAACTGTGTAGCTGCATTACATGTGCCTTGTTAAGTATTTTCTTTTGCGCATAGCTACTTTTCCCCACAAATAAATTCAAATGGTAACAATGGGTGCATCTACATGAGACATTAACTGTGGAGTTGCCTAATTTGCTCCACAGTAAAGTCACCACATCTACATGTGTGGACCTATTATGGCATAGTTAATTAGTTTACTGTGGCCTAAGTTAATATATGTATATACAAGTACCATCCTGCAGCAGTGTTCTTTAATGCATAGCAATGCATGTGTTGACACTGACACAGCTGACTGGGACACAGGGGTGCTTCAGCATGGCGGATGCCTGTTGGCTAGCCCTGCACTGGAGCACACTTGTGCCCCAGCCAGCCTCTCCGCAGCACGTTGAGCTGAGTCGGAGTAGCCCTGGTCTGGCAGGCCGCCTGCCCCCCTCACCCCCAGACCCCATACCACCTGGGGCTGCTCTGACTAGGTTCTATGTGCTGTGGTCCTGGATGCACATGTAAATGCAGTACCTGGGAGCAATAAACGCTGGTGTGATAAGCACTGGAGTTTATTTGTCTCTCATTAATTGCACATGTAGACACACCCAGCATGTATATAATAGAAAATGTCAACTACAATTTGAATATGCTCAGAGGCTGTACTTAGACAGTTTCTTCAGAAGGGGCCTCTTTATCTTGAAAGGACAGGTTTAACATTACAGATGGCCACCAGTGAGGATACAGAAAATATCAGCAATATCAGAGCTAAAAATCTCTGGATGCAATATAAACTTCTGATGGGCTTACTTGTATGGTTCAGTCTTAATGAGGAAATTCAGAAAGAAAAAGTAAAAGAAACACAGAGAAACTGACTCAACTGCAATTAAGCCTAAAGCCCAACAACCTTGTTGTTCTTTTGATATTCAGCATATCACTATAGATTTGGAGGATGCCTTCGTTTTTTGGAAGTTGTGACTGATGATATCTGCTGAGGTCAGAAGCTCTAAGATCAGTGCTTCTCAGGCTTTTTGTGTTGGCAACCCCCTATTCAAAAGTAAAAACACTTTCACAACCCCCTATTAAAGTAAGAATTAATTATGTATCAACAAGAAGCCTAAATCATTTATTTGTGAACATACATGTTTTGAGAAGCTGACAGAAAATAGTGTATGGTAGGTGGGGAAAATGAGATTTTCTTTGATTTAGATTGTAATAAAATTTTCAGTACCTCACAATCACTTAAGTTCCTTAAGCTCCATGGGCATCACAAGCCAGCGGCTAAAAACCCCTTATTTATATAACCTACTCCAGTCCCTTCAGAACATCAACAAAAATGTGCATGTGTATGCATACCCACCTAAACAGCAGCCATTTACCAAGTATAAATAAAAATCTAAGAGCATATAGTTTCATAGTTGGTAGGGTCAGAAGGGACCTGAGCAGGTCATTTAGTCTGACCCCCTGCCATGGTAGTAAAAAGTACTGGGGGCAAACAACCCCAGCAAGGTGTTTGTCTAACCTCCTCTTAAAGACCCCCAGGGTAGGAGCCAGCACCACTTCTCTTGGAAGTTGGTTCCAGATCCTAGCTGCCCTGACAGTGAAGAAGCGTCTCCTGATGTCTAGTCTGAATCTAGCCCTCTGCCAGCTTGTGACCATTATTTCTAGTCACTCCTGGTAGTGCTCAGGGAAACAGGGACTGCCACAATACCTGCTGGCTCCTTCTGACTAGTTTGTAACAGGCCAGTAGATCCCCTCCCTCAGCCCTCTCTTGTGGAGGATGAACAGGTTCAGGTCCCTTAGCCTCTCCTTGTAGGGCCTGCCCTGCTGCCCCCTAATCATGCAGGTGGCCCTGCTCTGAACCCTCAATGCTGTCCACATCCTTCCCGAAGTGCGGTGCCCAGAACTGGATGCAATACTCCAACTGTGGCCTGACCAGTGCTGCATAGAGGGGGAGGATCACCTCCTTGGACCTACTCAAGATGCATCTATGGATGCATGACAAGGTGTTGGCCTTTCTGACCGCATTCCCACACTGTCAGCCCATGTTCATTTTGGTATCAATAATGATTCCAAGATCCTTTAATTGTTCCAAATTAATTTAAATTTAATTGATCTAAATTATAATCCTATAATTGATCTAAAGCCAATGCCATCACTCAATTTATATTAATTCAGGTGAAATTTCTCTGAATACACTGGTATAAATAAAAGCACAATATGCCATACATCTTTAAATTGAGCTTTGGATTGAAAATTAGATTTTTAAGTTTTTGGTTTTGTTGCCCTTTAAATTCAGTGTATTGCTGGTTGCTGTACTTCTACTCAGTGATGGGAGTCTATAACCTCATTTATCACCCAAGTTCTTATTCATTTATTGGCTTTTGATGTATTTATGAAGCAATTTAACTGGAAAGTGTTAATAATATGGGTCATTTCAAGCCCATAAATGAAATCACCAATGTCAGACACCTCAGCACAACAATAAGAATGATACCAAGAGAAATAAAAATCTGTTTTCAGAGACCATATAATCCATACAAACCAGAAATGAGCAATATATTCTAAGAGGTTTGGAATTCTGCTTGGGCAATCTATTCCTGGACAAGGGTGTCCTAAAAGAAGTTGAAATTCACGAATAGGTCATGAGGTATACATGAGTGAGTGATTGGGACACACTCAAATGCAATGCAGTTCTTTGTTTGAGGATTTTATTTGCCTACTTTAGATACAAGTAGCAAAAACCTATTGGGACCCATTTAGTGTGCAAGTTCCAGGGCAGAGGTAGATTGGGATTGGTTATAGGTTACCCAGCTGTACTTCAGCATACATCCCTGTGCTGATAGTTTTTTCTTGAGTCATTTTTGAAGTCATTAGGCTTCCTTCCTTAAGTGATTCCTATGTCCTTTGAAAGCAATTAAGTGGTGATTTGTAGTTTCAGGGCTGCTACAAAATCCATGGGACTTTATTGGATGCTTTCCAGCTGGCCACTCTAGAACTTAGTTTAAATTTGGGACTGCTAGTGCTGTTAAAAAAAGGATTTTCCCCTTGTCACCGTCTGCTGCCACATACAGCCATCAGGTTAAAAATAAATACTACAGAATAGCTTAAACAAACTCATACTGTATTACCATCTTGAGTGCAAGGGGGAGAAAAGGGAATGTCTCAAGTGGTCTGCTGAGGGGACTGCAACAGTCAGCAGGAAGTGCAGTAGTATCTGTATCAGTGAGCAGATCTATATGTACACCAGACTATGCACAGTCATTTTAGTATTTGCTTAAAGGACTTGCTTTAGCAAGTACTAAATGACTGCACAGTAAACAGCATTACCGTTCAGTCCTGATGCCACATGGCTAGTTTTAGCAGCTCATCGCTACTGCGCAGTAGCTGCTAAAAATAGCTCATTGCTACCATGCAGTAGCGTTGGCATCATGGTTTATGTCTGGCAACACTATGTCACTGTAGCAATGAGCTATGGCAACATAGCATCTTGTGTAGACACACCCAGTGGTTTTCAGACTCTTTAAGCTCAAGACACTCCTCAGCTTTTTCACTTATTCCTTGACCATAGAAAAATAATAAAGGACTTGTTCTGTGGTTAAACAGGTAAACACTTATCCTTGACAATATACAACTCAGTAACCTTGGGAACAGGGAGTCAATTTACTAACAAAGAAGGGATATTTATTTAACCGCTCTCTCTTGCTTCACCACCAGACTTCAAAGGCACCTCAAGGTAAGGGTAGGAATAACAGTGCTGATACTTACCTTATATGAAATAGAGGATTGCTGCTAAAGTGCACGCACACTCAGCAGGGAAGTGCTGACGAGCCAACCCTTGCTATCTCAGTGAAGTATCTCAAGATGAGAGACGATACTTCTCCTCTGTCCACAGCAACCAAGTTGAAACTCCACATTCCACACTAGCAATCAATCTGTTGACACACATGCACCAAGTCTATCCCAATCCTATCCCTCATTCTCCAAACAACTATTCAATACACCACCAGGCCACAGACCCACTCTCTTTCTTCACTCTGCCCAGTTACTCTCATTTGCATGCTCGTTCTCTCTCTCTGAGGTCTTAAATGCAGCTTGTGCTTGCAGCCCCATGTCAATATATCACAAAACACTCTATTCTGCACATGACACTACTCTGGGCATGCTTTTTTGGTGGTGATATAAGGTTTTAACTTAAAGTTCATACAAAAGTCAAGCCATGACCTACTTAAACATCATCTGTATGTGGACCATGAACCAAATCCATCCTGGTCTCTACAATAAATATCTGAAGCAGGTACCATATTGGCCTGTCCCTGGAAGCTAATGGAATCAGATCCATTCCAAACTGTTCTGAGGATAACTTTTGGGTAATTAACAGACTATTCTATCAGTGGCATATTAGAACACTATAATCTCCACAGAAGCTGTGCAGGCTATTTATGATGCTTAAATACATTTTGCATTTCTTTCATTCTGGAAAATGAAAATCAATGTTGCAATCAATATTTATCATGTTGCAACACAGCAAGTAAGTGTTTAACTTTTCAGTGGAATATTGCTGTATAGAGACATCTCCACTGTATAGCTATACCATATGATTTATGAAAGCTTGTTTTAGTTAATAAGCATACCTTTCTAATACTTTTCTTATGTTGTGACAAAAATATCAGTAGGAGGTATCATAATTATCATCCATAATCATCCGTTCCTTGTGAAGAGGCAAAAGGAGGAAACTCTCCACCCAGCATACACTAATGATTGCAGAGAGAGAGCCAAAGGAATAGGATACATTTTAATGGAGGCTTAAGGCTGTTCTTTCACTGCCATGTATAATGCACTGGCATAATGCACTGGGATCTTCATTCCCCCTTGTTGTTTTGTTTAAATGACTGTACAGTGGCCTGCTACTTTCTTAAGAGTTTCTCTCTTCTAGAGAAGAAGTAGATTGGGGCAGGCAAAGTCTGGCCCATGGGCCAGATCTGTCTGACAATGGACTCCATTTCCCAGCAGCCCCTCCCCGCATGGCTGGGGTTAGTCTCCACAGAGACCCCAACTGCAGCTGCACTGTGATAGTGCAAGGCTGGAGTTGCCATGGAGACCAGCCCCAGCTGCAATGGCAGGTCACATGGCAGAGCAGGGGCTGTTCCAGAGCTACTGGGATCTTGCAGCGGGGCAACTTGGTCCAGGGCCAGGGCAGAGCTTTGATCTGCAGCTTGCACACTCCAGGCAGAAGTGTGCAGGCAGCAGATCATGGCCCTGCCCTGGCTTAGGACCAGGCTGTCACTGCTGCATGGAGCCAGGGCAGAGCTCCCATTCTCTGCCTGCATGCCCCTGCCTGGAGCATGCAGGCTACAGATAGTGGCTTTGCCCTGAACCCAGACCAAGCTGTCCCTGCTGTAAGATCCCAGCGGCTCCAGAGCAGCTCCCTGCCCTGCCAGCATGGCTAGGGCTCATCTCCATGGCAACCTCAGGCTTGCGCTATTCACAGCACAGCTGCAGGTGGGCTCCTGGAGACCAGCCCAGCCATGTGGGCAGGAGCTTCTGGGAAATGTAGTCTGGCTCCTGGCCAGATCTACCATTTTGTCCACCACTGAAGAAGATGCAGATTTATAGATCAGCATTTCCCAACCAGGTGTACCATGGCATTTTGGGCTGGAGCCATCTCCCTCCCCCCACCCCCTCCCCCCCGCATCTGATGTGGTGCGCTGCATTTTTATTTAGGTAAGTGAGCAGTGGGGTGAAAAAGGTTGGGAAACATTGTTATAGACTGTAGGGTGGGAAGGGACTTCAGAAGATCATCAGGTCCAGCCCTCTGCACCAAGAAGGAAAGACAACTGGGGTCAAGTGACCCCAGCAAGGTGACTGTCTAGTCTCTTCTTGAAAATATCCAGAGTAGTGATTGTACCACCTCTGGAGAAAGCTTACTCCACAGTTTGGACACTCCAACTGCGAAGAAGTTTTTCCTTATTTTGATTCTGAAACGGTCTTACAGGAGCCTGTGGCCATTACTCCTGGTTTTCCCCAAGGGTGTCCTGGTGAACAGCTGTTCACCAGTAGCCTTTGATGTACTCCCCTAGTGTATAGTGGTAAGCTGCTACTAAGACCTCTTTCAACCTTCTCTTTTTCAGGCTAAAGAGTCCCAAGTCCCTCAGCCTTTCCCTGTATGGCTTGCCGTACAAATCTCTGATCATACAGGTGGCTCTTTAACTCTCTCAAGCTTGTCCATGTCCTTGTTAAAGTACAGCACTGAAACAGGAATCCATCCCTGTGCCTGTCTAACAGAGGCCTGACCCTCTGTCTGCAGACTATCCACCCACCTCTCTCCTGCCATGCCTTGATGGAACAATAATTATGATGTTTTTCAGGTGGGAGGCTGCCCATTTAATATTCTCAACACTAGATGTTGCTATCCACTGCTTCAAACCTCCCGTACATGGTGGCTCACGCCTCACAGATGATATAAGTGTTGACCTGTGCCTTAGGACATTGGGCTGGCTCAATCTGTTGCTGTGGCTCTTGGCACTGGGGTCTTTCCCCTGTCTTTGTGCCACCTGACTATGGCCTCCCTGGTGCTGGGGTCTGATCACCCCCTGGTACTGGGGCTTTGCACAGTAGTGTGCCCCACTGAGGCCTCCTCCTCACCACTGTTCTGTCTAAGGAGTAGCGGTCTGTGAGCGCGCCGCTTCGGTCACACCTCCCCCTTTCAGTGCAGCATGGGACACTTACAAAAGGTAAGCTCCTCACTCTTCACCGGGGCAGGCAGCAGAGTCTGGGGGTGGGGGCTGGAGAGCTGGAGCCTGCCTGCCCTGAGTGAGGCTCTGCTGGGGGCTGGCACAGGCTCCCAGAAACTGCTCCACTTCCCTGCTTTGCCTTGGTGAGTAAGGAGGCACATAGCATCAGGGCTGGGGAGTGGAGCACTTCCTAGGGCTGGTGGAGCAGTTCCCCAGGGCCAGCAGAGCCCGCACCAGCCCCCACGCCAGCCTCCATCCCTGCTTTGCCTCACCTCAGGGAGGAGCTGCTGCCTGCCTGAAGCGAGGCTTCTCCAGCTCCAGGGAACTACTCTGCAGGCTCCGGGAAATGCTACATTCCCCGGCCCTGACTCCATGTGCATCCTCACTCTCCTAGGAGATGTGGGGGAGTGGAGCAGTTCTCCAGAGCCAGTGGAGCCCACACCAGCCCCCACCTCTGCCAAGAAGCAGCTTACCTTAACCAAGGTCCCATGCCACAGTTCAGCTCCATTCCTGTTGGGTGTGCTGCCTGAAAAAGTTTGTGCACAGCCAAATTTTTACTCCTGCACAGCCGTGCACACTTGCACCTTAGAGGGAACCTTGCTCCTCACTAAATAGCCTCAGCCCATTCCACCAGACAAACAATAACATAAATAGGAGCCCCTGGGCTATAACATAATAGGAGTCCTATAAGCCACACTCTAACCCCTTTTAGAAGACAAGCTTCTCTCTGTCAATTTACGGGGACTTCCCCTGGCACCAGTACCCATGAGCTCCTATAGCCCCTTTATCCTACCAGAAGCAGAACAGGTAGTCAGGCAGCTCCAGTCAGCTTCCTCTAGGAGAACTCCTTCCATCTTGGCTGCTGCCAGAGAACTAAACCCCTAGCCCCAGCCCTGGGGTTTATACGTGCCCAGGGCCCTGCCTTCTTCCAGTTAGCGGACTGCTCTGGGTGGTTGGGCTATTAACCCCTACCCTTCCGGTGCTTGGGGTTCACATGGCCCCAGGTTTTAAAGGGGCAGTCCTGCCTCTTTGTAACAGGGCTAGGGTTACCTAGTACAAGCACCCAGAACTGGATTCAGTACTTCAGCTGCGGTCTCACCAGTGCTGAGTATAGTGGAAGAATCACTTCCTTGGTTTTACTGGAGATGCATCTATTGATGCATGCCAGTGTGTTATTTGCCCTGCTGCTACAGCATCACACTGCTGACTCATAGCCATACTGTGGTCTATTATAACCCCCAGTTCCCTTTCATTCAGGGCCCTGGTCAGATTGATGCTACCAAATCAGTAGGTGTGCAAGGGGTTCTTCATTCCCAGGTGGAGCACTTTACATTTCTCGACATTGAACTTTATCTGGTTCTGATATGTCCAACTTGCTTGCCTGTCTAGGTCCACCTATATCTGTAGCCTATCTTCAAGTGTGACTGCCACACTCCCCCATAACTTGGTGTCATCCATGAATTTGGCTGGTGAGCTCTTCACCCCCACAATACCCCTACATCCAAATAACGAAGATGAAGGTGACTGGGGTGCAATTTAAATTGGGAATAAGAAAGACCAATGAAACAATGGAGAAGACCTCAGGAGATTCAAATTCAATTTCTAGTCCTAGGGGAGACTTCCTGTATGGCCTTAAGCAAGTCACTCAGAGCCAACAAAGGATTTGCACAGGATTTAAGTGTCTCAGTATAAAATAGTGTAATAGATTCATAGTTGGTGGGGTTGGAAGGGACCTGAGCAGATCATCAAGTCCAACCCCCTGCCATGGCAGGAAAAAGTACTGGGATCAAACAACCCCAGCAAGGTTTTCGTCTAACCTCCTCTTAAAGACCCCCAGGGTAGGAGCCAGCACCACTTCGCTTTGAAGTTGGTTCCAAATCCTAGCCACCCTGACTGTGAAGTAGTGCCTCCTGATGTCTAGTCTGCATCTACCCTCTGCCAGCTTGTGACCATTATTTCTAGTCATTCCTGGTAGTGCTTAGGGGAATAGGGACTCCCCCAATGCCTGCTGGTCCCCTCTGCCTAGTTTGTAACAGGCCACTAGATCCCCCTGTACCAGAAAGTCCCCTTTTCCTCTTGCCTGCAGTTGCTCTCCCCTCCTTGGATATGTTTTTCCTCTGCTATTACATTTGTAGCTTATATTTTATACTCCTCACCTTTCAACTTCCAACTAAATGTGTTTAGTTTCATAAATAAGTTATACATTGTAACAATGTTAACAAGGGCAGGAATCAAATTGCCGCTTCCCTGTATCAGGCTGGCCCCTGAAAGTGCGAGTGAATCAGTGATTGAATGTGTAACACGATAGCAGGCAGCAATTAACACCTCAGAAAATTGTAGATCAACCAAGGGAAGAACTCAATAGAAGACAATGTAACATCCGGGAAATCTCTAAACCTCACTGATCAAGGGCTAGAAGCCCTGGCCTGAGTTAATCAATGCCGGGGACCAACTTTTGGGCTGAATATCTCCAAATCGACTGCTCCCAGAGCCCTATTCAAAATTCATCAACAGACTCCCAAACCTGCACGTACATGCCCCCCCGGGGCTGACAGATGCCATCCAGTAGCCACCGAGGGGGGGTGGGGGGAAGTCCCATGAGGGTCAATGACTCCTGGATTGGGCAAACCTGAAAACTGGGGAGTCACCAAAGTCTGCCAAGGACAGATAAAAGGCAGTGAAAAG
>JAGPOW010001918.1:36531062-36550425 GCA_030014935.1 Caiman crocodilus | reverse complement strand
GCTAGCAACCCCCTTCTGGAAGATAACACCACGCTGAAAGAAGCCTCAACAACAGACTCCAGTGCCTGTGGGATAGGTATACCTGACTCTTGTAGCTTGATACTGTGTGTGTGTGTGTGTGTGTGTGTGTGTGTGTGTGTGTGTGTGTGTGTGTGAGGACCAGCCCCAAGGTTTATGATTCAACTCATTACAGTGTTTCAATCCACCTAATAAACCATAATTTTAAGGATCCCAAGTTGGACATTTGTAACCAGCACACCCCCCTCAGCCTTCTCTTGTGGAGGCTGAACAGGTTCAGGTCCCCTAGCCTCTCCTCATAGGGCCTGCCCTGTTGTCCCTGGATCATGCAGGTGGCCCTCTTCTGGACCCTCTCCATGCTGTCCGCATCCCTCCTGAAGTGCATTGCCCAGAACTGGATGCAGAACTTCAACTACGGCCTGACTAGTGCCGCATAGAAGGGGAGGATTACCTCCTTGGACCTACTCGAGATGCATGTCAAGGTGTGGTTGGCCTTCCTGATCATGTGCATCCCCACACTGCCAGCCCATGTTCATTTTGGTATCAATAATGATTCCAAGATCCTTTTCTGCCTCTGCACTGATGAGAAGGGAGTTCCCCAGCCTGTAGGTGTGCTGCTGGTTCTCCCCCCCAAGGTGCAGTATCTTGCTCTTGTCAATGTTGAAACCCATCCTGTTCTCATCTGCCCACCTCTGTAACCTGTCTAAGTCCAATTGCAGCCTATTCCTCCCTTCTAGCATGCCCACATCCCCCCACATTTTAGTGTTGTCAGCAAATTTGAACAGGGTGCATTTTACCCCCTCGTCCAAGTCACTGATGAAGATGTTGAACAGTGTGGGTCTGAGGAACGAACCCTGGGTGACCCCACTGCCTACATCCCTCTAGGTCTACCACCAGTCTCTGGGTATGGTCCTCCAGCCAGTTAGTGACCCATTTGACTGTGTAGGCATCGATGACACAGTCCCCAAGCTTTTTAATGAGAATGGGGTGAGAGAGAGTGTTGAAGGCCTTCCTGAAGTCCAGAAAGACTACGTCCGTCCACTGCTACACCTGTGTCTAAGGATTTTGTGACCTGGTCATAGAAAGCCACCAGGTTGGTCTGACAGGACCTGCCTCTAATGAACCCATGTTGGTTGCCCCTAAGCATAACTTCCCCTGCTGGCCCTTTGTGGACATGTGCCAGGATAATTCTCTCAAAAAGCTTACCCAGAATCAAGGTAAGACTAACTGGCCCATAGTTTTCTGCATCCTCCTTTTTTTGAAAATGGAGACCACATTGGCCCTTTTCCAGTCCTCTGGCACCACACCAGAGCACCAATAATGCTCCTCAGTCTCGTTGGTCAGCTGTCATCCAACTACAGAGATGCCTCAACTTGATAGGTGGCTCAGACTCCTACATTAAACTTTCACTTCTTGCCCAAAAGCACTTCAGTCTTCATCGGACCAAGTTGCTCAGGGCCTAGCCCATGGCTCATGGGTAAATCTAATTGGATTCCATAAAATCAGGTATTTCTCATTATCTCATTGATGGGGATTAACTCAAGAGCTGTTCTCAGAGCATGCCTTACAGAATAGGCTCTTGACAAATGCAGCAGCAGCTCCCAGTTTCATCCAGAACTTGGAAGGAGAAGCCCTGCTTTTACCCAGTAAGTCAGTAATTAAGAGTATTTACCCAGGCTGTGGTTTCAATCCCAACATTAAAACAATATCTCCCTTCTAACTATGGGTTGTGCTGGTCTGTGAAAGTTTAATTTCCTCCAGGTGAAGCTCTATTTTGCATAAAAGTATTAAAGCTTAATCAAGCCAAAAAGCAAGCATGAACATGATTCTGTAGCCTAGTGATTAGGAAATTCACCTGCAGGGAGGAGAGACCATGACTCCAGTCTGTGCTTCAAGTATTGTTTCTATTCCTTACCTTGAACAGTCACACGATAAAATGCACTAAAAGTCCTTTTACAGGACTGGAGCAGGTACAGGCTTTAAGGCAGAGCCCTGTTCTCTGCATTTCCTATTGTCTATCTGAGGCAGGGCACTGACTCATGGATCCCATTTTGACATATTTAATTCTTTTTGTGCATTATCATGGGGCCTCAATGCCAAATTCAGGGATGTAGATACTAAAAGTCAGGCATTGCTGTGCCTAGCATTGCAGCATCTCAGTTACATTTTGGATCTGGACTTCTCTCTTCTGTTCTCCATGAAAGCAGGACCATAATACTTCCTCATCATTTGAATGCAAGGCATTCAATATATAGACTGAATGCATATGGACAATACCCAGCACACTGGGGGCCTAGTCTCATTTAGATCTTATAAATACTACAAAGAATACTAAGAAAGAAGGAGAAAAGGAACTGGAACTCTCCCAGGGTACTCTTTCACACAAGATAATTGTGAAGTTACAGATTTGTACGAGCCCCAAAGTTCATATGTAGCTGAAGGGGCTCCATCCCTGTAAACGGATCCTGATGATTACAGTTTTACAGCTGTTTTCTCAGAGCCAAATGGTTTTGGACCACATATGATGCCTCCCTAGCTGGAAGTAGCACTCTTCTTAGTAAGTGGTGCCCATCTGGAGTGCTGGGAAAAGAGCAGGCAGGGGAGCAGCTCCAGGCTTGAAAGAAGAAAAAGAGCAGACTTGGCATCAGGAAAAAATAATAGGCAAGCAAGCTGGCCTCTGTGAAAGAAAGTGAGTGGAGCCAGCCTTAAGCATAAACAAGGAGAATGGCAGTGTTGAGGCTGGCCATTGCCTTTATGTGGCAGATCCAAGCCATAAGCCAAGAAGTGGGCTGGTTCCCAAGGTTGACAAAGGCTGAGTCTAACAAAGAAGTCAACAGAGGGGATTATGTGAATGAATTACCAATTTTATTGGCAGAAATTGTTCTGCAATTTACAGCTGGGAATGGGAGAATTTGCTTATGTCAATATCCTAGTTCAAAACATGGGTCTTCTTAGGACTCAGCCCACGGGTTTATGATCCTGTTTGAAATCAGATGTAGTTCTATGCACACTCATTTCTGCTGCCTCATTGCAATATTACAGTTTCCCAATCAAGGGGTGTGTCTACACTTGCATTAGATCCAGGAGCAGTTTACTCACAAGTAAACTACCCATGAGCAAACACTCCCTGGCAGGTGTCCACACATGCTGAGAAGTGGGAGCAAATTTGCTGCTGATGGCAGCAAACTACTCCCATTTCTTGGGCCCCATCTCTTGGGCCCCTGCTTCCACCAGGGAGAGCTCTAGGTTCCCCCTGTGTGCTAGCACAGGAGCTGGCAGGGACTTAGCCCAGGAGCTGTCTCCTGGCCAGAGCTGAGACATTGCTCCCTGTCCCCAGGGGGCTGCCTGCTGCCAAGGTGGAGACAATGTCCCCCTGCCCAGCAGCAAGGAGCTTCTGGCTCCAGCTCCCTGAGTGGGACAGGGGACTTGGAAAGAGCTGTAGGGGAGGGGCAGGTCCCAGTCTCCTGCCACAATCCACCAGTGGGGCAGCTAGCAGTGAGTGCCTGGCTGGGTGAGGATTCTTTGCCCAGCTGGAGGCTCACTACTAGCTGCCCCAGTGGGGGATAGGAAAGGAGGCTGGGAACTGCCCCACTTCTGCAGCTCTTTTCAAGCCCTGCACTTCAATCACTGGATTGAGGCACAGGTCTGGGACCTCCTTTTGACCAGAACAGTTCTCACCACCTGCTCTGTGATCATGGGGCAGGGACTGCAGAACCTGTTCCTTGCTCAGCTACATCATCGCAGAGTTGAGTGGGGAACAGGCTTCCCAAACTCTGCCAGCAGGGTGTTCCCAGCACCAGCGCCTTATAAGGATCTTCCAGTGCGAGCCCTGTGACTGCAGAGCTGGTGCTGGAAGATAAGGATCTCCCAGCCCCTGCTCCCTGATTGTGATTTCAGAGCAGGGGGCTCTGGTGGCAGAGCCTGTCCCAACAGAAAACAGCTCCCAGAGGCAGGGAGCAATCTCTTGCCCCTGGTGGCTGGTTGACTGGGAACAGATTTGCAATTAGTTACTGTGCAGTAGCACAGTGTAGAGCAGATTTGCTCCTGGTCAGGTGTCTACACGAGCGCTACTGCACAGTAACTAATCACTAGTTAATTTGCTACTTGCATTTGCAGGTAGCAAATTTATCATGATTAGCAAAGCCTACTGTGCAGTAAGCATGTACACATGTAGATGCACATACTTACTGCGCAGTAAACTACGCTACTGCACAGTAAAGCGTCTCATGTAGATACACTCAAGTATGTGCTGTTTACTCTCAACTCCTTTTCAATGCACATCATCCAGAAGAATTGAAATTCACTTTAGGTTGCCTGTAATTTAGCTGTAGGAAAATGCAGGCAGATGATTACACTGGGGTCACAACCTATTCTCACTGTGTGGGTTGCTTAAACTGTCACAATCTTTTATTCAGTTTTAAATTATACTCTTAATCAGTTGAGTGGTCAGAACAAATTCCAATATAAAAGTAAAGATTAAAGAAACCAAAATAAGTTAAGGTCATTCTGACCCTGCAGAAAAGTTTTGTATTTCATCATGAAATGAAACACACAGGGACATACTTACTCAGGAGATGTTATTAATCTATTTTCTACCTGGGCATCTAAATCTAACTGGCTTTCACTGAAATTTAGGCTTCTAAGTGCCCAAGTCTTTCTGAAAATGGGAGTTAGCTGTCTAAATCAATTAGGACTTGGAATGCTAAGTAGACTATAAGCCTCAATGTCTTCAGAAATCTATGGCCAAGTTATTATAGCATGAAGGTTTTGTCCCTGGCTCAGTTCAGACAGACCTGGTGCTGGGAAGAAGGTAAGGAACTCTAACCATGCTTAAGTGTAAAGGGAACAAAGCAGGGAAGAGACCAACTGTCTGAACAATTAAGAACTCCTGCACTGTGATCTCAGCTTGCTACAGGATTCCTAGGTGATTCTAAGGGCTTGTTGACACTGCAGAGACTCCTAGCTCTATCAATTTTGGTTTAGCTATTTCAGCAGAGGCCCCTGAGACATACCCTGACATATAAGGTTTTTTCTGTCAGTATAGTTGCACTACCTCCCCAGAAAACATCAATGGATAGCTATGCAGGTAAAAATATATTGTGTGCATCAGGTCTAAGAAAGCCATGTAGTCTCAGTATGTTCCAGTTTCTCCATGTGTACAGTAGAGATAACTTTTACTTAATTGTATTTCAGGGGCATTGCCCAACTCAATTAGTTAATGCTTATTGTGTTGCTTTGAAGGTAAAATATTCTACAGAGAGACTAGTCACTATAGTATTTTTGTTTTCACTTGTATTAAGGAATTTAATACATCTGCAAATCCTTGATTTGAATCTTTTCATTTACTGGTGGTCAGCATAGGTCACAGAAAATGTGTGTACAGTTCCCTCACTGCCATTCTAACAAATATACAGGCAAACACATTCTATAACTGTTCCACTCTTCCCGATCATTTCCATGGAAACCGAATGTGGAGTAAATTGCAACAAGCCAGCCTAAATGAGAAAAGAAACATACAACAAGACCTGTGGTTAAAGAAAAAGGGATGGACTCTGGTGAATTTACAGATGGTGACATGCTCTGGAGCTGAACCGTATAATGCCCGAACCTTCATGCTGAGAGAGTAATTCTAAGCAATCTAGAGCAGGACATGAAGTAAAGCTATCCCAGCTAGAAAGTCTAGTGACAATACAAGTGGGGATAAGACTGCCTTGCGAAGGAAGGCAGTCTTATCCCCATTTTACAGATGAGGAACTAGGTAAGAAGAAATGAAGGGATTGACCCAAGTTCACTTTGGAAGTTCATGGCAGAGCTGGGAGCTGGAATCAGTCTTGAGTCCCAGTGCAGTGCCTTACCCATAAAACCACCTTCCTCCCAAACAGAGAGAAGGAATGTAAAGAAAAGTAGTTGGTGAAAAGTAACAGAAAAACCCATTTAACAAAGCACTTGTACATGCAATTCAAATCAAGGTAGCCATTTCGGCTGAAGCCAGCTGTGCTTTTATTTTTTTCAGTGATATTTTCAAATTTGGTAAAGTATTTTTTGCCATTTGACATAAATAAACCAACTTGTATTTTATCACTTAGTTTTGATGCAAAGTCCATCAGTTTTTAGAATCACATTAGGCAGAGCAATTTTGTTTCTAATACGCAGCAACTTAAATAACCAGCAAAGTAAAGTGAGCAAAACAAAAAACTCAGATGGAGTCCCTTCATGAAAGGGACTCTACAGTTTTGATACTTTATTATGTTTTACGTCTTGATTATAATGGCTGCTGGGAAAAAAACCTGCACACAAAAATATGCTTTAAGATTTAAATTGTATAAAGTAAGATACTAAGTGACAGAAAAATTGCATAGTACACAAAAATATGCTTTAAGATTTAAATTGTATAAAGTAAGATACTAAGTGACAGAAAAATTGCATAGTACAGTGCTTTGGGCATTTGGTTTGGAGTTTTGATTTGCATATACTGCTAATTCTATTGAATTGAATTCTGATAATCACAAGACACTGGATTCTGAACATACACTTCTGACTGTCATGATATATACTGTAGTTTATTTGAGTGCATAGTCTCAGGACTGAAAAAAAAAAAGGTGATCTCAATGGCCTAGAGGATCTTCTTCCAGCCATATGCTCCTACATACTGACCCAGAGTATATTCTTACCTGAAATCTATGTAAATAGCACTCATGAAGTATAGAAACAAGCTGGCCTAAGCGTTGAATACCTCATTTAGGTGTGTTATCTTATTTTGGAGATCCTTTTATCTTGCTAATAGCGATTTTGAAATTGATAGGACCTACTGATAGTAATTTTGGGCTTGCTTTAGAAACTGCAGAAATGACGACTCCTAATCAATTTCAGCAATTATTAAATTTAATAGCACAATATTAGCGTGCAAAATAGACAACAAGGCTAAAATATGTTATGCATGTAAGTTGTTTACTGTATTTGCTTAAGCAATATGATATTGCAGTAAATAACAAATTGGGACAGACATTGGGTTATGCTGTTAAGGAAATTAGGCATTTACCTGTTTTGTACATAAATGGAGTGTATTGTACTTGTGTTTTCCATCTAGTTGTATAAATGGGACAACATGTAGTATTTTCTGCCTTTTACTGGCAAAAAAAGTAGTAAAAGTTAAGGTTCTCCTCTGAGATTTTGATTGCTAAGGGCCCAGATATTTATCTACTAGAAACTTTTTTCCATTGTGCTTAAGAACGACTTCTGAAGCTATTAAGAACTATTTTCCCTGTAAGGGAAAGACAAGATAGATGAGATCTTGTAAGATCTTTAGGTAAGATCTAAAGACAAAATAATACTCACTCCAAGAAAATCAAATCCAGTAAAATGAATATGCCCTTTTGAAGGTATGCACAGAGTACCAAACCTCAATGTTTTGATTTCAACCCACAGAGGTTGCTAGAAGAGCTTTCTGTTGGCTCAAACAGGCCCCTAATATTTTCCCAAGTAGTACATTTTATTCAGTTAGTAGCAAATGTCTCTGAAGGACAAAATCAATAATGTGAAAATCAAAGTAAATGCTATGGGGCTCTTATTATTCACAATCCATACTGCTGTCTGAAGCATTGGTGGCAGGAGGGTTGTAGGTGATACCTGCTCTTCTGGTCTGATATATGTTAGAGCAGTAGTGGGCTTTTCTTACTGCCACTGACATTACTGGTGTCATACTACTGGTGTTATGCTAAAGAGATCCATTGAAATGGTTTTCTACTCCATCCTCACTCCTTTTACCCTGACATTGCCCAGCCTTCTAAGGCTCCCTTCCCACCTTAATCCAGGCAGGAAAGCAGTAGCCAGAGTAGAAAATGGCTTCACTGGCTTTACACTTGTTCCCATACAATTTGAAATTGATAGGACCTACTGGTAGTCATACAGTTTAGTTAATCTTTACTTAACCCTTTCCTAGACAGGTTTTTAATAACTCAATTCAGCTTCATTCTGGACTGGTGTTGCTACCAAGAATCTGTTCCCATTGGCTCTCCATGCTCTCTGTGATGTGACAAAAAAATCCATTTGGTTCCTTACTTTGCCATCATGATGCAAAACATGGGTAGATCATATATTTCTCATGAGAAAAACCTTTTTCACTGTTCACATAAAATAGTTTTTCTCTGTTAACTAATTAGCAGCTAACTTGGCTCTTACTCTGAAAATCCTTTTACTTTTTCCTATCTTAACTTCACATTTTTTAAATTGACTGCCTTTCAGTCTTTGTTATTTCTTGCAAGGATCACTTTTATTTTCTTTCCAGTACTTTTATTTTTATATCCATATTTTAACATTTGTTTTGATCATTCTGTCCTTTAAAATAAGCATGCAAGTAGGTGCCTCATCTAACCTGTTTTTAAGCTTCAACACGTGTCTTTGCTTTCTTTTAAATGGACTTCTATTATGGCAGTAATCTACCAAGCAGCTTCTGCCCCCATCATTTCTCTCATGTTCCGCATGACCCTTCTTCAATTTGGCAGAATTTGTTTTCTTTTTGTTGTTGTTGTACTGATAGATTTTTCCTTCAGCTGTCTCCATATGGTCTGATCTGAGTGTTCCATGTACCAGGACAGGCCTCCATTCTCCTCTGCATTCTGCTATTCTCTTTCTTGGAGGAGTAGAATGTGTTTTTTCCTGCTTCATAGAACTGTTTGATCTTTTTTGCCTCTAGTTTAATCGTGACATATCCTTGTGCCACTTTGTGCTGCCGCAGCTGGAATGATATAGATAATTGGTTCTTAGTGTTCTCCCCTTTAAGAGTTAAGCAAGTGGTAGATGTACTGCTTTCATTTAAAAAAAAAACAAGGAAAGGATCTTATTATCAGGCCTGGAATCTGGGCTGCTTTTAAATCCCTTGGATTGCAGCATAAACATACTACATTAACTTATGATGCAAATCCATTTCTTTCAGAATGTTTTCTAATTGCTTCAAGCTAAATTGTGGTTTATTGTCTTTATTTCCTGTCTACTGAAGATTGATTTGTGGTATGTTGTAAGAACTGGGGAGGAAACAACTACACTTCTTTTAGCTGCTCTACTTCAGGCCAAAAAATTAAAATATCAACTCTGAATCCATATGAGATGTTTCATGCATGTTGACGTCAAATATTTTTAAATAAGTCTTTTAAAAAGGAAAAAAGAAATAAGCCTATAGTACATGGCATTGCTGTCCCACAGTTAGCCATTTGAGACCCCTCTCAGAGAAATAAAGCACAATAAAAAATACAAAGTCCAGGAGGCAAATGATGGCATCAGCAAATCAGCCAATTGGAGCGCAAAGAAGCATTCTGACAGAATGCAGCCCGCCACCACGATAGTGGGAACACAGGGGATGGAGCAGGGGGTGGCGAGGCCATGACAGCTGGCCTCTGCCCCCCACCTCGGCCCTGCTCCCTGGAGGCAGTGGCAACAGAGCGCCCTGCTCTTTGCAGGTAACATGGGGCAGGGAGTGAATCTGGGTCCATGAGGGGGGAGGGGAGCGGGCCCAGGCCCAACGTGGAGGTGGGGGGAGCAGGCTCAAGGGCAAGGTAGTGGGAAGCAGGCCTGGACCCCAATGCAGGGGGGGAGCAGGCCAAGGGCCAACATGAGGGGTAGGAGAGTGGGTCCGGGTCCAATGTGGGCATGGGGGAGTGGGCCCAAACAGGGGAAAAGCTGGACCGCTGCGGGGGGGCGGGGGGAACAGCGGGCACAGCTTGATGTGGTTGCAGCAGCAGCTAGGGGAGGGAAGGAGCAGGCCACTTCCCCCTCTTGGGGCCAGGCCCACTCCTTACCCACCTCCCTCCCCTGCTTTTCCCGTCCCTAAGCAGGTCCAATGAGGGGGAGGAGGAGCGGGCATGCCATGCTGTTTGTAGTGATGGTGGGGTCAGGGGAAAGCTGGGCCCAGACCTGAAACATGGTGTGGGGGGGAGGGAAAGTGAGTTGAACCCGAGGGAAAAGCCAGCCTGTTGCAGCGGGGGGAAGGGACAGCGGGCACAGCCCGGCTGGTCCAGCCCAACACTGCAACTGCAGGGGGAGAGGAGGAGTGAGCCTTCTCCCCACATTGGGCTCACTCCTCCCCCACCCCCACGTCAGCCTTGAGCCTGCTCCTCCCACCCCCACAACCACTGCCAGGCCTGGGTCTGCTGCTAACCTCCGCTCCCTGCCATGGTGAGCCAGCTTCTTCCCACCCTCGGACCTGGTCCTCCCCTGCATTGGGCCCGGGCCTGCTTCTCCCTTTCCCCCACTGTTGTGGTGGGGAGGAGGTGAGTGAGCCCTAACCCTAAGCAACAGGAGGAAAGCGGGAGTGGGCCCAGACAGAGGGGAGGCAGGCTTCATTCTCATCTACTCCCCACCCCATCATTCTTGATGGGCAATTGGCTAGTTTCTAAATAAAAAGATAAGTGCTTGGATTGAATAGGCCAGTAAGTTGAAAGGTCAAAGACCTTTTTGAAATAGAATTTGAGTTGTTAAATGCAGCCAGAGTTAAATGTGGCCAAATCTCATTTTACAACATACTGAATTGGCTGAGAGTAGGCTACAGCTGTGTTCAGAGTACATAGCCTCAGCAAACAGCTCTCAGATGAAACTGTACCACAACCTATTACAGTAGGAAAAAGAGAGGCTGCTTAATAACATTCAATTTCCAGCTATCTAGAGTGGCATTCATGGTTCATGTGGGGGTCATAGCCATAGCCCCTTGCTTTTGCCATGTCATTTTCATTTACCTGAATCTTCTGTCAGTTACATTAATACAAATTACTGGAGTAACTCCATTGATTTAAGATGTACTCGAGAGCAGCACCTGGCTGCTTGGGCTCAATTATAACTCTCAATCAGAACTGACACCACATGGGGTAGACACCTGCTGAAGCATAAATTAGGGAATGGCAAACATGTAAAGCAGAAACATAACTAGGGATGGGCAAACAGGGCACCAGTTTAGAGAGACTGCCAGAATGGTATTCCAAGGGGAGACCATACCACTGCTGCTGCCTTCCATGGCCCCTAAACAGGAGGTAATTTCTCAGCAACATCCTCCATCTCCACTGGCCCAGTACTCCAGATGCCAAGTAAACAGGCACCATCAACTCTTGTGTCTTGCACCTAATACTTCTACTGATGCAGCCCAAAACTGTATTGGCCTTTTGTGTGGCTGAGTCACACTACATACTAATATCAAGTCTGTGGTCTACCAAGACTTCCAAGTCCTTTCCCATCCAGCCATATATTCCCCATTTTGTATTTGTGTTTTTGATCATTCCTCCAGAAGTATAGCACTTTGCATTTGTCTGCATTGATATTCATCTTGTTAGCTCTAGCTCAACCTTCCAATCTGTTGAGGTCCTTCTGCATTGCACTTGCCTCTTCTAACATGTTCACAATCCTTCTCAGTTTTATATCATCCGCAAACTTGCTCAAGAAGCTTTCTATGTCAGCATCTAATTCATTAATAAACATGTTGAACAGCACCAGGGCAGGACAGACCCTTGTAAAACTCCACTCAAAACCTCTTGCCATTCTGACATGAACCTGTTAATAATTACTCTTTGCTTACAGCTGTTGAGCCAGTTATCTATCCACCTTGTAATAGTCTTATCCAGGCCAGGTTTCTCCAATTTATTTATAAGAAGGTCATGCAGGACCTTGTCAAAAGCCTTGCTGAAGTCCAGATACACTATATCCACACTATTCCCTTCATCCTTAGTAGTTACTTTGAGAGTAATTGGTATCTAGTTCCTGGGTCCTCCTTCTTGCCTTCTTTTTAAAGAGGGACAGTACATTAGCCTTTTTCCAGTCCTCTGGTACCCGGTCTGTTTCCCATGACTTCATGAAGATCATTGCCAAAGGCTCTGAGAGCTCCTTTGCCAGTTTCTTCAGGGCCCTGGGCGGAAGCTCATCCACCCCTGAAGGTCTGCATTCATTCAGATCCAACCAAAGCTAGAGAGCATCACAGGTGTGACCATCTGTGACAGAGATCTGATCCCTGGCCCCTGTTACATGTGGGAACACGGTGTTTGCCTGGCACACCACTTCCTGGTATTGAGACCCATGTGGAGTGTTCACCGCATAGAAATGCCTACCTCAACCTGGCTGGGGTCAGGTCTCCTCTAGAGACTACAGTGTGGGTTCCAGAGTACGGCTGATCCACTGCAGCGGGGAAGGATCCCAGCTTCACCTGACAGTCAGGGCATATAGCTGAGGGTGAATCTGGAATAGATTAAGATCCGGAAGCTGGGGATTACCTGACTACAGATGAACACGTGGTGTGAGAGTGGGATCTGATTGATCCATGTAGAGGCAGGTTCATTTAAATTAGAAGATCCAGGATTCAGTTCTCTCCAGAGACAGGAGAAGAGGCATAGAATAAGAGTGGTGCATACCTGTGCAGAGACTCAGGACTAGGCTGAGCGGTGAGTTGATGAAACCATCATATGGAAGGCTTGAGAAGGCCAAAGATGAAGGGTGCAGCGAGATGTGTCAGCAAGATGTGTCAGTATCTGGGGGAACATTTGTTCACCACAGCACCCCAAGGGATGATGAGGTTGAATGGTTATAAACTACTGCAAAACTGTTTCAGGCTGGACATAAGGAAGAATTTCTTTACTGTCCAAGCCCCCAAGGTCTGGAATAGCCTACCATTGGAGGTGGTTCAAGCACCTACATTGAACACCTTCAAGAAAAGATTGGATGCTTATCTTGCTCGGATCCTATGACCCCAGCTGGCTTCCTGCCTTCTGTGGGGGGGACTGGACTTGATGATCTTCCGAGGTCCCTTCCAGCCCTAATGTCTATGAAACTATGAGATGCAGTGGCCAAAGAATTCTGGTTGGCTGGCAACACTGGACTGCTAGAGGAAACCCGGATTCAAGGGAACTAACTAGCACTGGGTAACTGTTTGCAGACTTTAGTATTCAGAGAAAGGTGGAGGGAAGGGACAGTACCCTCACCTGGGTTTGGCTGAGGAGTCACCTTTAGAGGACAGAGAGAAGAGAAGGGCTGAGACCTAGAACACTCAGGTCAGATTCTTGAGGATAACCTGTGACCATCATTCAGAGCATTATAAGTGAAAGATGCTGAGTGCACCTAAAGGGGTGGTGAAGACAGGGTAAAGGGGAGGTTGGAGCCCTGTGAATAGGGCCCATCATGACAATGAAGTTGCAGTCCTCATTATCTGCAGTCCTTATGATGTATGACTGTCAACCAGTGGCTTTCTATTTTTTTTCCATCAAGGCATGGCAGACAAGTGTGAGGATGCAGGCTGCATTCTGGATCCTAAAGACTCAAATAAAACCTACCTGTCCGTACTATCTCTTTTGGTATCTCCTCCCTCAACTTGCCCCCTTCCTTATCCAGAGAATCCCAATTAGGTGCCTGCCAGCCTAATTTCTTTGTGAAGACTGAGGCAAAATAGCTGTTGAGCGGCTCCACCTTCTTTGTATCTTCAGGCATTTTTACACGTGCTGCAACACTTGCAGTTGTATAAGCAGCAAAACATGTGTCAGTGCTGAGAAAATAGTGGCAATGTGCTTTTGAACTAAAACACATCAGAGATGCTTTAGTTCAAAAGTGTACCACCTCCATTTTCTGCATTTTGCCACTTATACAACTGCACATGGCACAGTGCAGTTTGCATCAGCTTGTGTGCAGAGCAGACTCAATTAATGGAATGTGCTCCAGCACTTCACAGGACAGAAAGGTATGTGTATAAGTGCCCTTTGGTTAGGAGGTCCCCTTGGCTTGTTAACACAGCCCCCACAGCTTCCATGGTGCTCCTTTTCTGGCCAACATACTTCTAGAACCTTGTCTTGTTGTCCTTAAACTCTTTTGCCAGGTGTAGCTCATTCTTTATCTTTGCCTTCCTGATTTTGTACCTGCAGGTTCTTGCTACTTCCTGGTATGTGTCCTTGGGGACCTGCTCATTCTTCCCTCACCTGTATGCTTTCCTTTTGCATTTGAGGCATTTTAGAAGCTCCTTGTGCCAGCCACACTGGGATTTTGTCATTCTTGTGCTTCCATTGTGTCAGGACCAATATAAACCCAAATGTGCCCTTTAGAAGTTCCCAGCTCTCCTGGGTGCCTTTATCCTTCAATCTATCCTCCCACAATACCATGCTTATTAGCTATGTGAGTCAGATGAAATTCACCTTTTTGAAATCTAGTGTCCTAATTTTGCTGACTTCATGCTTTCCCCATCTCAGGATCTGGAATTCTAGAGTATCATGATCACTTCCTCCTAAGTTACCCATCACTAGGGCTGTGCAAATCTTTGGTAGCTGATCTGATTTGGAGGAAATTTGGCCTGATTCAGGGACTGAACCTCCAAATCCGAATCAATTTGGGAGACCAAATAAAAGCTCTGAATCAATTCAAAGCATCTGAATATATTCAGAAAAGATCCAGCAATTCACCCATAGACTAAACAGGCAGTTGACAAAGCTGCCTCCAGTGGGTAAGTCTGTTGGGGCTGGGGGAGGGGGTGGGAAGGGCATGGCGGGGGAGGGATTGGGGCGGGGGCTGAGGCCGGGACAAGCTGCCCAACTGAGTTGGGGGGCACAGGACTTGGGGGTGGGGGGATGCAGGGTATGGGCATGGCAGCACTCAGAGTGGGGGCTCTGCCCTGTAGGGCTGTGAAACAAGCTTAGCAAGCTTTTGGGCTGAAAAACCCTTTTTCAAGGGTGAGGAACCACATGCAGTTTTTGTGTGTGTGTGTGTGTGTGTGTGTGTGTGTGTGTGTGTGTGTGTGTGTATTCCTGGATATAAGGAATAGACTTCATAGACATTTGGGCTGGCAGGGACCCCAGAGGATCATCATGTCCAGCTCCCTGCCCCAGGGCCAGGAAGTCAGCAGGGATCATAGGATCCCATCAACATCCCATAAGCATCAAAATGTGTCTTGAAGGCATTCACAGTGGGTGCTTGAACCACCTCCACTGGCAGTCTATTCCAAAATTTCTTACATCCAGCCTGAATCAGTTGCGGTGGAGTTTGTGTCTGTTCAAACTTGTCATCACTTGGGGTGTTCTGGTGAACAGACATTCCCCCAGATCCTGATGAGCACCCCTGATAAACTTATAGGTGGCTACCAGATCACCCCTGAGCCTGTGCTTTTCCAGGCTGAAGAGTCTCATGGCTCTCATCATAAGGTCTGTTTTCCTGACCTCTGACCATGCATGTGGCTCTTCTCTGGACTCTCTCAAGCTTCTCCACATCCTTTTTGAATTGTGGAGCCCAATACTGGACAGAGTACTCCAGCTGCGGTCTCACCGAGGCCGAGTACAACGAGAGAATGATGTCCCAGGATTTGCTTGAGAAGCATCTATGGATAGCCTACAGAAAAGAAGCCAAAGGCTGTCTTGCAACACAAGCAAGAAAGCCAGTCAGTGAAAATGGAAATAGAGGCATCAGGAGGTTAGGGACAGGCTAGGATGGGGGGTGGGGAGGGAAAGGAGGATGTAGCAGCGCAGGTAAAAATGGAGAGGTACCTGGGGAGTCAAATGTCCAGCAGGTTGTAGTATGTCAGAATTCCAATGTAAGCATCTCTCCAATGCTCTGGGTGATCTCACTCACCCTTGCAATGCGCCCCCGCCCCCTTTCTGTCCACTTTTCCCCAAATGTTCTAGTGTGGCCTGCTTCTGCTTTGGGGGGACAGGGGTTTTAGAACAAGAGGGGGACTACCCTTTGGGCATGCTCCCACTGGTGCCAGGCTGAGGAGGAGCAAGGGGAATGAGGTGGTGCCTGTGGAGATGCATCAGTACCCCTGTGGTGCTCATGTGTTTTGTTCCCTTGCCCTGGCTGGCTTTGGTTCGGCAGTGCAGGCAGATAGCATATATGGGATCATCTGCCAGCTCAGAATGATCCCAGACCACATGACCTGTTCACTTCTGGGGTGCAGATGCATGTGTGGATGCTACAGTTTCCCCCTCCTCAGCAGGCAGAGGCACAGCAACAGGAGGAGCAGACTCGGCTGAGCCGCTTGCCTCTGCAATCTCTACCTCAGCTTCCTCTGAAGTGCCTTCTGGGGAAGAAGACCTGGCTTTAGGGGAAACTTGAGGGGTGTGAAGCTGATTCCAGCTGATTCTTCCTCTTTCTCCAGAATTTCCCTTGCTAGGGCACTCAGATCCAGATCCAGCTCTAGCTTTTCCTCTGGCAGTAGAAGGCTCAGCATGGGAAGTGAAATGGGGGTAAAGGAGACTGTTATGCTGGTTCTGCTGCTTGTTACCATGGTGGTGGTGGGAGATGCGGTTATGGCTAGTGCACATGGAGGGGATGCAGTCTCGGACACAGACAGTGGCACTGGCACTGCTCCCCTCTCCTTGCTGCTTGTGGAAGCCTCATCCCTGCTAGGTTGTAGGAAAGAGGCTGCGTCTCAGTTTGGGGGAGGGGAACTTACAACTCTACCCTGTCTTCTGGACCTCCCTGAAGGCTTGCCAGCTGCCTTTCTATCACACTTCATGGTGCATTTCATAGCATCTTGTTTTTTATAAAAATATATAAATGTATCTCCCTTCCTATATAAATACTATAATGTGTATGTAATATTCCGCAAGGTATAAATGTATAGAAATAAAGTATAAATTCATCTCCCTTTCGATATAAGTTCTATAGTGTAATATCCAATATAATTACAAAATTGAAAAGAATAAATCAGTACATGTAATAATAAAATAAAAGGATCTAAGGTATTGTGGAATCCCACTTGCTAGGCTTGCAAGTAGGAAATCATTCAAATCAATGGCAGTAGTAGCCTTGTTTGTCTAATGCTTCCAAGCTAGTGGAAGATAGCTCAGTAACTGTCAGACCCCAATGCAGAAAGCAAACCAGATCAAACAATGCTACCTTTTATGCTGTTTTTCCATCCCTCCCCCAGAGCACTGGCATTGAAAGGAACCTCAGGGAAGATTCAGTCACTGGCCAGCTACACAGTCAATATGAAAGCGGTCCTACCCAGCTCTTTCTGCGCTCGCCTTCCCTCTTCTTACTTTGTTTCCCTGCAGGCAAGCCCAGCTTGAGCTTCAAAACGTTTCAAAGCTTTCAAAACTTTTTGACTGCCTTCATTTCATTTTGAGGCTGTTTTGAAGCCCTTCATTTCATTTTGATTTCACTGTTTCGAGCTCAAAATGAGTCAAAACAACATTGAAACGAAACACCTGGCAAAATTTCACACAGGCCTACTGCCCTGCTGCCAGATGGGGGTGAGGGGAAGGGAGGTGGGATGCGGGTGTGGCTCACTTGGGTGGAAGGGGGCAAGTGGCATCAGGGCACTGCTCCCACTCCCAGCACTGCTGTGCCCTTATCCCATACCCTGCTGCACTGGGTGGAAAGTGGCGCCAGCATCCGCCCTCCACGTCTCTCCATGCTGCTGAGCAAGCAGTAACTGCCCATTCATGCCAGCTGGCAAGCAGTGGCAGTGCCTGCTCTTCCATGCCAGCTGGCAAGTGACAGCAGGACAGAGTCCCTGTTTCCGGCACTGAGGTGGGAGTGGCAACACTGGGAGCAAGGGCAATGCCCTGCTGCCGCTCGCCCCCTTCTGCCCAGAACGAGCTGTGCCTGCATCCCAGATCCCACCCCCTACCCAGGCAAGTGGCAGCAGGGCAGAGCCCCTGTTCCAAGTGGTACCACACCCACATCCTGAGCCCCTCGTTAAGTAAAGTGACCCGTGCCCCCTGTCCTGGCTGGGTAGCTTGGCCCAACTCCTCCCTCCCCCTCCCCCAACCCCAACAGACTTACCAGCTGGAGGCAGCCATATCAGCTGCCTGTTTAGTCTATGGATGAATCTCCAAAGTGGCACCAAATCTTTTGGATCTGATTCAGCCAAATCAAATTGAAACAGCGATTCGAATCTCCAAATCGAATCACTGTCCTCCAAATCAGCTGAATCCAAATCCAAAGCAAATACTTGCTGCTTCACACAGGCCTAATTATCACTTTCACATCCTCTACCAGTTCTTTCTCATTGGTCAGGGGACAAGATCCAACACAGATTATCTCCTAGTTGCATCCTCCACTTTCTAGAAAAGAAAGTTGTCTTTCACACAAGTCAGGAACCAGCTCAACATTTTTATGTTTGGCTGCATCGTTCTTCTAGCGGCTGTCCAGAAAATTGAAGTATTATCCCATAGATTTGATGCCTGCTTGAAGAGCGTCTCATCTGCCTCCTGTTCCTGATTAGATGGCCTATAATAAATCCATACTATTATATAAGTGCCATGTCTTTCACCTTTCATCTTCATTCTGCTTTGCTGTCTTCTTCCTCCTGAATCAGGGAACAAGCGTATGCATTTTTGCTATACAAGGCAACACCACCACCTTTTCTCCCAACTCTGTCCTTCTGAAACAAAGTGTAAACTTCACTGTTTACGTTCTAGTCATAAGACCCATCCCATCAGGTCTCAGTGATGGCAATCAGATTGTAGTTCTTTTCATAGGTTGCAGCTTCCAACTCATTAAGCATGTCCAGATTAGCAGACACATGCAGTATGTAGCACCACACATGCAGATATTCACTGCACTGCAAATTTGTGGCACAGCTGTTTTTTGATAGTGGGACATCCTGGTGTCAAAAAAGCCTGTACCTAAAAGAGCAGAGTTGCACATGTGGCAGTAGCATGCACTGCCCAAAACCAAAGCCTGGATAGCTGGAGCCATGCTCCAGCTGCCACCCAGGCTCTGCACACTGGATTCCTGTCACTGAAACCCCAGGAAACCCCCAGAACCCCAGGTAAGGCTGCTGGGGCCAGCCCAAGTGCTGGCCCCAGCCTCCCCTATCCCATCCAGGGCAACTTGCCACAAGCCAGAGTGCACATGCATGAGCATTCCCCAGGGACAAGTAGCAATGGCACAACTATGTGCTGATGCTATTTGTCCCCAGGGAAATGCATGTGCATGATCGTCCAGATGTGTCTATCTTCTTTTTCCCCATACCTCTCACATACATGCATTTGTTGTATTTCACATTTTTACCTCCTCACTTCCTTTTTGTGCCACTCGTGGCAGTCCTGTAACTCTTTGGCCCCTTGCCAGAGTTGAGTTGCTTTTTTGAGTGCTTTCCCTGCCTGCACTGAGTGCTCTATTGCTGGAGGGTTTTGAACATCATCCCCTGTGAAACCTTTTTTAAAGTCCTCCTTGGTCAGATGATGCCCAAGGATCCTTTTCCCTATTCTTGTCAGATAGATCCCATCTTTTGATAGCAGCCTTACTCCCAGGAACATCAGCCCACTGTCAAATAAGCCAGAGCCTTTACATCAACACCATGGACCTCACCCAGGAACAGAGACAAGAACCCAGCATTTGAAAGACAAAAGACCCTGAAGAACCAGCAACTCTACCATTGTACCCCACCATTACA
>JAGPOW010001918.1:36505638-36516886 GCA_030014935.1 Caiman crocodilus | reverse complement strand
GGTCTCTAGCCCCTCACACTGTCTAACTCTTCGGGTCCCCCTCTGGGCCCTCCAAACAAACAGGGTAACCCACCCGGTGGTGGGGGCAAGGGGTTAAGGTGCCCCGACTCACCTTCCACCGGGGTGGTAACTGGCCTAGCATTTCCTGGGGGCTCCTGCGCCACTGAGAGCCCCACCAGGCCACCCACTCCCGGTAGGGTGCAGTTTTCAGGTCACGTCCAGGACCAGGAGCCTCCTTCCATCCCCTTACAGTTCCTCCATACCTCTAGTGTTCTTCCTAGCAGCTCTCCGGCCAGGCAATACTGCTGCCTGGCCTCCAGCAGCCAAACTGCCTGAGTTTATATAGGCCTCAAAATGGCTGCCCTCATCAGGCACCTGGAGGCTGCCAGCTCCAGGACCTTAAAGTGGCAGGCACACCAAGTGCCCTGCCACACAGCAGTACAGAAAAAGATCTGTGAGTCTTGGTAGATCACTGACTCAACATGAGACTGCAGATTTTGGGATGCATCAATAACAAAACATCTCCTTTAGGTACAAAACACAGGAGGTGATAGTGCCTCTCTACTCAGCATTGCTTAGAGCTTGCCTAGAGTACTGTGTGAAGTTTAGGCATCACATTTTGGACATAGAGAAGTTAGGGAGGGTCCAGAGGCAGGTGACAAAAATGGCAAAGGATTTTGAAGGCAAGATGTACAAGAAGAGTTTGAAGGAATCAGCATGTTCAGTTTGAGGACAAGGCACTTAGGAGGGGACATGATATCATTCTCCAAAGGACTGCCATAAAGAAGGAGGAAAACACCTTCTCTTACTGGTGGCAGAGAGGAGGACATTGACCAAAGACTTGAAGTTGCAGTAAAGCAGATTTAGAGTGGATAGCAGGGAAAATTTTTGCACTGTCAGAATAGTGAGAAAGTAGAACAGTCTCTCCATGGAAGTTGTGAAAGCTCCATCATTGGAAGTGTGACAGGGGATAGCTCTCAGGGCTGGATCTCCTGCTGGCCCGCCCACCTGTCCCTGTGGGACAGTCTCACCTGCCATGACCTGGATGTTTCCATAAACTGACAGTATAATGCGAGAAGCTACCCATTCCCTGCCCTAATGCTAGGGGGCACTATCTGTGGCTCTGACCTCCCTTACACTGCAGGCCATGCCTCACAGATGGCATCACGGTTCTTAACATCTACAGCCCCACATTGGGCCCTATAATCTTCCAATCAGGATCCCAACTGGATCCCTCCCATCAGGCAGCCTACTCTGCCTTCATACTGGGCTACTTAGCTCCCTATATTCTCCCCACTCTTGGGCATGGCCCCACAGGACCTTTGGTTACACAGGCCCTGGCCTCACCTCCAAGGCCAGTTGGAATCCCAGGTGCTTGGCTCTGGGCATCCCTCATGGTGGGCCCTGGCCCTTTTGACCCTTCCAGTCCTGGCCCCAACATTGACCAGTTGAGGGCATTTCAAATCAGGCTTCTGAGCCTCTAGCCCACTCTCTAACATGGGTCTGCCTTCTCGGCCGTACTATGGGGTTACCTACTAGGTTGCGTGAGCTGGCGTTATTAAGACACCCCGACCCACCTTTCACCGGGGTGGTAACTGGCCTGGTATTTCCTGGGAACTCCCACACCACTAGGAGCTCCACTAGGCCACCCATCCCTAACAGAGTGCAGTTTTAGGTCATGCCCAGGACCAAGAGCCTCCTAGCCATCCCCATAAGCTCTTGCACTTACCTCCTAGTTGTTCCTGCTGCCAACAATGTTTCTATCCAGGCTGGCAGCAGCAGACTGCAGCCTTTGTATACTAGAGTCTCAAAATGGCTGCCATCAGGCACCTGCTGGATGCCTGACCCAACCCTTAAAGTGGCAGGCATCCAAAGGTGCACTGCCACAGGATGTGTTCAAGAAGAGGTTGGACAGATATTGGTCAGGGATAATTTAGGTGTAGCTACAGCTATGTTCTACTATGGGTATTTCGAATGCTTCAGGACTTCGCTGGCCTGGGGGTGATTTTTTTTTCCTCCTGTTGCTACACGTTGGGGGAGGGATAAGCCTTCCTCAGAGCCACTGGGTGTCGGCTGCAGCCAGTGCTGGGGATTTTGACTGGTGTGTGCCAATTCTCCTACTGGAACATAGCCCTGGAGGCTCCTGCCTAATGGAACTTGTCTCTCTGATTAGTGGATGTTTAAGTGCTTTAACTGAACTAGGGAAAGGTAGTTAGCTTCTAAGGTGCCATCCTGCCCTGCTTCTATTTAATCAAACTGGGCTTTCACTCTTTTTCTCTGCTTGAACAGGACACGGCTTTAGGTTGAATGGTAAAGTGGACACAAGAAACAACAGGAAAAGTTCAGGAAGGTAAGAAAGTCTGCCATTGAACTGCAACCTTTGGAGTGGTAGACCAGTGCTCTACCAGCTGAGCCATATATTTTGCTTTAAAGTTACTGTAAACCTAGGCTCTGTCCACATTTTGTAAGACGGGACATGTGTTGCAGAACAACATGCTTAACTGAGAAATAAAGCTAGAACAGCTGAAGATACGTTGGCCAAAAGAGCCTTTCTTCTCTAGCCTTTCACTTAAAAATGTACCCCTTAAAATTTAGTTTATATTCTTTACTTTTAAAAAGAAGCATTTCCAGAAAACAAAAGGCATGTAAGTTAATGGAGGGAAAACACCAAAGATTTAGTGTGAAGAAGGAGAAAACTTGAAAGATTTCTTTGAAAATAAATTAATGAAAGCCAATAAATACATCATTTAATTACCCTGTGCATTTGCTATAGTAAATTCAGCTTGTATTTATTGGCAACAGAGCATGAAGTAAAACTAAAGAGTTTTATATTGCTCTATTTTGTATAAGACAGTAGAGTTATAAATACATGATTAAACAAACTACATTTGAAAGGGCTGGGTGGGACATTTCCCATGTAACACTCTTTTTTGGCATTTTGATGCAGGAGGAGTTAGATGATTGTGGCTTTTTAATGCAAAAATCCTGTATTTTTATAAACTCAGAAATCAATACTAAACTATCAGCATGCACTTTTAATTTATGAACTGTATCTTTAAAATATATATAATAGCTTAGTTTTATGTCACTTGTTATACAACAGTGTATTTCCCACAGCATGAGGCTGCTTAATGGAAAAATTTGCATTAGATCAAAACAGTGTATGAAACTGTCAGTCATAGAACCAGCTGGTATATGCAGAGAAAGATATAAAAGAATAAATCAAGACAGGGACAAATGAGTGTGGCTCTCCAATGAGTAAAAGATGGAACTTATATAAACAATATCAGATAGGAAATGTGCATGAAATTCACCTCTGAGTAGAGGACCACAGCAAAAGATCTTTGCTCATGTTATTTCATACTAATCACACTTACTATTTTACCAGCTGTTACTATTTATTTTTCCCATCCTAGAAGGCATCTGGCACCATATTGAGGAATCATCCCTCACACAGGAGGTCATGAAGTATAAAGTGCAACACTAATATGCACCAATATTTGGGTTGTAAGAAACTCCTTATGTAATTTCCTCATGCATCTAGTTATGAGGCCTGTGTTCTCTCATGCATACACCGTCATGTGCAGTACCAGTCAGGACATACTCATGATTTAATGATCTGCAATATGCAAGGCAGCAAGGTCACATGAGGCAGAGACATACTGTATGGGGATGAGCAATTCACCTCTTATCACATAATCATTTTAAGCAGGTTTAGAACTGGCTTAACAAGGACCAGATCCCAGGTCTGCTCGGTATGGTGTGTGACAAGTTCTATTCACTTCTGTGGGATCACTGATCTGGTATAGCTCATGAACAAGTGTGGAAGAACTGGACTCTGAATGATTCAGTACTGTACTTTATTCACAGATGAAGCATACTATGACTTTCTACCAAAATTAGGGCAGGCCTGGTATGCTCATATTCAGATCCAACAAGAACCACCAGCCTGTTTAAAGTATAAGCAGCAGCCTCTTCTTACTTTACAGCAAGAATAATAATAGCAGATGGATTGTCATGTGAATAGTGATGTTCCTGGAAGGTTTAGTTAAACAGCTTCAATGCTGCATCTCTCTGGAAACTATATGAGAACATTTTTGCAAATCAATATGGATAATACTCTGACAGTGAAATAAAACACAAATAACACATTTGAGGAAGAGCAGTATCTCACAGTAACAGGGTAACGTGAATAGGCATTAAAATGCTTGAAGTGTAGGTAACCTCAGGAAAAGGGAAAAGTGGGTATTTTAAGAGAGATCAAGGCATTAACCTTTATCAATTTAACTTGGTCACAAATCATACCAGAGCCAATTATGTCTAAGGGAAGACTAATTAAGGTAACACATTAATTAGCATGTTGTGAAGTGGCTATATACAGAGCCAAACTTTACTTATTGAAACATGGAGACAAATTTTGGTCAAAGTATTGTAGGAACACAGCTGGGCACCCAGGGCCTAAGGAAAGCAATGATTTCTGGTTGCCACTGCAATCACAATTGCACAGTTACTGCCACCAACTACTTTCTTCACCCCACTCCCAAATCAGCCCTCAAAGTGGTTCCACTGTTCACTACTTGTTCAAACATATCTGCTGTCAAGGTAGTAGCAATGTGGGCTGCTATTCTGTACATCAGTAGTCCTGTGCACTGATTATTCCAAACAACAGCATTAGCACATTTTAATAATTTAATAATACAGGCCTGTAGCATCTCAAAGGGATGCACACCCCAAAAATATGTAGAGCAATTCTTTTTACCCTTCATTGCCTAAGTGGTACATACATAACTGAAATTGCAATTATTGGGATTTACACGTATGTTGGGATTCCATTTCCACCTGGATTGGAATTGCACTACCCTTGGATTGGCCCACATGTACAGTCACCAGAAATAAAACAGAGGAGTAGGAAATAGGCCTTCCACTTCATAGTGCAATAGCTTAATAGTTAGGACACTTGCTAAGGGAGAGGGAGACCCAGGTTCTAGGCATTCCTTAGCGAGAGATGGTTTGAACCTAGGCCTTTTGCTTCCCAGCAAGTGCTCTAACCACTGATCCATGACCCAGGGATTGCTAAGAGTGCCCTTCAGCCGTCCCACTCCTCCTCCACCTAACACTTACTAGTCATGGTTTTCCCAAGACTCATGTTTTGGGACTTGTCCAGTATTATACACTTGACTGAGTTATTCAGTAGGGAAGTGTGGGGCAATACTTAATCCCAAACTATGTGAAGTAAGTGGCTGAGCTAGTGCCACTTAAATGCATGAAGTGGAACTAGAATCTAGCACCAAATGTTAATCCTTAGAATATGTCCTTAAATTTCCTAGACAGTAGAGAGCAAAGGCTTAAGGAGAGGCCACTTCTTGAGTTTGGGCAAGGGAGACAGGACTAAAGTAGGCCAATCCTTGCACTATTGGATACAGGCTCCTTATTAGGTGTCCATACCGCCTTCCAGAATTTGTCCCATGAAAATAAAGTGAGACAAGTGACAAGCAAAGAGCTCTATGTTACACTCCAATCTTTAACTAACATTACAGTAAACTTAAGTAAAGTTTACTAACACCCGGCTTCCAAAAAAGGATGTGTTGTCAGTGATTAAATATGGAATAGGGTCTTTCATGACTGGTACAGTCCTCAAAGTTTTCAACCTGTTTATTCAACCTGTCAATGATTACCACAGAACAGTGATTTTCAATCTGGGTGCCATGGCCTTAAGATCCTTTCAACAGTGCCATAGTGTGCCACATAATGTTAGCACTGTTAGGTGGGCACACACAATTCACAAGATAAACCCAGAGATTTCACACAGGAATCCATAGTGTTAAATACAGTCTGACCTGCTGAGGTCTTTCTGAGTTGTTCACAACAAAACAATTGCTCCATTATTTTTCTGTAGTTAAAAAGACTGAAAACTAAGAGCTGGGACTTTCTGAGGGGGGCAATGCGTTTAATAAGCGGTACCTTGAGTCTAAAAAGGATGATAATCACTGGCATACAGTCACATGATATGAAGAACTATTTCCACGCAATAGCTAATTAGGTCTCTGATAACCTGTTAGGTTCTTTGGACATCCTTTCCCTTGCCCATTTCCAGCTGTACTGGAGGAATGGATATTTCTGTAATCATATTGAATTATTCTTACACAAATTTTATATCAGCAACATTACTTTCACTAGGCAATAATGAGCATGCTATTGTGCATATTAGAGAGCATGCTATCTTGCATATAGCCGCACAGAATTTTTACTTACTTATATAAGTATATATAATCAGGTTACTTGAACATAAAAAACTTCTAAAAATATATGGTACCCACATATAGAATGAAATCAAGGCAACAAGCCCAGAGTTGAACTCTCTTTTCTCTTTTTTCTTTATAAACTAAATAATATCACAAAAATATTATTCAGGCATCCCTCATTACTCACCTCACACAGCACATTCTGAAGGTTAACACTGAAGAACCGCATTGAGAGAGCAGAGATCAAGGCTAGAACATGTCCTAAAATAAGGAATTATTGAAGATGCTGAGCAAGACTCATTCAGTTACACAAGAGTAAAACCACACTAACTCCTTTATTTCATTGGGGTTACTTTCATGTAACTAACATCAAAATTTGGCCAACTCTCTCATCTCCTCAAGTTCAGGGATTCATCTTCACATGGTAACTGATTCTGTTCAAACAAGCACAAACCTCATTGACTAATAACTCAAGCAAAACTTGGCTCTATGGGCCAGTAAGCAAAACCACCAGCCCAGGAAATTCTTCACAGTGGCAGAGTTTTCTTTTATTGATTCATAAGCAAAGGATTAAAAACAACAGAAAATAAAATCAAACAACAAAAAAGCCAAGCTATTCAGAGCACCGGATCCCAACTGCCAGAAATATACCCAGTTTTGTACCATCTCGGAGGAGAAAGAAGTGCATTCTACTGGCCTTGTAACTGCTGCTCCTGTTCTCCTCCACACTCAACCATATAACAGACAACAGTCCCAGTTAACCTGTCTTCTACCAGAGTGTCTGAAAAAACCTTCAGACCTTGTCACAAACCAACAGGTTTTTTTACTGTTATCGAATTCTAGATTTTTATTTGACAGAGCTGTTTCTCTCAAGAAAGTTTGTTGATCAGCTTTTAGAATAAATTTTTTTGGTAACCATAATAAACTGAATTAGTTACAGACCTCAAGGGAGGAAAACAAATTGTTAGAAGCTGAGCAACATTTAAAATGCTGTGTGCCAGAAAAAATCCTTGTGCTCAGCTCTGCATGTTATGATCTATAGCCTAAAGAAATCCACTTACCTTTTGTACGTTTTTCATAGTTTGCCTTACTGCTTCAGCTAGTTGATTTCAGTGGACTTTGACCTGGAAATACCTCTCTCACAGGCTTGTTTCTTCTAATGGATCCTGCAAAAAGCTATTTTGAATTGAAATGTCACATCATTGCCATTTCCATAGAAACAGATTGCTATATCACAAACAAAGCCATTGAGAGAGCCTGGCTAGCTCAAGGAAACAGAGCACAGAGTCACCACCTCACTTAAGTAACTGGTTTTCATCTGTAACTAACAGCAGGATAGGATATCTCCATTACTGAGTCATCATTTTCTGATCAGGGTCTTCTACTCAGGTTGCTTAAAAAGACACAGCCCATAGATTCCTACTAACTGATGATGATCTCTTTCCCAGTAGAACATTGGACCCAGTGCAGAAAAGGAGAAACATGGAGAAAATAAAACTTAATATAATTGTCTTACTTTTCACTTATATAGGCCCTCTCATGAGTTTTCCAATCCACTTTAAAAACTGAGGGCTGGGCTCTGGACTTTCAGTAGATTAAAGACAGTGCTGTATTTCCTCATCCTAAGGGTGAGAAACTTGCCTAAGTTGAGCTGTCTTAAGGCTGCTCAGAATTCTAGTATTTTACACCGTTACCCAAAGCTACTTCAGGCAGCTAAGAATTACCAAGGTGCAGACACATTTTTTCCACGGCCACAACATTTAAGGCCCTGGCCAGTATGGGAGCGTCAAAGAACCCTTTGGTGACTTTATGCTATCGGGCAGCAGAACTCTTCCAGTGGCTACATCCATTGGTGAGGATATGGGCACCAACACTGATGGAGTGGCACCAGAAGACTACAGTTGAAATTTCTGAGCCTAGATCTCTTAACAGCCATGTAGATACTCAATTTACAGACAAGGAAAAGAATCTTAGACAAAATTAGGATTAAAACTCAGATGTTCTAGCTCCAAACTTGTGTGGTAGTTAGCAGGCAGGAGGAGAAAGAAGTATAGAATGTAAAGCGTCAGAAAGCAGAAAACCAGACAAACACCAATTGGGAAAGAAGAGAAAAGTTAGCACTGAAATGAAACCCTTACAAAAGGAGCATGAGTGGGAGTGAAGCTCTCCCACAGAGAGAAAAATGTCTTTCAGGAAAAAATAAAACGGCCTTAGAAAAAGTCAGAGGCAGATTTATAAGTGCTTCTCTTCCCCTGCCTAGCTTCCTTATTTCCTCCCACTCATTGGGTCAAATTACACGGTGGAACCTGCAGAAGCCAATTTGGCTTCCCATATCTCTAGTCTCAGTCACATCTAATAGAACCACCTCAAAGTGCAGACATTTACTGACATATCATTCAAATACATTTCCACAGTCTACACAGATCAAGCTTAGATGAGTAAGTACATATCAAGTCTTCCTGTTTCGCACATTTAATCTTTGTGTTGTTATCTACTTGTTATTTAAAAAATGATAAACTTTTAGTTGTGAATCTATATTACACAGAGAGAGCCTGATGCTCTGTTGCTTTACATATACCTTGCAAGGCGTGACTGTGGGTGTAAAACATCATGAGTTTAGGAATTCCCTGCTCATTGTAAAATGTACTAATAGGTCCAATTTTGCATACCAGGGGAAGTTGTAACAGGGAATTTGAATGACCATATGGGCTGGAGAAGAAACAAGAGTTCCCTGTTTCTATGGATAAGTGGACTGACCCATTCAAAGAGGAAAAGGGACAGATGGGTTAGAAATAAAATGACATATTTTTAGTATTGGGGACTTTTTAATATGGTTTTCCACACTGCTGATGAAAATTACATGATCAGTATTGCATCTTCATTCTTCATTGTACCCATGTCCCATTTAATCTTAATCCACTCTACCAGTTCGCATCCTGCCCCAACAACAATTAATTACCACATGACAACTGTTTGTTGGCTTATGCGAATAAGTGTTTGGCATCAGGCCAGTTCACAGTGGACCGACCTCCACATCACAAAAACACCATTATAACTGGAATGCTTACTGGCAGTCCTAGAGGATAGATCAAGTAAATAGTCAATAGGCTGAACTAAAGTCACTCTTGGAGGGGGCCACTCCACATCAGACGAGACATATTTTCAGGGCACAGCAGGAAAACTTGTATTACCGCAACCCACACTACATCTGATCTGTGGATACATAGAAGACTTCAGTTTTGGGGGCTTTCAATCTGGCACATTTCACAAACACTCAATTAACTTGTAAAATTTAAATAAACAGACCACGAAACTGTAACTTACTTACTGAAGGGACGGCAGCAGAAGAAGTTGACTTATTGGCAATAATATTCTTACAAGGAGGTCTCTGGTAATTAGCATTAAGACTTACAAGACTTACAGAAACTTATGAGGAAAATGAATTTCTTTTCTTTAAATATTTCCTTTTATATGTTTTCTCTAGTTTGAAAGACTAGGCTTAAAATGGGGACCTATATGCAAAATGGATTCACATCCTTTAAAATTTATATTAGGATTCCAAACCAGTGTAATAAGAATTTATTAGTCCACATAATGTCTTCTGTTAATAGCCTACATGATGCTGCTCTCAAACTACTGGTTCAATAATTTAATACAAATACAGAAAGACAATTTAGCTACTGATACCGAATATTTCCAAGCCTTGTTTGGAACACAACTAGACAATTAAACTTCCTAACAAGAGTGAGGTTACTGATGACTAAGGTTCTGCAGTTAATTAGTAATGGCTCATTTATAAAAAAAAAAACAAAAACAAAACTTGGGGAAAAACCTGCCTTTATGCAAACTATTTAAAACTATAAATTGAC
Source organism: Caiman crocodilus (assembly GCA_030014935.1). Lineage (NCBI taxonomy): Eukaryota > Metazoa > Chordata > Crocodylia > Alligatoridae > Caiman > Caiman crocodilus. Next base: position 36,506,775 of record JAGPOW010001918.1, on the reverse strand, counting down.
CATGGATGTGCTACCTATTGGTTTTGTAGGTCTTTATCTTAATAATACAGGCCTTGAAATATTTTTTACTTGCTTCTGAAACTGACAAACGCTCTGATTTATATAATGAGATCCCTCATGACAGAAATGAAATTCTGACCTAGATTTCAGTGGCTTGCAAAGCTATGTTGTTGCATCCTCAGGATAACTCTATTTACTCTTTTAAGTTGTAGATAATCTATAAATTAAGGAGACACGCATGCAACCTTTCCAGCTGAAATGCATTCATCTCAGTTCTCCTGTCCTGGCTTGCCTTTGTTTTGTGTTTCAGCATAAATAAACTTTTGAGACAATTGTAAACTTGGTTCAGCTTTGATAGTCAATTTTGTGAGGGAAGGCCTGATCTTAAAAACACCTGCAGCCTCCAGAAATTCGGGTTAGATTATCCTTGTATTTCTTATAGTACCTAGAAGTTCTAATTAAATTTAGGGCTCCAGTGTGCCAGTCACTGCCCAGGTACCTAATAAAAGATGGAACCTGGTCCCAGAGCTTAAGGATTGGAAAAAAATTGCTATGATGTGAAACTGAGGCAAACAGATTTTAAGGAAGAGATGTTCAGAAATTGTCATCAATGGCCAACCTCTGCTCCCAGTGAAGGCAGTTGTAGGGCTGGAGGTTTTAGGGATCTGACCACTGCCTGTTAAACTATATATGTGACTAGGTTTACCTACTGGCAAATGTTTGCCACGGAAGATGGTAAGTTGTTCACTTTCCAACCCAAGAAGTTACCTACAGTTCATGATTACTGTGTCTACATACTAAGGCATTTGTCATCATTGTGGCAGAAATGCCACTGTCAGTGCCCCTCTCCAGAGACCTCTCTCTGTGCCAGCCCGAGAGGCTGCTGGTGAATCCCTCAGGGTGGGGATCTCCCTGTCTGCATGACAAAAGCCGGGGCCTGGGAGGCAGATGCTCTGGTCACCTGGGCAGGGGAAGAGACCCGGCCCTGTGCGCGGCCCAGGTAGCCAGGGATGCTTGGGAAATGGGTCGGCTTGTGATCAGTTTTGGCAGCTTCGATTGGACCGGGCTGCTGAGGTCAGAGAGGGGATAAAAGGCCCTGGGGAAGAAGAAGGGTAGCCATTAACCATTAGCCATGCG
>JAGPOW010001918.1:36453166-36505538 GCA_030014935.1 Caiman crocodilus | reverse complement strand
TAAGTCCAGAGCCTTGGATGGTGGCAGCGGAAACCCCAGGCTAGCGGGTGTGCTCCAGGGAAGGGGTCGGCCAGACGCGAGGCACCCCAAGGGAGGCACCAGGAGCTGGGAAGGTGGGCGGGCGCAGGGAGGTGGGCGGCTCAACGCAGGAGCGCCCCTTACTGGCCTGCCACAATCATTGCCTGTCCTCTGAGACCTTTCTACTGTGTTGCACGTATTTTCAGCATATCACATGTCATTTAGGCCTGTCCTTGAGGAAATACAGGAGTTTCCCCTGCCTTACCTATTGCAAATAGCTGTATATTTTCCTTAAATCGAGACCTATTTAATGACTGCTTTGAGATGGAAGCTTAACGAAGTCCAGTCATGTCTCATCCAAAAGAGACAGGTTTCTATGGAGCTAACAGAGACTGAAGAGATACAGTGAGCTGGCGCAGAGCTCAGAATTCTCCTGAAGTTTCAACGGAAATTAAGAAGCAAGATTAGGCATTGTATATTTTCATATCAAAATCTTTTCTCCATTATCCCACACCTCCCTTTTACTTCAGCAGTTTTGCCACAAGCTCTTAGTCTCTATTCGTTTGCATTTATAGGAAAAATGAATAAATTATCTTATGTTAATTACATCATTTTCTGAATTAACACTATTTCATATTTCCATTGCAGCACTGTTCCAAGTGCCCAGCCAGGAGTTGAAGGTGCAGGTTATGGTAAAAATACCTTTTCACAACCATTTATGAAAAATACCTTTCATCAGTTTGCTATCTACATAGCTGTAAATATGCTGCAGAACCAACAGGAGCTGTCATTTGACTGATACTTCCCAGGAACAGATTTTGACCAGTTAGGTTAAATATGCAGGCCCAATTTGGCATGGGTCTTAACTACTTGCTTAACTCTAAAGCCTGTGTGTGGTCTCACAGAAGTCTGTTACCTTCTGAGATTAGTCTCACTGAAATGAATGAGACAAGGGGTTCAACTTGATGACTCTTGAGGTCCCTTCCAATCCTATGATTCTATGACTGCTTGAAGCCTGTGAAAGTTGAATCATCCAGGCTACTTATGCTTCCAGAGTTAAGGCTGGGTTCATGTGCCCCATGGACTGGAGCATGAATGCAGCATATTACTGCATGCTTGAAAGGCAAGGGATCAACTCCCTTCAACTTTCTTGAAAACTCAAAACTTCTGCTTTGCAATGTATTTTGATGGGAACTGATTTTGTTTTTCCAACTGTAAAGAAAGGCATCTTCCTTTTGATGATTACATCTTCAAAAATTACAGCAAATTTAGTAATTTACTCTTCTTTGTAATCAGCAATTTGATTAGCATATAAAATTATAAATTTACCCTTGAGGGGCTGTGTAAACAAATCATGCCTGGCAGCAGCAGCTGCTGAACAAACTACCCCCTAAAAAGAGTCTAACTGCACCTGAAGTGTGTCCTGGGTAGACTGATTAGCACAGGGGTGGGCTAACTGGCCCTATTGTTCAGCAGTGCTAATCAGCTGGCCCGAAGTGCTGTGTGAGTGTGGCTGCACTGCTTTCAGTTTAAAAGTAAGCCTATGCAGAGCTGCAGTGCGCTACATAGAGATGACATGGGGGTTCAGTGAAAAATGGTTGTGCTATAAAAGTTTAGCTTTTTTACTTAAAATGGGGTGAGGACAGGCACACAGACAATTACCACAGAGCTGACACTGGTGAGTCCCTGCTACCTTTTTACTCCCTGTAAGTTGTTTGTCTGTACCCTGAGTAGCTCTACATTCCTTTAACCATTCCATTCATGCCAGCTGGACTCATTTCAGAAGGAAGCTTTGATTTACAGGAGTAAAACTGGTGGAACACGAGTTAACACTAAACAGTATGTTGAGAAGCTAAGTATTAAAATGTCGTAACATACAGTTGCAAAGGGACATGGATCTTGGCTACCTGATAGACTATCTCCCTTGTGCTACTGTCCCAGAAACCATACTTGAACTAAGTGCTCTTATGTATAAAAAGAGGAGAGACTGGCAGCAAACATTTCTTAGGGAAGAAATCTTGGCTTGGAACTTGCTTTCCCTTTTAACTGGCTGAGGTAGAGAGCGTGGAAACTGACCTCAATTATCTGATGGACATTAAGCTTTTGTCATTTCATGGTTGTTTCCTGGAATCTAGGGAACTCTTTGCACAAAGGTGCCTGTAATATCAGTTCCAGCAGTTTTGGTTTGTATCTATTTTGACCATTTGCTGCCCATGGACTTATTCATGAAATTGCTCATAATCAGACCAAGTGTTGTCATTCCTTTCTTGGTCTAAGCAGAGCTGTGATGCACTTCAGTCAGCCTTTTGATAAGAGATCATCTGTGTGCCACATGAGTGCTGACTGAACTCTTTGGCTCTGTTAATCTTCACATATGTTAATACCAGTAGTACCAGTACTACAGTAACAATTTAACTCATTCTTGAAAGCTTCTTTCCAGTCATCCTGTATTGTACTCATTCAGCCTTCTGTGCAGAACACTTGATTGGTACAGTCATCTCCTCATTTCAGAGTCGTTTCATTGTACAGCGAGCTTCAGTTCAGTCAGGCTCCTTTGTCAATAAGTATGTCCTACATATCCACTCTTGATCATCCTTGGCATTTGTTGCAGTTCTATTTAAGTTTCATTTCTTTCATATTCTGCCTTATGTTATGTGTCCTTTCACTGCAGTATTGATCAGCAGATCATTAATAATTGCTTCACCACATCCATTTCTTCAAAGGTATCAGGACGGATGCTTTGATATACCTCAAGTGGAAATCTGAAATTTATGCCTAGCAAAAAGTTATGCTGAAGGTGCATAGACTTTCCATAACACTAGAATTGACAGTGTCTTTCACTTGCAGTCACAGTAAAAAATACTGGGGCTGAGAGGTGTCATAATAGCTGGGCAATTTTTTTTGGTAATTGTTTTTATTCTTTGGAAATGCAGTTGTAGGGTGTTGGAAAGAAAATTGACACAATGTTTTGTTGAAAATATGCTCCCAAACATAATAAAAACAGAGATATGAAGGGGGTGGTGAGAATTTAGTGGCCCTCCTCTCTTTTATCGAAGAGTCTTGTTGTCAAGATATTCAGCTGAGATGAGGGGGAGAGAGACTGAAACCCACTCAGGTAGAGGGAATTTAAACCAACATCACTCACCTTCCAAGTGACTGTGCCCTAACCACTAGGCTGTAAAGCCATTCCCTCTCCTGCACATACTCTGGCTCATTCAACATACAGTAGTCCATGCACAGGGTCAACAGAAACGATTAAGAATCCCTGTGCCAAAAATGCACTAGTTAGCCACAGCTGAGATGCTTGCTTTCTGTTTTCCCAAGTAATCCTAAAGAGAGATGAAGTATTTATTCTGTGAAGGGGGAGCTTGGGTGATTATACCATTTGGGCCTGAAAGCAGATACTAGGAGGATGTTCCTGGTGCACTGACGGCACATGCTCCATACACTCTGTCTCTGAAACCAGCTTATGGCTTCTCTGGGCACACACGAAAGGTAGTGGTAGATGGTGTATATAGAGTGCACAGCAAGTCTTACAGCAACACTCCCTCACACTGCACTGAGACATCTGTGTTTTCAGCTACCCTTTTTCTTAAGTGTAAAGAAATCCACATTGCACAAGCTGTGCCAAAGACAAACATGCAGCATTTCTTGGATCAGATAGGCACACTGTAAGAAATGTAGATAAATGATTTTAGAAAGTTAATACAGTATGTGTGGGCAAAATGTAACAGTAACTTTGTAAATTAAGTTTTAGTTGCCTAGTCAAGTGTTAAAGGCCATTCAGCAATTCCTAAAGGGCTACTAGAAAAGGGTATAATAAACATTGCTATTAACTTCAGCACACTCAAAATTCAAGTGATCAGGAAGGACTATAAATAAGTCTTTTAAACTACCCAATGGTGCTCAGCCCCATTTAAGCAGAACCACTATAAAAATATTGATATACAGTATGGTCAAAGAACTGTGGATAATAGTTTGAAGCACTTTGTTTTCCAACTGCACTTGCATCTTCCGTACATGAACATTGTAGTACAAAGTGTTCCACCATAAAGTACCTATCTATTACAGAACAGGGACCTACCATTCCTTCTATACAGAAGATACTTTTATGTATGGAAATCACTATTGCTTTCTGGGCCTCTGCACTTCAGAGTACATCCAAAGGCTGTCTCTGGACCACCTGTTTCTGGTCCAACAACCTGCCTTCTCTCCCACCATGCCTTGATGTTAATTGATTAGTGATCTTAATTAAGCAGGAGGCTGCCCATTTTCTTGCCCCAATGCTAGCGGGCACTATCTGTGGCTCCATACCTCCCCTATACCGCAGCCCATGTCTCGCAAATGGCATCCACTGATGTTATTTTCACCAGCCCCACACTGGGCCCCAGAATCCTCAGTTCAGACCCCAACTGGATCCCTCCATTCAGGCGGCCTACTCCGCCCTCATTTAGGCTGCCTAGCTCCTTGAACCATTTCCCCTGTCAGGCGTGGTCCCCCTCGGGACCTCTGGCCACACAGGTCCTGGCCTTGCCTCTAAGGCCAGTTGGAAACCCCAGGCCCCCCTAGCTCTGGGCATCCCTCACGGTGGGCCCCTGGCCCTTTTGACCATTCTGGTCCAAGCCCCAGCATTGACCAGTCGAGGGTACTCTAAAAATCAGGCCTCTGAGCCTCTAGCCCCACTCTCGCTCCTGGGTCCACCTTTTGGCCCTATTAGAGGATGACCCAACTGGTTGTCAGAGCTAGGAGTTAAGGCACCCTGACCCACCTTTCACCAGGGTGATAACTGGCTTGGCATTTCCTGGGGCTCCCGCACCACTGAGAGCCCCACCAGGCCACTCAGTCCCGGCAGGGTGCAGTTTAGGTCATGCCCAAGACCAGGAGCCTCCAAACCTTCCCCTACGACGCCTCCCTTACCTCCAGGATGTTATGGAGCCTCACAGCCAGGCAACATTGCTGCCTGGGCTCCTAGCAATGAACTGCCCTGTTTCTATGAGCGGACAGAGCTCTAAAATGGCCACCACAATCAAACACCTGCTGGCTGCTTGGCCCGAGGTCTTAAAGTGGCAGGCACAAAGAGTGCCCTGACTCACCCTCCCATTCTGAAGGAAAAGCTGGGGCTGGGAGGGGCGAGGAGGAGAGTTAGGGGAGAGCAGCTGCAAACACACAGCCACTCTGAATTGTAGCTGGATCCCCCAACTCCTGGGGTCCAACAGTGAACATCTGTTGAGTCCAGGGGATTCCTTTAACTCAGAGTGCTTTGCGCAAAGCACTCTGAGTTACAGTAGGGAGCTGCACATCTATCTGCACCTTAAGACTAAAGCTGTGTGTGAGGAAATCCACCACACTGGCAAAGCCATTCTTTGTATAAAGACAAATAGTTCATAAGTGTGATTGTAGAGTTACAGAAAAAAAAAATCTCTGATGCTTTCTGTGTTCTCTCTCTTGAGCTCTCTTGGGCATGTCCCAGGCTGTTACTAAGCTCATTTTTTTCTTTTTGTGGTTTCCAACTAGTCCTTTTCCCATCACCTGTGCCATCATATTTCTGCTTCTGGACAATTGCTCACTGGGATCCTACTGACATTTTCACTTTTGCTAGTTGCTTTGAGGCTTTCCCTCACTTCATCCTGACCCACACTTTTTGGCTGATAGATTTGGGTGTGAAGGGCATGTTTCATGATACTTATAGTTAAATAAGGTTTCTCTTTACTCACAAAGGGACAAAGCAGCTAGTGCTAACTTTCATCTAGTAAGATTCCATATATCCATCCACATTTTAAGCAAAATGAAGGCTAGAGGCCTCATGTAATCATATGAGGTGAATCCACAGTGCCTAAAGCAACAGTGTGGTCTAAAGGAATAAATGTGAGATGTGGAATCAGGTACTTCTGAATCCTAAGCCACTGCCTTGTGTGTGGTCTTGGGAACATCATCCCTGCATCTCTGTTACTGAAAAGAGGGCAAGATTCAATAACTACATCACGGTGAAGGTCCTAATTCCTGTGCTTAAATCAGACAAAGCTTGCCGTAACTTAGTCAGAGGTCTGCCTAAGAAAGGCAATCAAGACAGCACCGAGCCTGCAGACTTAAATACAGCCTCAGATGAGGATACTGATTGTTTGCTAGCAGGCTGCTAGCAGATGCACATATTCTATGAATAATGAGACAGTGCTTTTTCTCTCCAACCTCACAAAAACCTCAGAATTTGTTAGGCATTTCATCTGAATGTTTATAGCCTTCTCTGGAAATTCCTTTCGACTTCAATGGATGTAATACTTACAGAGAATTAAGACCTTAAATTATATAGCACCTCTGATAAGTTTTAAGAATCGGCAACAAACTGGCAGCATTTGCAGATAACCACTTCTAGGGTATATTCTTTATGTTCCTCTAAACCAGAGCCACCAAAATTCTTTAAATGATGCTAGTACTGCAGGCCTCCCAGTATTAAATCTTCGTTTATGGGCACATAAATGTGTGTTTCATTTCTTGTCACATTTAGCATCTATGATGATTTCTCATATACACATATTTCAACGACCATTATAATTACTTTCTGCCACTTTTTATATCCATTCAACTTTATGGCAACATAGTTTAAAAATAATGATGTTTACTGGACTGTAGATGTTGATTTATTAGGAGCTAGCAAAGGCTCCTAACAAGCAGTGTAGAAACCAAGCATGCTCAAATGAATACAATCTCTCTCAACCTAATTAATATCTTTGCCTACCGGAAGCAAGTATCTCCATTACAATGTTCAGAAAATCTTTTTGTTGCTTATGTTTTATTTCTTTAAAATAAATCTAAGGCTAAATAAAAGCTGAACATGCCAGTGATTCCCTCTGTCCTTTCACAAAATACTTTCATTCCTTTTAGTTATCTCTCTACTTCCTCAGAACAAATATATTTCTCCAGCTTTCTTAGAAGTAAACCCCTTAAAATCTCTGATAGTCTTTCTGCATGTCCATTTCTCATCCCAGATTAGTATTATTTCTTCATTCCTTCAGATGTTAGTGGTTAAAGAGACACTGCCAAGCACTGTAAGCAGAAAGAAAAATTGGGATAAGAGGACACATGGCTTTTATGCAGTAAATCATTTTTTATGTTCTCAAAGTTATGGTTGCTATTAAAGAGGAAAGGGGAAAAAAACCCACCACAAAACACTTTTAAGACTAATTTTATTTCTGTCCTAGTTTATTGATCCATTTGCATGTGCAATCCTCCGATTTTTAGATATACTTGTAATAAATCCATGTGCAAATTATGCATAAATTTGAGCATCTAAACCACTTGAAGATTAAGCACTTATATGGATTTATATGGAATAATTAGAATTCAGAGAAAATACAAAAATTAATGCAATCATTTAGGATGCCTCCAGTAGTTTAGGGCCCTGCTCTAACTCATGGCACTTTGCATAAAGCATCATAGGTCCCTTCCAGCCCCTAACATCTATGAAACTATGAGTTAGAGCGCTCTCTACCACTACTGTCAGCCCAACAGATTTTGGGTCGGGGGAAGAGGGGGGAGGGCTGGAGCTTGCCTGCACCCACCCTGGTCAGCAGGAAGGGGCAGGGGAAGCAGCAGCGTGGAGCTTCTAGCTGCACTGAATGGCCAGAGCTGATGGAGGGGGAATGTAGAATAGTGCTCCTTTGCTGTATGGACCCAGCCCAACTCCTCCCAATACCCCAGCCAGGGTAGCTGGGAGGGGAGCCATAAGGCAAGGGGGCTCCATTCCACCCCACTCCACCCCTCACTCAGCTCTGGCCATTTAAAGCAGTTGGCAGCTCCATTCTGGCTGCTTGCTTCCCCTCCACCTCTTCCCCTCACTGACAGACCCAAGGGTGTGAGCACTAGGCCTGTGTGAAGCAGCAAGTATTTGCTTCAGATTCAGATTAAGCTGATTCAGAGGGACAGCGATTCAATTTGGTGATTTGAATCACTGTCCTGATTCAAATTGGGCGATTTGGATTTGGATATTAGGCTGTAGTTTATAACGGGGAATCACTAAAACACCTATAACTTTGTTATCTTTTTGCAGATTTGGATGAAGACAGCAGGGTTGGCAATCCCTTCTGAGGGCATGAATCCTGCCAAGTTTCAAGGAGATAGGTGTGGGGGTTTCTGTGAAAGTGCATCTCAAACTGTTGAAAGCAAAACTCATATTGTTTGTGTGTGTTAAGACAGAACGGGATGAAAACAGTAGGGATGGTCCCTGATGATGGTAGAGAACGATCACAGTCACTGGCCAGCTACAGATGTCAATATCAGAGCAGTCTTTCCCTGCCCCCTAGCCTTTTCCATACATGAAAAATCACCCTATCCCCTTCCTCTTCTTGGCCTCTGTTTGCTGCAAGGCTTCCAAATCTCCCCAAATTGATTTGGAGGCTTACAATTTGATTCAGACCTTTTAATGGGTCTCCCAATTTGATTCAGAGTCAAAGATTTGGCTGCCAAATCAGGCCAAATCTCTTCCAAATCGAATCAACTACTGAAGCTTTGCACAGCCCTAGGAAACACCAGCCCAGCTTTACAAAGCATGAAAAAATTGCTTTAGAGTGCCTTAATCTAATAATTAATTTAATCATTCCATCCAGGAAGAGCACACACCAAGTGCTGAAACTTCCTTAGCCTGATGAAGGGTTTTTGAACCTGAAAGCTTGCTTAATAACTATTCTCCAACTATTTGGGTTGGTCTAATATATCAGATTCACCCAAGGAACCTTGTCTGCCTTAATCTAATAACTCATTTGACCAGAGTTAATTTTTTGTGAGACTGGCCATTTTAAAAGCACTCTGCAGCCAGGTACATGTCTTAAATTACAGCTGCAGGGTACTTTCAGGGGCCTGATCACACAAAAAATGTAACTTGTGTAATCACCCTTAGACGTCATGGATGTGCCATCAAATCATAAGTGAAAAGTCCTCATTGCAATCAGGAATAGAACTAAAACAGACAGAAGTTTCATTTGCTCTTAAATAAAACATTGAATTTTGCAATTTGGGTTTGATGCCAATGTCAAGTGCACGTCAAGTGCTCTGGGAACTGCCATATTTTAGCAAGCATATGGAAACAAAACATAGCAAACAAAAAACTGGTAATCACATTCAAAAGTCAGCTGAAATGACCAATATATGAATTGAAAAGGATGTATTTCCCTTTTCCCTTTTAGAAATAATCCATCCAAAAATGGACCTTGAAGGATAAGTGACAGCATGAAGGCAGAAATGACATGGGAAGAAACAGCATGCACCCCCACATTGGATATAGAACTAATTCATTCTTCTCCTTGGTGCGCCTCTTTCTGTTTTTCGGGGGGTTTTTAATATCACTTCACTGAATGGGCTTGCACTGATGTTGTCCATACTTTGCTCATACTGGGAATAAAAAGGACTTAACTCCTTGGTCCTTTCAGTGCACATGCCAGCTTCACCTAGAGGGCCAAATTCTCTGCCCATGTAAATAGTACAGCTACACTGACTAGAATGGTGTTGTGACCAACAGAAAATGTGATGCATAAGCACTCCAATTTTGTTTCAAGCCTGTGATCAAATAATATGGACATGGCATAATAAAAATTACTGGATGGCAGCAGTCTAAGTAAGGGTGGGTGAGTGGGGCATCAGCCCCAGGCACCAGCTTAGGAGGGGTACTGGGATCAACCCCAATCCCCAAGGAATACCCACCCTGTCAGCAAAAGCAGCCCCATGGTATTGCTCTTTCAGCAGCCCCTGGATGAGGTGTAAGAGCAGCAGCTGGGGTAAGCAGACCAGGCCACAGAGGTAGCAGCAGCTGAGGACTATTTTTGCCTGCCTGTCCCCCTCAGAACCTGCACCCCTCTGAAATTCCCCACCCTCTTCCTGTCCCCACCTGCACCCCCAAATGATTTGCCCAGGATACAAACCCTTCTTGTCATGCCTCTGCTGGCTACTCTTTAAAAGCTAGGACTTCAGCTTGGTCTAAAGCCAAAATCCTGGCACATGGTCCAAACATCTGGAAGAATGCTGGTGCCCAGATATCAAACTTATTTTATTTACTTCTCTTTAGTGGGCTGCAATTTTGCTTTTAGTGGCTTGTGATCTATTTCCTGAGCTTGTCTCTTAACTTTGGGCTCAGAAGCAACATGTATAAACATCAAAAGCTATCAGTTGTTACTGTGGTACAGGACTGAATTTAAACCATTTAGCATTTGCATAAATAAATATGCTGTGCCAAACTATGTCAGAAATCCTTTCCCAAACAAACAACATATTTAAATTCCTGTAACGAAAATATCTGGGGGAAAAATACAAGTTCAGCTAAGAAAGAAAAAATGATTTGCTATCCAGATATCTTCATAGAAACTGATGACTTCAGCTTCTCAGTGATAAACATCAATGGCATAATGGATGCCAAGCAACCATAGGGGTAGAGATCACCTTTTCTAGTTTCTGTATAGCACCTATCACAAAGGGATCCTGGTCTAAGGCCAGAAATACTACGGTAATACAAATAATGAGTAATTGTTACTGAAATTTCAAGTGACGGGTATGTCATAGATCCCAGGGAGCTAACATGAGTTATAGGCACTAATGAGCCTACTTAAGCAACTTTAATCCCCAAACCTTAGCTACTAGTTCTTACAATTATGGATTCTAAGTCAAGAATTGAGTGCAGTGCCTAGAAACAGATAAGGAAAGCCCCCCTTTTCCTAACAACTGCAACAGACAGACACATACTGAGGGGTAAATATTGTTCACTCACTCTGCCTCATCCAGTAACTTACTTGAGTTCTTGGATGGGAAAGGAAGAGACTGAGGACTTGGTTTCTCTGCTGTCAAGACTCTGGGTTCTAGCTGACAGTAATGTCTCCCATTTTCTGTGATGCTGTATGGAAATGGTCCCTAAGAGAACACACACAAAAACCACAGTGCCTCTTTTTTTTCCAGTCTTCTAGGTCAAGTCACAGTTAAAATGCTGCAGAAAAGAAAAGAAAAACAAATAATCCAAAACAAAGGCATCTTTTCTTCCCAACCAGTTACCAAGAGCCCTTCATGTTGATTTACTGATTTGTCCATGATTCCTCCTCCCAAGTGAGATGGGCAGGTTATATCAGGCCACTATGTTAAAGGAATAACAGTCTGAAGGATGCTTTCTGGCAGACTGAATTTTTCTCCAGAAATTCAAAGGGTCAAAATATCCCAGCCCAGGGAGATTGGTGGATGATGGGTGTATACGTGCCTGAAGCCTGGTGTCAAGGTGACCTTACTCACCATGGCAATAGTGGGATAAATATTAATGGATTTGAAGACTTTTTTTAAATGGATACTTTTACTATACTCTAAGACTCAATGCTTTGCATACAGACCAGTCCCCTGGCATGGGATAGAACCTGAGACTCTCTCTAATATATTGCCAATTGAAGTGCTAGTCTCTAATGAACTTTTGGCTTCCTTTCCCCAGATTTTGCCTCAAGAGTGCCACTCCTTCTCAGTGCTGTCTTCCCTGCCACTTCCTGATCTAGAGGTCTCTACTGGAAAAGACCCAGATACTTCTTAACCAATTCCTTTGTCCATGAGAAGTGAAAGGTAGATTTTCTCTTTGCCCAATTCTGTGGTACCTTGAGGGTTCAATTGATCATGTTTGCTCTGCTGACACTTCCTGGCCAATTTTTTTGAACTTGAATGCCTGGGTGCATTTACAAGTGGATGGCTATCAAAGCAGTGATGCCTGAAGGCTACTGGAAATCAGGTCACCTAATTAATTGCATAGTGAACTTTGGGTCTCTAGTTTTGAAAGTGCTGATGGGGCAAGATATTTTTTTTTATTTTAGTGCTAACTAAATTCACTGATTTTAAAAAAAGCAAATTTATGTATGTTAAAAAAACTAAGAAAAACATTGCATTACATTGACTATTTACATAGTAGAGCTTTCAAAGCAAGAATTCAATTTTGTCTTTCAATACAGGCTTGAACAGTCTGTCAATGTACAAAAAGAACAAATAATATTACAAACAACTTGCCAGTAAATATGTAGCTATACTATATCTGGGCTAAGGCTTTCAAAAAAGACAAAGGATAGTTTAGGGATCAACTTTGACTGAACATCAACAGGAATGGGAGTCTTAACCCCCACTGATGCTTTTATAAGTCTTCTTTCCTAACTTCCCTTCCCCCAGTCGTTCTAATAAATTGTGACCTGAAAGGAAAGATTACAAAAAGAAAAAATAAACATGTCCCATAACTCCTTGTGCACTAGTTGGAAAGTTCAATAACGAACCATTTTACCATGATAATCACTATGGCATTTGGAGTCTCAAGATGACAGTACAGTTATTTGAAGTAACCTCAGCTTTCAAGGTTCCACTTCATTTAAATAATTTCCACCTTGATTATTCTTAATGCCTTTAAAGTGGATGACAGAATGGATTCATAGGAGCTACTGACAGATATTCAATTAAAACCGCTGTTGAATCTTATCTGTGATCCCAACAATTGTGCCTCCTGCCATGCCATCTTTGTGGAATCAGGAATCAGGCCTAAATCATACCCTACTGCAGGGCTCATAATCTTGGGCTCCCACTACACCAGCAAGTAGCAACCTAGGTGCCAGTGCTCCTAAGGCTTGGAGTACCAGCCAGCTGATTGGCTTTTTTAGCTGCAGGGTTGCACCAGAGCCTTGAAAGGCTCTGGTGTGCTCCCGAGGCTGGAAGCACTGATCAGGTGATCGGCACTAGCTGCACATTCAGTTTAAGGCACAACAGGAACCTACCACAGATTATTACACGTTTTATGCAGGAAAAGTACTGGGGGTGGGAAGGAGGTGCAAATGCAAGCACTGGTCCCTGGGCACTGCAAATATGTCAAGGATGTGCTAATGGGAGCATCTTAAATCAGTGTCTTCATTCTTAAATGTGTCACTGGACAAAAATTTCAGACCCTGTATTGGAAACATTAGAAAGCAAACATTGGAACCCTCTTCTGAAGTAATCCTGGGAAAAAACACATAGAAACTCATTCTAAGTCAAATCCTCTTTCCAACACCTTAGAGGAATTACAGCATTTCTGTTAATGATAAATATTTGCCTGTTCACAAAGCCTGATATTTGTGAAATTCCTTTTCTGCATCCCTATGAGTTAATGCTTTCTTTGGCATAGCTGTTTTAGGAAATTATATCATCTTTTTTATTCCCATAGCAGAAGCCATAGAGACCAGCTGATAATTCCCATGACAACTCCCAATATCCAAAAAAAAAAAAAAAAAAAGACAGTAGTCAAAATCCATACTGGCATGCACAAAAGAGCTAAGAGAGATCAGTTGTCATTTCACAGCTTAACACTGGCATTGCTTTTTCTGAAACAAGAATTCTTGCCTTCATTCCTCTCTCCAAGATATTCACTTGTTTAACGAGGTCTGGAGGTTTGCACAAAATTTCCAAGTTTTTAGATTAATTTGCATGCAGAAAGAAATGAGAAATGCAGCACACAAATTTTGCATAATGTATCTAAGTGTGGTCGAGAGATAACAAATAGATTTGATTCAGTTAGTAATAAATGCCATGGAATAATCCCAAAGTAATCTGAGCAGAATAAGCAGAATACAACAAATAACTTTTCTTTCGGCCTAGATAGACGGAGACTACAATTTTTCCCAGTGTTCAGCTGTTCCAGTCCCAAAGGGCAGCAGGCTTACTTCATCAGCATAAAAAAAAAATAGTAAAACTTTTCCTCTTGCACCTAAACAAATGTTAGGACTAACCTTTTCTGTTAGACTTTAATACAGTGATGTCCTAGTAGAACAATGTAGATTTTCTGGTTGTTCTAAAAAACTAGTGGGTAGTGAACAGTAGGAACTTTGGGAACCATCTTGTTTTCTTTTGTGCTTTTTAAATAAGCAGGCCTTGTTCAGCTTAAATATCCTTTCTGCACAAAGCCTTAGAGCTTATTAGAATGTTCTCATTCCTACTGGAATGTTGCTTTGAAATGCAACCTTGTTTGCAATCACATCCAGAAAGTCATATGTCACCGTCAACAGTTCATTTATAGGGAATTCAAATCAGCTGAGAACTTGTGCATATAGTTTAGAAATGTATTTCCATAACTCCATTAATAAAATTGGATACATTAAAGTAAGTGCCAAAGTACTTGATACCAGTTTTCACATCTTAGCACTGCAAACGTAGGTAAATTAGCAAATGTAGCATTTATGTGAAAGATTGTGTGCTTCACAGGGGATGCTTGTTTTGGAATCACCACAAATGACGAGCTGTGGCTCTTAAGATGGACACTGAGCTTGCTTAAATCACTCAGAATTTCATGCTGACTCTGGCATTCTTGGCGTCATTCCAATTAGCTTCAAATTCTCTCTCCTTCCATATCCTTAGCTAGCAATTAAAAGTGGAAATACTTAGTGCCTTCTGTTTGAATTCGGGAAATCCCTATTTTCTGTTACATCAAAGGAACAGTTTTGAGGGTTAGTTCTTGGAAACCATTGAATTTGAGTGTCTCCAGAAGTCTCAGGTGACAAGTACTGTTCCCAGAGCAGACCACTCAATGAAACTTCAGAATTGTCTTTTTTCCTTTATACATTGAAGTGGCCTGTATACGCCAATTTCCCTGACTTTTGCCACACAGGTTGTTCTGGCTCTTGCCAGCCTGTGGCCACGGGGTAGCCATGACATCCCCTGGTGGCTGTGCAGCCCCTCTCTGGCTCTGTCTCAGCTGCAGCTCTTCCCTTTGATCGCTTGCCCGCCACACCTTGTTTTATTGAAAGTTATATAAGGGAGGGTACCTATGGGCTATAAGTGAGCCTGAGCTTATCACCTCTGAGCTTATGCAGCACCAGCCTGAGCCTTCTTCTGGTCAGACAAGTCTCTCATTAGCCTCCTGCACCACCTGCAAGCAGCCTCACAGGTTGCCAGCTCCCTCAAAGGAGCAGGCACACCCCTGCTACACATGACCTATGACAAGTGAAGCAAAAAGAGAAATTCTTTTGTTATGTTCAGATGCAAAGCCAAAAAACAGTTCCTTGTCACCACTACAGTACCCAGGAAAACTTAACAAACCAGTTTGTCCTCTGGTTAAGGTCAGATAGCCCTTACTTTCCTTCCGTAGCAACTGATTCAAGCATCCTCACTGCAGGGAAATTGCTACATTGCAAAGAAAATTACTTAGAATCCAAACATTTTTTTCTATCGATAAAAACAGTATGCTATACTGATATAATATCTCCACTTGAAACACTGGATAATTTATTCCACAGTCTGTGCTTTGAACCCATTTATTTAGCTGGTTCAGGCAAGCTGCAGAGCCACAGCAGATGGGTTCACACCTAATTAGGGAGTCAGCTGACTCAGGGTCTGACAGGTGAGGCTAGGCCTGATCTTGAGAGCTATATGACTATACAAGAGATGCCTGATTGGAGAAGAGCTGGGCTGGGACAGGATATCAGCCCAAACCCTGAAAGCAAGAAGGTAGTAACATCCTGGGAGCTATGAAAGGAACATCATCTAGCAGGTGGGCTACAGCTTTTTGAATACTAGCATGGAAGATCTCTTTGGAAATTTAGAGTAGTAACTATAGGGATGGAGGAGGTTTCTGAGGACTCAATGTGGGGTCTAGAGTCCAGAGGAAAGAGGGGCTTTGTGCACAGAAGCCTAAAGAGAGGCCAGGCTAGCCCAGAAGAAGAGGGGTTGTGTGTAGAAGGGCCTAGAGAGAGACCAGGTCAGCCTAGCCCAGGGCAGAACTGAAATTTGTGAGGCCTAGTGAAGGTTCAGGCCAGTCCTGGGAGAGGGGAAGACCTAAGATGTGACTAGGTGAACCTTGAATAAGGGTGTAAGCAGCAGGGAGACCTGGTAGAGAGGCCTGGGAATGCCTGGCAAGTGGTGCAGAGTACAGGGGCCCACTGAAGGGTCCAGGGGTGCCTAGAGAAGAAAGGAACTGTGTAGCATGATCTAGACAGGGCTACAAGCTCTGGAGAGAGAGAGAGAGAGAGAGAGAGAGAGAGAGAGAGTATGGTGGGACCTGAGAAGGTGGACCTATGGAGATGGTGGGACTGACAGCCTGAAAAAGTGACCTTAACTGGCATATGCTGGGGCCAGGGCCTCTGAGAGGCCAAAGGGTGAGAAGCTACCACAAGTAACAGCTAGAGCTGGAGTCCCAACTGGCCTGTTGGTGGGGCCAGGGCCTAGAAAGGCATGAAGGTCTCTACATGGGGGGGCCACTGCTGAGAGAAAGGTGTTAGCCTGGCTGGTAATGGCTATTTGCCCCCTAATGCTGAGCCATCAAAAAAGGAGGGATCTTGGCCCAGGGTCTGAGTGTGAGTTGGGGGCCAGACAGAGAGAGAGAGAGAGCAAGGCTACAGATAGAGTCCAGGCCAGAGGATCTGGTGGGCAGTAGCCTAGGAGAGGCACAGGACTTCTAGGGGAAGCCCAGAGAGATGGATGGAAGATCAGATAGGACTGGAGACTGGTCCTGGTTGAGACCTAAAACCATTTCCTGTTGGAGTTGGTTGATGTAGTGGGGCAGCCTCCATGAAATGCCACATGTGGGCCACTCTAGGGGAAGGCAAGGATGGAGTGCCAGAAAGCCTCACCCCCTACTGCCTTGTGGGTGACCCCATCGGTAGTAGGGGGGAGCATACCCTGACAGAAAAGCAATGGGCGAGGAAGATCGTGTAGACCACAGGGGTACAGAGACTGGAGTAGGATGAGAGAAGCTGGAGCAGGGTGAGGGGCCTGAGCCAGAGTGTGGTCCACTGAGGGGCCAAGGTAGTGTGTAGCTCCAAATGGGCCGGAGGGGCTGGAGAGGGTCTAGGAGAAATCGGAAAGGAGCTGGCAGTTGGGAGGGGGGCTAAGAAGAAGACTGAGGGGCCTCGCAGCTCAGGAATCGGTTGCATGAGGTACAGGGGTCGGAGAGCTCAGAGGAGCCAGTGGACAGACCCAGGGGTCTGGCAACGTAAGAAGGCCTGGGAGAGAGCCCCCATATCAGGGCTTCAGACCCCTTGGTCTAAGAGAGGCTGAGGAGTCTGCAGACCTAGTGAGAGGCTATATCCACAAATAAGGTGAACACCTGCAAGGCATGGGACATGGTGTAGGGAAGGTATAGAACCACGTAATTGGTCCATAAGGCCACAGCCACAAGGTGAATGATCAGAACAGTAAGATTGGGGCAGCCTCCCATACTCTATATATTTCTATTAACAGCAAGGCATGGTGGGTAAGCGTGGGGCAGAATGCCCCTAAGACAGTTGTTCCAATTTTTTTGTGGGTGCCCTGTTACAAGCACAATGAACAATTGCCTTGCATTACTTAATTTGGATTTGTGATGTTTGTTTAAGTTTAACTTCAAGTGGAAGAAGATTTTTTTTTAGAATGAACCTTACATCGTATATGCATATGGTGCTATGGCATCTCAGTAGACTAAATAACAATTAATTGTTTACATGGTTTGAATTCATTTGTATTGAAGATAAAAGCCATGGACAGCTGTGAAACAGTTTGAAGTTTAAATGAAAGAGACTGGCAATATTTCAAGCGTGTGAAGAGTGTATCAGTATCAGTTGATACTGCATATGAAAGTTGCCATAGCTCCTTGGCCAAGTTTCTTGAAAAATTGTTAACAATAAATGTACAGAATTAAGTCCAAGTTCCAGTGAGAGGTCAGAGTCATTCCTTTTGACCTCTGGAACTGGGGAGAGCTCTCTACAGCGGACTGAAAGTGAGTCTCTATGGCAAAGGCAGCAACTCACAGAGGTGCAAAACTAGCTTTGCACACAAGACCTTCTGAACTAGAAAAAACAGAGCTGGGGTTGCCTCTGTATCCTGGTGCAGCACCTGCTGCTTGCACTAGGGTCCCAAACAAAGCATTGCATAGTACTGCTTGACAGTATGCAGAAATACCTTGATTTTTCTCTGCATTGGGTTGATTGTGAGGCACAGGAGAAAGTGAGCCAGTATTTTATGTAAGCTTACTCCCAACCCACCCACTTTCCCTTTCATTTGCTTCCTATCCTTTCCCTAAGCCTCCCTGTCAACTTTCCTTCCTTCACACCTCAAAATAGCCCTAATTAGATATTTGCTGTCCCTTTTTCAGATGGCCTGAAGCAGTCTGCAGAGTGCTGGCACGGTGCTCTGAGCCTCTGTTGCTGGAGCCTGTGCCCACTGCATGATGACTACTCTACCCCCCAGGCCACAGGGGCAACATCCAGCACCCCAGGCTCCTGCTGGGCACCCTGGTTGCTGTGTTGCATCATCATGGTGACTGCTGCCTGGCCCAGGTCCAGCTCAGCCCTAGAGTCCTGCCCCCTTCACCCCCATGTAGTGTGGCCACCTGGCCAGATACACCACAGCATCTCAGGACCCTTGCCATCATGCTGCTGCAGTCTGAACCCCATGCTGCTACTGCTGATGCATACCTAGACACCAAAACCAGCATTGTCCATGTGCTTCTGGGGCACTAGCCCCATTGCCTGTGGGCCTGCTCGGGCAACCAGGACTGGTGGCTGCATGTTGTCCAGCACACCTGGGACAACAAATAGTAGCTGGAGTCATTCTGGATGACCCAGGCTACTTTCCAGGAGCTCCTTGAGCAGCTCCACCCACACCTGCAGCAACAGGCTACCACCATGCAGCAGCCCTTTCCCGTGGCTCACCATTGCCTTGTTCAAGCTGACCATGCTCACCAACCTACACTGTCAGCCACCCTTTTGGTATGGTCAAGGCAACCACCAGGAATGCTGTCCTGGATATATGCAGTGCCCTCCAAGATGTGCTGGGGAATGCTGCACTCCATGTGCATGACTCCCTGGATGTGGTGGTGGAGTTCCACACCCTTGACTCCCCGCCCCCCCGCCCAGTGCACTGGGGCCCTGGACAGGACCCCATCCCCCATCACCTTCCCACCCTACCTTGTAGCTGGGCAGTGGCCAGTTGCCAGGGGGTAGTCAGGGCTACAGCCAGGGGCTGGGCAGTAGGCAGCATGAAGGTGATTGCCAGTGCCAAGATGGTGTCCAGCATCTGGCGGTCCTACTCCATGGCCTCCGCTGCCCTGGCCACCATCGCAGCTTCCTGATCCTGGGCCTCCAGGTGTCACTCCTTGAGGGCCAGAAGCCTATCCTAGAACTACTGGTTGACTTGATCCCTCTGCTGGTCCTTTTCTTCCTCGCGCATGACTCTCTTCCACTTTTGCATGATGTCCTCTGCATGCCAGCTACATGAGTCCACCAGCCACCCCTCAGCCATGGTGATTAGCCAGTCCACCAGCCAGGTCCAGTCCTGGGTCTTCCACTACTGGATTCAGTGCATATGGAGGGCCTTAGCCAAAAGTTGGTGGTGACCCTGACCATAGGTGACTGGTATGGGGGCATGAGGGAGCACATGCCCCCCCCACTGAGATTGGCCTCTGAAAATAGAGTCTTTTTGCCACATAGGCTAGTGGCGTGTTGGGAGGGGGGGTGGCTTACTAAGCCACAGCACAAAAGTATAGGAGTGGATATGGGACTTTGGCCCGCCCCTGGGCCTACTCACAAATTGTGTCCTTCCCAGACTCAAGAGGTGTCAGTTACCCCTGATGGCACATGCTGACTAGTACTTAGGGAGACAGCAAAAAGAGGCTGTTTGTGAGAGCTTGCAACATTTCTGAGAGAACATGCACTAAACCAAGGAACTGTGTGCTTCCTGGCCTCAGACTGGGAGTCATGCATGCATGGGTGTCTATGCCCATGGTAAGTCAGCCAGGCAGGCCCTGGCATAGGCACCCCCCCATCCCCACTTGCTCCTCAGGGGCAGGTGGACTGCTGGGTGCTGGCTGCAGGCAGCCTGCCTTTCCTGCCTTCAAGAGGTCATGGCTCCAGATCCACTCCACCCATTTCTCCTGTAGGCCAAGCCATGTATGCTGTTGCTGCCTAGGTACCCCCTGCTACAGGACTTGGTGGCTGGAGGCTGGCTGTAGATGTCCCAGGGCCCTGGAATAGCTGTAGCCTTTTAAGGGCCAGGGGCTGGAGCAGAAAAGAGCCACCCCAGGCCTGGGACTGGGGAAACTCCAAGCCCTGTGGCCCTGGGGCTAGCCTGAAGGTGGCCCCCTGGTGGTGGGACTGACCAAGAGCAAATTTGCTCCTGGTCAGCATCTACATATATGTTACTGCACAGTAACTACTCTGCAGTTAAATTTGCTACCTGCATTTGCAGGCAGCAGATTAACCATGGAGTAGACCATCTTACTCTGCAGTAAGCTTCTGCATGTGTAATTTAGTCTACTGTACAGGAAAGCACAGTAATTTAGTCCACTGTACAGGAAAGCATCTCATGTAAACATGCCCAGATAGTCTTTAAAGGACTTTCCAGACTATTCCATTGAAGCTTTGTTGCAACTTTCCAAGAGCTGCTTATGCAAGTTAGGAATAATTCAGCTACCTTAATTTAAAAAGGAAAAGAAAAATTGCTTAGGCATTAAAAGAGCCTAGTAAGCTGTTTCTTATGACCATTTGTGTTAGGCTAAATTAAGCAATTTTTCCTTCACACCATGCAAGAGTAGAAAGAAACAGTGAAGAATTAGAGAAATGACAGTTACAACAAACTAAAGGAGATTGCAAAATGCAACTCAGGCTTTTTAGTGTAAAGGCATTGCAGCTAATGATTTGAAGAACCAAGTAAAATACTAGAGAGAGATATGCAGGTCTTAGCTCAGTAAAGAAGGAGTAGGAGGAAGGGGTGCACAGATGTAAAGATTAAGGATGCATGAAATGGAATTAGTTTTAAAGACTGGTTGGCATCAGTTCTCCTGAGGTAACTTCAAAAGAAACAGGCATCAGTATTGCTTATCAGTGCTATTCTGATCCTTTGAACAGGAATGGATTTTACCTACCTTGCAAAAGTGTTTGAATTCATAACTTGGCTTCCAGTCAAGATGCAAAGCAAGGCTTGAGTGGAATGGTGTATACTGGCTTTCACTAGGCCCGTGGATTTGGTCTTTGATCTGACATGATTCAGGCATAATATTCCTTTTCCTGGGGCAAACTAACCCTGCCTTCCACTACTAAACAAGTGCCCTGAGCCTGCAAAAACACACCCTTAAGAAATTTTAGGGCTCTTCAGTATTTCAAGCACTGCACAAACATTAATTAAGGAATTATCATAATATCTCTCTGTTAATTGGAAAATAGACACGAAAGGATTAGAAGGAAAATATTCTGATGAAAAATTATAGTATTGACTTAAGTTTTATGTTTGGAAATAGACCTAAAACTTATCTATTATTTGGCAGCTGCCATCTTGAGAACAACAAAGTACAGCAGAACTCCTGTTCTGGCTACACACACGTTTCTCCAGCAGGTTATTTATGTTCTAACATGGTTCACAGCTGCTACCTGCCCCGCTTTACAGGCTTAAAATTTCTCTCTTGCTATTTGACATCATGCTCAGGGTTGCAGTAGGTGTCTTACCTCCTGTTCACAAATGCACAACAGCAACCTCACTTACATCACAAGTTGTACTACTGTGTACATGTATGGAAAGAGAAGAGAACCACAGGCATGTGTAGGAAAGTGGGTTTATGAGATAGTAGAAGCCAAGTCAGCTGGTCCTTGCTTTCAAGCTTAAGAAGAAATTTAGCTGGCCCTGGGAAAAGAGAGGGAATGGAGTTATCTACTGCAAAGTATGCAGCCAGGCAGGCACAATTCTTGCAAATGGGTTTTGCAAGACTGCAGTTGTCAGCAAAGTCAGGTTGAATATTTTCATTGCATTTTTGTTTTGTTTTTTAAATATTGATGCATCTATTCGGTTTTGTTTAAATGGTAATGTCTTCACAGTGGAGCTTATCAAAAACTTGCAGTTTTTATCTTGGGGAATTTTCCAATATTACAGCATTTGTTCTCATCATGAACTGGGACTAAAAATAGTCAAAGTGCTGATCCATTTAATGAAATTAATGCATTCAGAAAAATTTTGATTCAGAAGTGTCAAGATGATTTGTTTGGGAGAAAATCAACTTTAATGTTTCCACACCAGAAAGAGCAGCCTCACTGCATTGGAACTAGGACACCCTCTTCCCCATACCATGGGGCAGGCTCCCCAAACACACTACTACATCTCCCACATTGCATCTTGGGAGATAAAGTCCAGCTAATGAGCTTGGACCAGAAGGACAAAATGGAGGCATATAAACTGTTGCTGCACGCTGATGTCATACTGACCCCAAACAAATTGTGTCATCTTGATTTTCCTGATAGAAAATTGAAACATTTCTGCAACAAAAAAACTTCCTACGGAAAAATTAAATTTAGATAAAAAAATATTTTTTGCCATCAAAAGACTAATAGAAAATTCCTACCCACCTATGTAAGTGACTTAACTTCCAAGTCAATCTGTAGCAGGTAAAACATTTAAATTTAGGAGTTTGACCACACCTTCCCAAATTCTCTACAGTTTGTCACCTCAGCAAATACAGTGGCACAAAAATAAAAGAAAAAAAGGAAACATGTTATGCAAGAATTTACAACCTGTGTCAAGTAGAGGGTAGGAAAGTCTCTTTGCAAGTTTTCGGGCACAAGCACCCTTCCTTCAGGCATTTCTGGAGGTGCAGGTGTAAGATCCTGGAATAGTGATGTTTCTGTTGGGGGGTGTAGTTGTTGTGGAGATGTGTTGGCAGGTTTTATATTTTGTATCCCAGCGTGGTCTGGATCCATTCAGTGTGGTTTGGGCCATAGGAAGCTTGCTTCTGGTGATGAGGTTAGCAAGGTTTAGTGCTTGTTTAAAGGCTAGGATGAGTGGGTCTGGGAAGATCTGTTTAAGAATTGGGCCGCCTACTACCACGGGTTGCAATTGCTTGAGAATTTTCTATATAGGTTCCAGGGAAGAATGGTATGTCATAACTAATGGTGTGTGATTCATTGGGATTTTCTTTTTGTACTGCAGCTAGTAAACTGTAGAGAGGATACCTGGGGTTCTCAGATGTTAGGCAGGTTATAATGTGCCATAAATCCAATGTTTAGCTTTAGTCCATGATTTTTTGTATCCAGTAGATCTAGAAAGTGAAGTTCATAGGCTCATCTATGAATGACCACCTGATACCATGGAAAGGATTGCTACTTTCACAATAACTACACCCCACAACAAAACCAACCATTCCTGGATCTTACACCTGCACCTCCCAGAAATGTAATGCATCTAATTCAATGCACTAAAAATATATAGAAGAAACCAAACAACTCTACCAGAATGAGCGCACACTGAAAATTTATCAAAAACAAAAATATCCAATTATCTGTGGGTGCACACTTTTCACAAGATAAACACTCTCTTTCCAATCTCTCAGTTCTAATCCTCAAAGGGAATTTACAAAACACCTTTCATAGGTGAGCCTATGAACTTCACTTTATAAATCTACTGGATACAAAAAATCATGGACTAAATATAGACATTGGATTTATGGCACATTATAATCTGCCTACCATCTCAGAACCCCAGGTAACCTCTCTACAGTTTACTAGCTGCCTTCTTTTACCAGGTCAACATCCCCTTTCCTCCCCACCCCTACTGTCTACCACACATTTGCATTTTCACAGACCTGCATTTCTGCATATTGGCTTCTAATCTACCCAGGAGAGCACCCAAACCAACAGCAGGCTCTCTCCAATGCCTGAAGAAGGGTGATGGTGCCCAAAAGCTTGCAAAGAACCTTTTTTCAAATTATTTAGTTGGTCTAACAAAAGATATCAAGATATATACCACATTTACCAAAGAACCATTTCTGTCTATGTCCTTAGACCAACATGGCTACAACCAGTAACCTAGGAGAGTCTTAGAATTTGTGTTGAAACATCGTAAGAAAAGAATACCTGCTAAGTTTCACTGCATAATCAGTATGGTCATGAAGCAAGTCATACTTTTTGACTGTTTAATTTAGGAATGCCAGTAGAAATGTAATTTAATTTCACCTATTAGTCTTTTGGAGGTGTGGCAGTAAGGACCAGTTTTGGGGCAATCCATTGTTTCCTGAATTAGAAAAGACAAATAGCTCCTCTTTGAATGGAGATTTTTATTTTAAAAATATGGGGATTAAAAAACACCAGAAAAGTTACAGACCAATTGAAGAAAGATCATATTAAAGAGTTCTTGATCATTGTGACGTTCGGGGGTCACCCTCAATGATACCCCCCATGGGTCGCCACTCTCTCCCCTGTCTCACCTGCCACGACTTTGATGGAAATTAGTTATTTGAAGGAGGTGTTCAGTGGAGATCTTAATCACTAGAGTGGACTCCCGCCGAGGGGTACCCATGACTGTGAGATCCAATGTTCCACAAGGCTCCGCCACCCCTACATCTCGTCCACTCACCAACTGATCACCTGCTGATTTGATGGGGTCACGATGAAGGACCCAGGTCCGTTGGTCAACTGGGGCTTCTGGTCCCTCAGAAGAAATATTCCTCAGCCCCCGAGGGACTTCCTGGGGAGGACCCGGAGCTTTAATCGGAGGATTCAGCCTCCGAGATGGGAGAGAGCCTCCTGAGGAGCTGCAGCACTCTCCACATGCTGCCTGCCTGCTCCTCTTCTCTCTCCCCCCGTCGCAAAGCTTGCTGGGGCTTTGAAACTTTCCCGTGGCAGCCACACCGGCCGCCGCGATTGGCTCCGTCGCTCCCCTTGCTGGGAACAGCCGTCTTAAAGCACAGCACAGCAGTGGCTTGCACGGCTGTAATGGCGGTGGCTGCTGCTGCCGCCGCATTCCTGATTCCGGCGCTGTCGACCCTCCGGGAGGTAAGTGGGTCGTCTCGGGGTCCCCTGGAGTGTTTGCCAATCCCCGGTGACCCTCCTCCTTCTTTCCTGGTGTCGCTGCTGGCGGCACGTCGCCATCACAATCATATGGTTGGTCAACTAATTAAGTGAACAAACATCACCTTAAAGTGTTTTTCAGTTAGACGGTTGCTACCATAGTATGAGTATGGCTGAGAAGAAGGTTTGACTAGTGGGCAGATAGCTGTTCATTGCTTGTAGCAGTAACCATTACTGTCACTGTTATTATTATTCATAACTTGAGCACTTTACTAACAGTTTAATTTGTACAAGAAATGCTTCTAGACCAGTAATTCTCAACTGGGATGCCACAGCACCTTGGGGTGCCATAAAATCCTTTTAAGGGCAGCATCTGGTGTTGGGCAGTATTACTACTACTACTACTACTATCAGGTGGGCAAACACCTGCATTAATCACAAAATAAACCCACATTTAAATGGGATTCCACAGTGATAAAAACAATCTTACTCATTGTGGTCTACCTGAATTCTTTACAACAGTAGATTGTGCCATTATTTTTTCATAGTTTGAACTAAAAGAAAGAAAACCCTAAAAAAACAAGTGAAAGCTAAGAGCTGGCATTTTTGCAGGGATGCCTTGAGTCTAACAAGGTTGAGAACCAGTGCTCTAGAGTCTAGTGATAGATGCTGCAGATACATTTAAATGCATTTATTTTAACCTAAAATAGTGGGGGGGGGGGCAGGTTCAGATAATTTCTCTTGGAAGCCATGACCTAAATAAAGCCCTTAATACATACAGGTAAGTGGGTAGTTGTCATGGCTCACAGATCTCGCAGAACAAAATATGGACTTTCAGTGAAGATGAAGAAAAAGAAAGGGTGTAATGTGCCTTTGGGACAATAATAGTTTACCAAGTGGCTGCTCAACTTTGTCCCTAGAGATAGCTCTTCAGTATAAACAGACTGTGCTGTGGAAACTAAAGCCTTCAAAACTGCATGCCCCATAGTAGCTTTGTATAGCTTAGACTGTGTTAGCTCAGATGTTTCATACTGCATCCTCTTAACCTGAGCACTCTCCAGGAAACTTGTGTTCCTGTAGGTCTTAACCATAGGTTGTAAGAACACCAATTTTGTATTTTGAAAGCTGTTATATAGCATGTTTAATATTTCAATCTTTTGATTTAGGTCCAACACACAGTTTAAAAGACAGTTTCCCCAAATCAGACAATACTCGTATTCAGCTTGAGGTGGAAGAATAAGACAGCAGTTAGTGGTACTAAGCAATTTCTTTCAGCATTTTTGTGGATTTG
Source organism: Caiman crocodilus (assembly GCA_030014935.1). NCBI lineage: Eukaryota > Metazoa > Chordata > Crocodylia > Alligatoridae > Caiman > Caiman crocodilus. The sequence continues at coordinate 36,479,480 of JAGPOW010001918.1, read as the reverse complement.
ACTAAACTCCAGGATTTCAAGGGAAAGTGAAAGGAAGAAACCATCCCTACAAACTGCTTAGACACAAAATACCATGTTACTGAATTCCAGCTCAGGAACCCTATGAACAGTCCCACTCTTATTACTGCAGTGTTTTTATCTTACCCAGATGGTTGTCTTTGCAAGGGCTATTTTAGGACCATACAAAAGGAAAGCTTATGTGGTTTATCCTCACTTACTTTTTAACATCTTTACCACATCTGTAGAGAGAGTAAATGGTTCACCTGTGACAAGGTAGGGCCTGATCCCAGCTCACTAAAATTAATGGGGTGTCTTTCCAGTGACATCAGTAGATTCTGTATCAGTTGTGTATATGTATTCCCCAAAGGGATTAACCAAAATCCAGTGTCCCTACAATTTGGAGTTAGCTTCTTTTTTTTCCCCTTGAACACCTGATACAACATGGTCTTACTGAAAGAGTAGAGCAGCTAATCCAGAGGTGAGCAACTATTTTGGTTGGAGGGTCACTTAATGAGTTTTGGTGAGTTGTTGAGGGCCATAAGGGTTGCCCCCCTCTTGACAGGTGCCCCGCACCCTGGTCACCATCTTGGGATCTGAAGTCCCACCCCTTAACCTCTAACCTTTAAAACAAGCAGTCTTTCCCTTGCCCACTAAAGTATTATTTTGGGAGGGGGTGGGGCTTGCCATCCTTGAACCAGAAAAAAACCAAAATACACTAAAAGTCAAACACCTACTACAAAATATTTTAATTTTATTACAAAAAATATTTTGTCATGATTTGTGTTTGTATTGTGCATATAAAGGTGACTGCATAATAGTTCAAAAATAGAAACTGACTCTTATATACTTTGTGTGGGGGCATGTGTAGGGTGTATGTGTGGGGGGGAAGTAGGGGTATGGGGAGGAGTGGCTGTGTATGTGTGAGGGTTGTAGGGTATGTTGCAGGGGAGTGTATTTGGGGAGGGTTGGGGCAGTGTGGATGTGTGGGATTTGTGGGGTGTAAGGGAGGGTGGGAGTGTGTGGAGACCCTCCCACATCCCTCCCAATGGCACACAGCCCCCACCACTGATTGCAGCAGCAGCAGTAGCTGGTGGTAGGCCCTTGGGGTGCTTGGGGCTCTGCTGCACCCAGACACTGCTGCCCAGTGGCACACAGCTCTGACGAGAGCTGAACATGGTGGTATGAAGCAGAACCAGGTAGACCTGTCTCTATTGTGTGGGGCTCCCCATGGCACATGTACAACTCCTGGCACTTGCATGCCACAGAGGGAAGCCCTGCGTGATGGAGCTGGCTGCCTTCCCTGCTTCCTGCCACCACATGCAGGTGCTGGGACCCTGCTGGAATTGGCAGGGAGCCCTGCCCCCTGCTTCAGTGGCAGCAGAGAGTGGGAAAGGCAGCCAGCTCCATCGTGTGGGGCTTTCCCTCAGTGGCACATGAGCGCTGGGAGCTGCATGTGTGCCATCAGGAGACCTGCGCAAGAGAGGTGGGACAGCCTGGCTGAGCTCCTTGCTGCTATGTGCAGGTAGGGCTGGAGCTGCGAACCATCAGGTGGCAGTGCCTGCATGAGCAGCAGCACCTGCATGGGCCATGAGGGCCCACCCCCTGATGCTGCTGCTGCTGCTGCTCCTGATGCAGCCACCACCAGTGGGGGCTGTGCACCATGGGGTGAAGAGAGTGTGTGAGTGTGTCCCCACAGCCTGTCACGCTCTGTCACACTTGCATTCTGCCCACCTGAGTTCCACACTCCCACCACCCCACTGGGCACAGGCTCTGTGCTCCCACTAGCCCCAGCCCCACATTCCCCACCCCTGCCGCTTCCCTACCTGCTGCCTAGAGTGAGCACTGAAGCAGGGAGATGAGAAAGAGCTGTTAGAGGCCAGGGAAGTTGAGCAGATTCCCCTGTAGCCAGAGACTCCCCCGTCTAGTCAAACAGAATCCCCATCCAGAAGCTGTGCGCTTGCTGGGCTGGGCCCTTCCACACTGGAGAGTGGGAGTGAGGCATGTGGACTGGGTGGGGTACAGTTAATTGGTGGGTGCCTGTGGGCCAAATGAAATTGCCGGGTGGACCAGATTTGACCCATTGGCCATATTTTGCTCATCCCTGTTCTAATCCTTGTCCAGATGGGCAATTGGTGCCGCCTTAGGGGACTGCAACAAGTCCCTCTGACCTGGGGGAAAGGGGGCCCATAGGTGACCCTGTGGGCTGGGGGGTCCCCTGGGCAATCCCACAATGTCCGATTGCTGCAGCCAATTGTTGCAGCCACTTCTGGGAGCAAATGCCAGCTGATAACTGCAGCCGCTTCCAGAAAGGGGTGCACCAGCACTGTCAGGGGATGCACATGCACCCCTGTACATGTCGCCACTGCTTGTCCACACATCTTCACCAAAGATGAGGAAACACTTGCAAATCAATCGCAGGTTATATACCTTCAAAGAAAATTAACTCTGATAAGACAGCAGTACCTTTTTCCAATATGAGTCAGGGAAGTGGTTTTCTATAACTTATCCAGGGATTGTAACAGAAGAGAGAGGTCTCAGAGGTAGGTCTGAAGCAACCAATTAGAATGATGACCCTACTTCTCCAACTGTAATCTTGAAGAACAGTATTTCACCTAAATAGTTGTTTGAAGAGGCATGGTATAATGCTTAAGGAAGCAGAGAATTAGACAACTTCAATTCATAACATGTACAGCAACTGAGAGGAGAGAATAAACCTGCTTTCATGTTGGAAGTTTGTGTTAAAACAGTCAGGAAAAAATGCATTGGTCTTGACATAGAGCATCACACTGTAAAATTAGACCTGAAGTCTGCCAAGATTTATTAAGTTATATTTGAGCATCATACCATCCATCCATTTGAGCATCATACCAAAAAATTAAATGATACAACTGATTGATAGAACAATGGTTAAAACTCAGGTGATTGAGAGACGTGGTTCATACAGAAGTTTGAACATTAAATTCTTGTTAGAATAGACATGAGGGTGAGATTCTCAAAGACACAAATGGAGATTTTCAAGGTCAGTGGCATTCAGATGCCCAACTATCATTTGTGCCTATGAAAATCGCAGAAATTCTTAACAGACATTCTAGTTAGTTTGTTGCTATACCAACAGTTCTCAACTATTAGCAGTTAGGTATGCAAATACTTATACAGTTCACAAGATAAACCCAGAGATTTCAGATCAGAAGCTATAGTATCAAAAATGTTCTGACCTGTTTTGGTCTTTCTGAGGGGTGCCTTGACTAACAAGGGGTTCTTTGTATCTCACAAGGTTAAGAACCATTCTGCTAGACCTTGGTATCCATTCCATTCAAATAGGGTAACAAGATCTCTCCAGAACAGGTATAAAATAGGTTAACAAATATCAGCAGGGGCCATCACCTCTCTTGGTAACAAAATAATAAAATGTCAGACCACTCAGACTCTTGTTCTACTGACTGTCACCAGAAAGAATAAAAATCTCTGAAAAAAGCAACCCACCAGTGCCCAAGGGTGGCTATACGCATGCATTGAGGCGGCTCTGATGCACTGTAATTACAGTGTGTCATTAATGTGTAATTACCATGGTAATTACTACACTCCAGTAGATTTCAGTGTCATGTGTATCAGCATCATGATGCTGAAAAATGATGGCAGGGGCACTTTAAAGTTCGTTCATTGATCTTTAGTTAAAGTACCCCCACTGCCATTTTTCAGCACAGGGAGGCTGATACTTGTGATGCACCAGGTGTTTAAATTAGAGTGGCTCTTGTAGTCACTCTAATTAAAGTGCCTGGAGTACATGTGTAAGTGCCCCAAGTGATTCAGTGAGAACTTCCATAGAGACAGGATGCTCCTGAAACTGTTCCACAACTGTAAATGGCCTTTTGGCTCCCAAGACCCAGACCTGGCTGAAAATTCTAGTGAAATAAATAGCAAATCAATGGACTCTAAGAAACAGATCTAGAAAACTAGTGTAAGAATCTTGTAGGAAATAGCGAAGTTGCTTGTATGGCAGTGAGAGAATCTATGTGAATTTTCCAGATAAGACTGGAAAGTGAGTGGCAACCCTTCTAACCATCAGAAATAAAGACTAAACTTTTACATATGTCTACCAAGAGTAAAATACCAAAGTCCAGTAACTTCTCCATTGTATTTTCAATTCCTCAATAATCAGGCTAAGCGCAGAGTAGACCAAATTATTGTGCAGTAACTGCACATGTAGATGGTGACACTTACTGCACAGTAACTCGGTCTACTGTGCAGTAAAGCATCTTGTATATATTCACCCAGATAGTCTTAAAAGCAATTTCTAGAATTCAGCACATATTACATACAAACTTCTTCTTTCATGTCCCATAAAAACCAATGAAATTCCTAAAATGCACCAGGCTGTTATGTTACAGAGACCTCAACCACTGTGTTCTTGCTGAGAGCCATTTGGGAAAGAAAAAGTTCAGGTAAACAGAAATGTTTTCTTCCCTCCAAAAATCTTGTTTATAGCTGGTGTATTTTTAAATTCCAAAGGCATAAAACTAAATGCAAAAGTCAAGTGTGTATAAGTGTTACTTGGGGTCACCGCCTACTCACAAGGAAACCAGTGGGAGAACTGTTTCTTGTGAAGAGTTACTAACTCATTGTTCATAACTGGGATTATAGTCAGCAATGACATAGCTAAATAAAATAGGGGAAGTTTTATAGCATAAACACCTAACATTATTATGTCTCCTAAAACAACGGCTTACTATGAAAGGGGAGAAAAACCCCCACAATGTAAGATTGGGGATGTATCCTTCCAAAAATTCTCAAGGAGCATTGTAGCAAGTGCCTATCCCAGAGATGGTCACAATGCTCCCTGGTGGATGCTCAACCCTTGCCAACCCTGGCTTCCTTTGGAGCTCTCTCCCCTTTACTCACATGCAACACCTTGATGTTATTGATTTCTGAGGAAAGGGAGGTTGCCCCAGGGCTTCCCAAGCCTGTCCTTACCTGTATGACCACAGGTGCCCATGGTCATTGCCTTAAGGGTTAATTACATGAGTTCCATCTTCCCCAGTACTCACTCCCATGTCTCACAGATGACATGCTGACACATTTCCTTTCTGGGCAATGGGCTCTCAGCCTTAGTTCTCACCCCTAGTGGGCTACAGGCTTCTAAGCCCCGTCGGTATCTGGCTATATGGGCTCCCAGTCCTTGCCTCTCTTAGGATATGAGCTCTTTAGCCCCCTCTGTCTCTGGTTGTGGTCCATGACCTTCAGCCTGCTTAGACCCTGGCTCTGCTCCTAAGCTATTTGGGATCTCCAGAATCCCTTGGCCCTGCTGATACTTGCCCCTCTGGGCCCCAGGCCCTCCATTCGTAGCTCCTCCTGGGCTCAAATTTTGTTCCTATGCTCCGTACTGCTTAACCTAGCTCAGCAATTATCTCAGGATCCCTGCTGCCAGGAACTCTTCTGCTTGTGGTACTTGGGGCTAGACTGCCTGACCAGCTCAGGTCCTGGACTTATAGCTCAAGCCCAGCCCCTTTCTGGTCAGGTGACTCCCAAACTGGCCCCTGTCACACCTGCAGACTGCTTTCTGAATACACCTCTTAAAGTGACAGACGTGTGAAGCACCCTGTCACAGTCATAGTTAGACTGCAATTGTTATAGAAATTGTTCTGTCATCCAGCATGTTCAGTTTCTAAGTGCTGTATACAAATTTCAAATTAAGTTTTCTAGTACATCCTGAACAGTTGACTAATTGTTTCCAGTTAAAAATAAGTTGACCATCCTAGTTATTTTAAGAGCATTGGTGTTCATACTGCTTTTCCTCACTGCTTACTGAATTGATGTAGAGGGAAAGTGAAAGTGTTTTTGGCAACTTCTTTTGTGTTTGGCAATGCTATAAAACCTAACTTGATGAAACTGAATAATTTAATATCCTCTTCTTTTCTCCTTACAGTTCGTTATAACTCATGCTTCTGTAAACATTTCTCTTCTGTTTGCCTGGAAGTGAAATTTGAAATAACCTAGGATTTTAAGAAATAAGCTATCTATGCTAATACCACATCTGAAAGTCTATGACCTAGATCTGGGCAACTGGTTCCATGTGATCTAACACAATTGGAAAAGAGAGCAGTTGGGCACCAGTTTGGAAATAAACTTACCCATAGTTAACATTTTTTTTGCATTACCACTTCATTGGACAAATCTCTTTCATTGTGTTGATAGCTTTGTACAAAATGATAATGGAGCAAACTGCTTTAGTTTGTTCTCTTGTAACTAGGTACTTTGAACAAACTATTTCAAAGACAAATGTTTCCTACATTTTGTTTTAATATTTATCATTGTGACCTTATTTTCCTTTGACTTATGACATCTACCAAGTACAATTCAAGAGAATGTAATGCCTAATATAAACAATTCAAGTTAAGAAAAAAATTGTGAAGGTAGTCATCCATTTCAACTTTTTGTTTATTCTCTGAATTGTGTGGAAGGAATTGCTCTGTGGCTACTTAGGACAGCCACAAAATAGAGCTCTACCTTGAAAGGAAAGCTTACAATAAGCACTAGTGAGCTTATGCCCAGATACTTGTTTAAAGAGAATACCGATGAGTTCCTTCAAATGAAGTTACTTGGATTTCTCAGTCACTATAGGACAATTTTCCACTATTTTTGTACTTCGCTGCTATGGACTGAAAAGAACAGATGAAGAAGGCCAAATACGTTGGACTTAATGATCCAGGAAGTTCCTTCCAGTTCAATGTTCCAATATGCAGCTGGTATAAGCTGACATAGTTCCACTAAATTCAATGACAACTGAAAGGGAATCTGGCCAAGTGAGTCATTTACATATGCTTATCAAGGCCTCAATCCTGCACTTGATAGCCTGCCAGCGCACTGAAACAGCAATGTAGAGCCCCATGGACTTCGAAGCTGACTGTGCTCTATGGACTGCAAGATGGAGGCCCAAACAGACAGATATTCCTTTGTATTTTAATAACATTATTTGTCTATTTTTAAATTAAGCTTTTGAAGATTTTTTGTTTTATTTTGTAGCCCAGCAACCAACCTTCTGTGATGTTTTACTAGGTCACAGTGATAATGTTTGAACATAATAGGCTTACTGGAGTTGTACACCATCATACCATTTCTGAAAAACCTTTACAAGTGTAATGCAAATTTTAAAGCAGGAACCATTGGGTAACTTCTAAACTGCTAACACATTCCTACTATTTCTCTAGGTATTTTATATTAAAAAATGCTAGCATTTTACCAATTTATAATTCAATACAGTTACTAATTTAGTTGTTAATGGGGGGTGTTGTTTTGGTTTTTGGATTTTTACTTATAGTAAGATTCAAAGAATAGCAGTGAATTATGACAATCATAAAGCCATTACTGCCACATATATCAGTTGTAATATGCAACTCAAATCTTATCCCAGCTTGTCTTCTGCCTGTTTACTCTAAGCCACAGCTGGCATTTGTTAACTTTTCTGAGAAACAGGTGTTCTTTCCCCGCTTCCTATCACAACCACAGCTAAAGAATGCATCTTACCAGTTTCTTGCTTTTAACTGTATTGCTTGGATGCTGGAGCATTAAAGAACACTCAACCCTGTGAAAGAGTTCTTCTTAACCCAAATTCCTTCCCCCTTTTACAATTAATTTTAAATCACAGAAAAAATATATATATATTAGGGCTGTGGAAAATTTCTCTGAGTGTTTCGTTTTGAAGCTGTTTCAATGGTTTTGAGCTCTAAACAGCAAAATCAGAATGAAACAAAAGGCTTTGAAACAGCTCTGAAATGAGGGCATTTGCAATGTTTTAAGTTTCAAAATGTTTTGAGTTTCAAAGGCAGGCTTACTTGGCTTCAGCGCCAATCCTAGGCAGCAGAGGCAGCCTCCTCTCATCTGGTGTGCAGATCCAGAGGCCCGCACCTCTGGGAAGGCTGCGGGGTTGTGCCGGACTCCTCCTGGGGGTGTGGGCCCCTGGATCTGCTTGCCAGATGACAGGAGATTGCTGCTGCTATCTGGGACCAGTGCTGGGCACGGCCTGCACCCAGTGCTGAGGAAGAGTGTTGCTGCCACTGGTCCTAGGAAGCAGCAGCAGCCTTCTGTCATCCGGTGCGCAGATCTGGAGGTTCACACCTCTGGAAGGAGTCTAGCACCCCTGGGAGGGGTGTGGGCCCCTGGATCTGCATGCCTGATAAAAGGAGGCTGCCACTGCCATCTGGGACCAGAGCTGGGTGCAGCCTGCGCCCAGTGCTGGAGAAGATTGATGCTGTCACCAGTCCTAGGCAGCCTTCTGTCATCCAGCATGCAGATCCAGGACCCCACACCCTGGGAGAGCTACGAGGCTGTGCAGGACTCCTCCTGGGGGTGTGGGCCCTGGATCTGTGTGCTAGATGAGAGGCAGCTCCTGCTGCCACCTGGGACTAGTGCTGGGCGCAGCCTGTGCCCAGTGCCAGGGATGATTGATGCCGATGCTGCTGCCGGTCCCAGGTGACAGTGGCAGCCTCTTCTCATCCAGCGCACAAATCCAGGGGCCCACACCCCCAGGAGGAGTCCAGCACAGGCCCGCAGCCCTCTTGGGAGTGTGGGACCCCAGATCTGCATGCCGGATGACACTAGGCTCCCACTGCCTGCAAGTGTCATGAGTTTTGTTTTGAATAATTTGAGGTGCAGTTTCCAAGAAACCTTTGCACCTATCTCCTTGAAACCTGGCAGGCTTCATGCCCTCAGAGGGGGCTACCAACCCTGCAATTTTTCATCCAAATCAGGCAAGAATTGACAACGTTTTTGGCATTTTAATGTCGCCCATAGGCTATAATGGGGAATCACGTTGGAACGCATCATAACAAAGAAACAGTTTAGATGAAACAAAATGAAAGGAAATGACAAAATGAAACACTGTCCCTTCAAAACAGCAAAATGGAAGTCAAAATGAAATGGTGCTGTTTTGCACAGCCCTATATGTGTTTACGTACAAATATCAATATTCACTTATGAATACCATTGTTCCTATACAGAAAGTTAAATTTCAGTCTGAAATATGAAGAGTTATATAATGCTGGAAGAATTTAAAAGGTCTTTAAAACAGTTTTTATAGCCTTTTAAAAAAATGATATAGTAAGACCATGATGCCTAAAGTCAGGTGAAAAACAAAGTTGTTCACAAGTTCAGTTCCATCCCTATGTTTAACCTCATATTCAGCCTGCAGCAGAATAATAATAAAGGAAATCTTTTTTTTGTCAGGGTTGTGACAGAACTATTTCTGCTAAATTATATCTGGTAATGTGTAGCTGACATTTTAAAGATTTTTTTTAAAACTTTTGAATTGAGATAGGCTTTCTCCTTCCAAACTAGGACATTTATAGTAAGCCTCTCCTGGAACACTTATCAATATTAACTTCATTCATATAAACATGTAAAACATATTCAAAATCCTTAGAGATGGGAAAATGTGGAAATATTAGTTAAAAGGGCATTTAGGAGTGCTGATAACAGACTGAACTTGATTTCTTGGGCTTCATTTGCTGCCTTGGGTCAGAGATGCAAAGGTTTCTGACTGTGTCATATGACAGGAGATTAATCTTTGTAACGAGGATTGAGGCCATTCATTCTAGTGCTTACTGTTACAGTCAGCACTTCAAGATTCAGAAAGTTCATGGTATGTGAGGTGTTGCTCTGGCAAAGACACCAGGAAGTCTGACTCACATTACTCAGGATCTGACACAGGACAATTTTGTTTCCACAGACCCAGATAGTTACATACTTAACCAACACCCGTGGGGAAAAATGAAGGTATTTATAGCCTTGTTGATCTAAGGACATAGGCAGACAAGGCTGTTTGGGTAAGTATGATATCTTTTTTATTAGACCAACTGGATGGTTGGAAAAATTGTTATTAAGCTTTTGGACACAGGCACCCTTCTTCAGGCATAGGGAGTCACTATATTATTCCTCCCTCTTCCCCCCCCCCCCCCCGTCTTCTGGGATGTTACCAGAAAAGTGCAACCAAACCTTTAAAAGATTATCTTGAAGAGCAGGCAAAATTCAGCCATGTCACTTCCAAACATCACTGTGTTAAGAATTTATACAAAGAGTGGGAGAAACTCACTGGAGGACAGCTAAGAACAGAAAGGATGAAATGAAATCAGACAGACAAGAAAGCTGACAAAGTTTTAAAGCATGAGTATCCAGCACAAAGGAACTCATATGTGACAGTGTGGGCTTTCATGTTTGTCACTTAGAGATTCTGATCACATTTGCTTAGTTTGCAAGTAGAAAGGAACATCCTGGAAAGAAAAGTTGTGAGCTATAAAAAATGCTGCTCATATTACTACCACTTGTGAACTTATTTTGACAGGAACTTAGATAACTATTAAGTTGCTGATGCATGGAACCAATACAGAATCCCAGCCACCTATTCATAACTCCATTGATAATACAGAGCTAATATTAATAATATGCAATAAGGCCATGATTCAGAAAAGTAGTTACGTGCTTAAATCTCACTGATTTCAATGACAAATGCTTAAGGGCTTTCTTAAATCAGAACTCCCTGGCTAGGGACAGACATTACACACAAACTGGTTTAAGTGATCAGAAACTATAGTTTAAACCTATAACAGAACAGACATTCAGTGCACATAACCAGTTTGAAATTGGCAGCAACTGGTTTGAGAGAAACCTGGCTGAATGTATTATCAGATTTACCTGATTTAGGTCAAACAAGTTTATGCAATGTTTTTTTCCAGACCCCTTCCTGCCTGGTTTAACTTAAACTGGAGTCCCTCAGCATCCCAGAGGCTGGTCTGGGCTCTCTGCTCCAGAGCAGGGTTGGCCCTGCCTCTTTGCCTGCCCTTCCCCCCCACTCCTTGCTCAGCTTTTGTTTTCTTGATGGGGTGCTTAATGCTGTGTTATCAACTCTCTGCCACTCTCTAGCTGGTCAGGAGCGGCAAGAGGGGGAGGGGGAATGACCCCTCCCTAATCAAAGCATCCTGCTGAGGCCTGGCCACATCTCCCCTCAGCTTAGCACTTTGTAAGGGAAGGCAGGACTGCTCTAGCACCCCCTTGGCTTTTAGCCTGAGCCACTGCAGGTATGTGCCTACACTTTCTCAATCCAGAGGGAATGTCTATGCATATGCAAACCAGCTCAGCCTAGCCAGGTTAGACTAGCCTGCAAATATTGAATCAATTCAGGCTCAGGCTTTTGAACGTCTGTCCCTATCCCCTCCTAAGTAGCTTTGTTAGCAAAGCTAGCAAGTGTATGCACCCAGAAAGATGATCTGTTGATTAAGATGGCATGGCTTTATACAGTCATTTCCCTATCTGTAGAAGGATTCTCTGTGTTACCTTTTACAAATCTTTAAACATTTAGTAATATTCAATTAATTTGATCATTCCACAAACCGAGGCACCAAATCTTTACTGACAGCTATTTTTAACAAGCATGAACAACCTTGAACACGGCTGGAAGTAGGGGAATGTCAGAAAGACAACAGAGCATGAATCTGACATTGGGAAATGGAATTTGAGTTTTCAGCTGAGGTAGGAGCTGAGGACAGGAAGGCAAGTCCCTAGCCACCTCCAGTTTGAAAGCTGTCAGCTCTATCTTGGTGACTAAGAACAGATATAGAAAAAACATTTAAAAAATTCATCATCACAACTAGCCCTATGTATTTATGTGAAACCACTCTGCATTGCTTAGTCACAGAGATTTGTTATTCTATTGTTTAGTAAGATCAAAGTCTTAATGACTTTTGGAAAAGCCGAGATTTGCTAACATTTTGACCCCTTCCATGCTCAGGCAATTTTTTTTAACAATTGTTAAATTGTTGCTACTGAAATTATATCTCCCTAGATACCCTTTTTGTCTCTCTTATTGAAGAAAGCAGAGAAAAAATGCAAGAGTTATATGTTTGTAAGTCTGACTTTTTAATGACCAAAGTTGTAGGGATTTAGTGGGTTCTAAATTTGAAACCATGGCAATGACTTTTACAAATACCATATTAACATAAGCTGCTGATGTTGATTTTCTGAAGGGTGCCTTGAAATTAAAGTCTTTGAATAGGGATTTGTCACTTTTAGCTATATTAATCTTGTTTAGAAGGATCCATTAACAAACAGTGGTATAAACAAGTTTATTCAGAATGATCTAATCTGAAAAAGGAATTGCTTTTTATGGGCCAAATTCAGGTTGAACCAGAAAGTTCCTAATTTGGGCATTTTTGCTATATGATATTCCTTCCATAGTACTCGAAGTTTCAAGTAACAGCAATCAGAGTATGCACCAAGAACAAGGCAGCTTCATTTCACAAACAGCATTGAAACCTTTTCTATCTTAAAAATGTGTAGGAAGATCTTTTGGGTACTTTTGTACATGCCCACAGAGCTTAATGCATTCTTATAAGTGTAATTTACTAATTTTCTGGATGACCTATTTCCAATCAAGTTTGCTACTGAAGAATATTTTTAAAAAACAATAGCTATATTCAGCAAACTACATGCTGAATGTTATTTGCCCCCTAAAAGAAGAAGTAGAAAGAGTAACAGCAATAAGACACCATAAAAATTAGATTTTATTCTCATTCCAGACTGAATCGAGACCAGAGAGCTGTTAGCAATGGACCAGGCTCAGGCACTCGTGCTCACTATGAGGAACACTTTACTTCCCAAGTGGCCTTATGACTAACAGCTTCTGGCCTTATTACTATATTCTATCATTGCCAGTTTAATGCATTATCAGTGGTGCACATACCAGGAGTTAAGTTTGCCTAGCACTTTCTATTTTAAACTTCTATTTCCAGGTGCAAAACTTAAATAACTTGGGCTGAAATCTTCCATGGAGTCCAGGGCAAGGGGAGTGTCTGCCACAGGCTGAATTTTTTCACAAAAGTTAAACAGTATAGTCAAAAACAAGGTTAAGGAAAAATAGACCAGTTTGCCCATACTAAAAAATTAAATCCTTACAGCCGTTTTATTGAGATATTTCTGCACTTCCATAGTCTGCAGGAAGGGCTTGGCATGATGTCATCATGGTGCCAGGTAAATGCCTTTTGCTGTGTTAGTGAACAGGGGCTCAACATTTGGCCAAGTTCTACAGCTCTGAAAAAACACAGCTCACACAAGTACACACTTGATTGAGGCTGACAGGTTTGTTCTCTGAAGACTTCACCTGCATGCTCAAGCTCCTGACAACTCTCATGTGCAGAATGACTGTGCACCACACCAAGACAGCTGGAACTAAACAGGACTTTCCATGTACTTAGTTTTGGCCACAAGGCCACTGTTCCAGGTGCATTAACAGAGACAACCTTACTTTTAACTAAGACAGCCCCACTGTCATTTTGAAGTGCAGGGACACTGATACACAAGACACTCTGGGTGCTTTAATTAGAGCAGCACTGAGAGCTGTTCTAATTAAAGTACCTCACCACACGCACACTCCTGGATCACATGTATAAATGCCATTAATATCATAGGTCAAGGCTGCCTTATCACTGTTTCCCAAATAAAAAGCTACAAGCCATGCACAACTTCCAGAAGCACCATCTTGGTAAACAACAGAGCTGAGTATCAAGCAGTGGCTCCTCATGTCTTGGCAAATAGGGAGGTTCTTTGTCCTATGGAGCAGTGACAAGTCCTCCAACATTAGAGCTGACTGCAGAATTGCAAACACGATTGTAGCCTGGCCTCAGAAGCCTCTCCCACATCCTTCTACCATTGTCTTGACTGTACTGTGCTAACACTCTTAAACAGGTACTTTGCTCCATGCAAACAAGCAGGATCAAAGCAAGTACAGCACAGCAGCAAGTAACCCATGTTACAGATCACTAACATGCTGCTCAGCTGGCTGAGAAGCTTAATGCATCTGTATGCCAATGCACATCAGAGGAAAGCTGGGAAAGGACTTATGCTCAAACACAAGACCAGGAAGAGCTTAAAATTCCTGGGGTCCCAGAAAACATGCACAGTAGATGCCCCAGTCAGCCAATGGTCTGTACGCTCCTCTCCTGTACTGAGAACCGAAGCTACATAGATGAAGTCAGGATTCAGGAAAGCTCATGTAGCAAGCATAGCAAACCCATAGATCCACTATCCCAGCTCTCCAAACATGGGCTCATAGAGGCATGCAGCGTGCACAAAAGCAACACCTTGTTGCCAGAAACTCAGAAGCAACTTATCACAACTGTTCTTCCCTTTCCTCAAAGCATGGAAATAAGGCTTCCAAGGCAACATGCCCCCACCAATTGTCATTTAGGAGTGAGCATCTTGTCAGCTGTAAGTCTTTCTACTCAGCAAGGAGATATTAATGCCTGCAGATGTTGTGCAGAATGCAGCACACAATTATGATTTGAGGCAGCTATTGCTCAGCTGTCTCAAGCCTTCTACCAAGTGCTATCCATCTGTCTTCAAAGTCCCAGAGGCACACCACACTGTTATCCTTCAGCTGCTTAGGTAATATTTAAGCCGTGATCTGACTGTCCAGTGAAAGGCTTCACCAGTCAGGGCTGTAGAGGTTAGAGAGGTTACCCAAGGACAAAAGGAGAGACAGTCACATCATTAATATCAATCCTGCCTGCATGTCCCCCTCCCCTCGTTAAGCCATACTTTTCTCATTAGGGGAAGCAGCTGAGACTTCTTGAAAGTTCGGGCATTGTGATTTCTCCAGACCAAGTCATACTCATGCTAGTAAACTTGCCACAACAGTTGTTTTTTGCTTAGAAACTACAAGGCTTGGGGGAGAGGGGGGAAGGGGAAAGGGCAGGGCAGGGGGAGAATGCAGCTATGGATCCCATCAACTGCACCCATGCAACTATTAGGAAGTCTTGTGCATGCAAAGTAATAGCAAGCACTACACAAGCTAACAGTAGCTTTTTAAGGGTTTCACACACCTCCACTGTAACAACCCCAACAGTTTACCTGTCAATGCCAACATGATGTTCATCTGATCAGTAGCAGTTGTGGATAGTGAGCTTCCAGATAGCTGTCTTCTGAATAGACAAAATAATTACCTTATAGTCCGAAGGTAAGTTTAGAACAGATGTCCAGGAAAGTGCTGCTGGTGATTTTGAACCTCTGTATCCATGGCTGGCCTTCTAAGTCCTTCTTGGAGCATTATCTGCAGTGTCATCTCCAGTCCCATCACCTCCATCATCATCTAGGAGAAGATACAACTGGGGAAAAGGAAAGCTGTCACTGCTGGAGTATTGCAAAGTGTTGCCAAAATTGCTTCCAAAGGGGCAGCTGCCTGACATAAAGGGCTAAACATTTGCACAAGCAGGTGAATTTTTCCAGTGTCTTGTCTGTATTGATCTTTCGGTAAATTAAAAAATGGCATAAGCCATCAGAAAAGAGGCAGATCATAGAAACCAGAGAGAAAAATCATGGCAGTCTTAGTAAATGTGAAACTGAAAGACTTCTGGCTCATTTCTGGAATTCATCCCATCATGCAATACACCAACTATCTTATAATACGAATAGGGCATAACAGCAACACAAAGGGCTGTGGGATGTCTCCCCACAAAACTGTTCACATACTTCCAGGCATATCCTTCCACCTCATGGAAAGCTTTGTTTTGTAGTGAAGTAAAAGTTGGATGCAACTTCAGTGAAGCAGTTGCATTGCTTTTGCTTTGATACATCTCTGAGGTAAATCCATTCACACTGAGAAGTCCTAAGGAAAACTTTTAATTCATTTCCATGTCAGGGCTGGATCTGCCACAAAATCCCTCCCTACCAAAAATGCCCACACTAACCATGAATTTGGAAATCTAAACAATAACATACACAGTTTTGGAGGAACGGGTAGTAAAAATTAGTAGTCAATGAGCCAGAAGAACCTCCATTCTTTGACTCCTACTCCAGAAATTGCAACCTCCCAGAGAAAAGCTCCAGCCCAGATCCCTTCACAGTGGTTGGTTAATAGAAGTATAGTGGAAAATTCAGTGCATGGAATCCCAGGCCTACTATTAATCCTTATTTTATTGCTTACAAGCCATATGCTGTCAGGTTTTATTTCTGCACCAAGACCTTAAGTTTCTCAGGGCAGTAAGATCTAAACATTTTAAATAATCTCTTGAATCAGACCACCAGTTAGGTAAGTAGTTTTATTGGCCTCTAACCTGAGTACCAGCCAGTCCACTGCTGGCTGTTTAAGAAGTGACATTTCTGCCTCATTGAAACGAATGACAAAACTCTTGTTGTTTTACAAAGGGCTAAGATTTCATTAATGGTTTTAAAGGGTAAACTTTAAAAGCAGTGACAACATCCTGTGTCTGACAAAAGCCAGGACTTCTCACTGTGAATGGAGATGCATCAAAGCAAAAGCAATGCAACTGCTTCTGAGGAAGTGCCATAGGGAACAACTAAGGTATAACCTATTTACAGGAGAAGCTACATTCAATACCCCTTCAGGTATACCCTGAAGCACAAGGATTTATATCCCTCTAACATCTCAAGGCTTTTTAAAGTAAATATAGATGATCTCTACATTATCTAAGCCTATTCGTCTATCTGTCTGTCTGTCCTACCATAGATCTCACCAAACACTTGGCCTCAGGGGCATCTGTAGCAATAGATTCTCTGGGGAAAATACATAATGTATGTAAAATTATTGTGCCCCTCTGTTCTCGTCTGAAAGGAATAGGTAAACAGAGCTCACAACATTAGAAAATTAAGCTTTGTAAACCTATGACCAGGTATCTATTACCTGTGTATTTATTTGAAACCTCCAAATAGATCACAACTATTTGCATCTTAAAAATGCCCAGTATTCAGTTGGACTTGTGCCCACAAATATATCTGTACAGGACTTTGTGAGGCTATCATAAGAAGGATGATGTCTATTAATTTGAGTGTTGGGAAGACCAATATTTTGGCATGAATTGCATGTTTACCCAGGTGTCAACATAAAACTACTTTGTTAAGAAATGTGCTTGATACTCATTTGGTTTACGCAAGTGTTACCATGTTACACACTCACTTTCTTTGGCAGAGTTATTCCTGATTTACTCTGACATAAATCAGAGGAGAATTATGCCCACAGTAATGTTCTTTTGAATACTTCCATGACTCAGTGCTTGACAATTCAAATGATTTAAAAGTCACCATTCATAATTATAGGAAAGCATTAAAACAATGTGTTGTTACTAATTTACTACCTTTATTAAGTTTTTGACCATGATTGGTATTTTACAAACCTAAAACAAACCAATGTAATTCAGAATCCAGATATCTTACACTCACCTCTTTCTTAAAACAGTTTTTCAGAACATTGAGATCTCACAGAGTTTTGACAAACCCAGGAAATATGAAAGAACAAGAGATAAAATCTAAGGGCAAACGCATTGTTTTTCTTTTGATGGATAAAACCAGACCACAGATATTCTGTTAGTAGGTTTCCTGTTGCCATTCTCCTCCACGGAATTACTCTTAAAACCTACATTAATGTAAAGTTTTAAGAACACTTGTCTAATTGATTTCTTCATCACTGACAGGGATTTAAAAGCTGGAGTAACAGTTCTGTAACAGAACAGAAGTTCAAACTGGTTTAAACTTCTGAAACTGGTTTTAGATAAACCTAGTTGAATGTAGTATCACACTTAACTGATTTGGGTCAAACTAGTTTACGGAACTTCTGTCCCAGACTCCTTCCTAGTTTAAGTTAAATCAGTCTTTCATCATGTTTTCCAGCACTGGATTGGGTTGTGTGGTCTGCTGTAGCAGAGAGGGGTTTGTGAGGGGGGAGAAAGAGGGTGGGAGGTGGGGACTGTCCCTGGGGTAACTCCTGGCTCAGGTCTGGGGCCAGAAGCACAGAACTTCCCTGCCCTACTAAACTTACTGAAAGTGACTGCCAGCTGTGACTGTGGACTACAAATCCCAGAGGAAGAGGAAGTGATGAGCAACCCTGCAGAATCCTGCTGTTGTGATTCTGGGCTACAAATGCCAGAGACTTCAGGGGCAGCAGGAAGAGGAAGCAAACACGCAGTCCATGCTGGTTACGTGTCACGGAGCCAAGCACTAGCGCTCCCTGGTGTGTGGCCTGAGTCACTGCAGGTATGTGGCTGTATTTCCTGAATCAAAAGTGAATGTCTGTCCAGTTGTTTCTCAGTTTAATATCTGCAGTTTAGTCTAACCTGCAAAAACTGAATTGATTCAGTCTCAGATTTTCTGACTGTCTGTACATTGTGCCTAAAGTACAACAAACATTTCAGATGGGAATTTTTTTGTGGATTTTTGTGGATTTTTTGGTCAAAAAATGCAGATTTGTTCAAACCATGAAAGCATGTCAAATTTCAAAGAACTTTTTGCTGGGAACATCTCTCAGGTCCAGAATGTAATTCCTACTCACAGAGAAACCCAGAGGAGTTAACCTGGGGCTTGAGTATCCCAGATGAGTGTGTTCTGAGGTTAGCATGCTCTCTCTGCCCTTCCCCCCGCCTTTCCCTCTTCCCATCAAAAGATTACATTTTTGTTCTCATCAAGAACAAATTCCAAAACCTTGAACTATTTCATGAATTAGAATTCTTGCTTTCTGGCCAAACCTACTTTCAAACTAGTGATTTCAGTACTGAACTAGAAATACCAGTTTCTCCAGGGTAGAAAGATAAAATCCAAATAAATATAGGTGTGTTGTATTACCTTAATTCACAACTGGCCATTCCCAAGATGTGTTAGTCACCACTTCCTGCATTTATTTTGTTAACTTATGGCTGGATATTTAATATCAGAAGTATTCAGCCTTGAATGAAAAACTGTTAAGTATGTTACATGATTCTCCAGGTATACACATGACAGTGACATAAACATCTTTTTCAACCCATACTAGCAACAATACTGTATATCAGTTACTACAGCACAGATAGCAATGTTTTCTAATTTTACCCATATTTTTATTGGAGCCCGCCCCCTTAAGGAGCTACACAGAAAAAGTCACACTAGAAAGAAGGCTATCTGATCACCTGCCATCATTCTCTCAATATATATCTAGAGCAGGGTGGGCAAAATACGGCCTCCTTGCTGGATCTGGTCCACAGAGGGACTTTTTCTGGACCATGGCAGATCCCTTGGTCCCACTTGGCCCATGCGCTGTCTGGCTCATGGTGCATTCCACCACCCCTGGGTGCACAGCAGGGCTGGGATGGCTCTGCAGCTTGACCTCATTTCTTGGCATCCCAGGAGATGGAGGATCCTTTCATGTGCCACTGCTGCTGACCCCAGCCCTATGGAGACTGGCAGGGAAGTTCATGCATAGCCCCAGCCTGCCCTGCACCTGCTCCGAACTTGTTCTGGCTACAGCAGACCAGCTCTCAACTAGCTGGGACCTATGTGCACAGCTCCAACCCTGGGCACCCCTACACCTGCCCTGTAGCAGACTGCCCACATGGTAGAGCAGCTGTAGTGGCAGCGGCTTGGCAGAAGCTGCTGCTGGGCATTGGGGAAAAGCAGCTGCCTCCCCCTTGCTGCTGCTGGGCCCTTCTTGCTGCAGCCTCCTGGAGCCTGCCCCCAGGCTGCCCTGTGACTCTTCTCCATTACTGTCACCAGCACTGCCTCTGGGCCACCCTGTGGGGAGCAGTGACAGTGGAAAGGAGCTGCGGGTTGGGCTCTGGGTAACTGCAGCAAGAAGGCCCAACAGAGGTGAGGGGGAGGCAGCCTCTTTTCCCTCATGTTCAGCAGCAGTTTCTGCCTGGCCGCTGCCACTGCCATTGCTGCTTAGTGTGGGTGGGTGGGTCTGGAGCAGGCATGGGGTGGGCCAGGGCAAGGGCTGCTAAGGTCCCAGCTGGTCTGGAGTTGGTTTGTTCTGGCTGGGGCAGGTCTAGAGTGGGTGCAGGGAAGGCCGAGGCTGGGGCGCTGCGCTCAACTGCTGCCGGGCACTGGTGGCAGTGGCAGTGGCATGGAGGAGGAGTAGGTTGGTTCCAGACTTTTGGGGTGGGTAGGGGTACTGACCAGTCTGTGCAGCTCCCCGAAAGTGCCTTTGTGGCCTGCAGGCCCAAATGATTGCCTGTCTCTGATCTAGAGCCTCATATAGTATGATCATCTTTCAGTCTACGGGTATGGACACAAACACCAGTTATACCAGGTTAAATGTGTAGGTGAGGAAGACTTACAACATAGTCATTGTGTAATGTGACCATTCCTACCCTGTGACAAGCAGAAGCTAAATCACGGTAACTTAGTTTAGGTTTCATTTACTGCAAAGTAAGAGGGAACACACAAAACACTGTAAAGTGGCTGAGGTTCTGCAAATGCCCTTTCCCCAACCTTTAATTCAATATCATTTGTTCATCTGTACATATGCTAAACACTGCAAAAAAATTATTGAGAGTGAAAAAGAGGGCTAGATGTTTTGGGGGTTTTTCTCCACCCTTCTGGACACAGAAGTAATGTTGGATGCCCAGATTTTTTTAAAGGAACATAACATCCTTGCAAACCAACATTGGCACCCAGGGTGGACAACTGAAGACCCTCTGGGTTAAAATCCATGGTGAACATGGCACAGGGGACACAATGGTAGGAGTCTAATACAGACCTCTTAATCAGGATCAAGAGCTCAACCAGGAATTGGCCAAGGAACTGGTTGAGGCTACATGCTCCCGGTGCATGGTTGTCACAAGAGAGTTCAACCCAGACATCTTGTGGGAAGAGCACTTGGCCAAATCCGAACGGTCACAAAGCTTCCTCAGGTGCATGGATGAGCTCTGTTTGACTCAAGAAGTCTATGGACTGACAAGAGGTAAAGCACTGCTCGACCTGGTACTGGCAAAGGGGGATGATCTAGTCAGTAACCTAATGATTGAAGGGAAGCTGGGAGACAGTGACCACAAGCTGATCATTTTCACTATTCACCTCAAAGCTGGCAAGTCAGCAATGCAAAAGTCATTGACTTCAGGCAAGCAGACTTTGATAAGCTCAAGAGGCTTGTTGGCAAGGCTCTAAGGGGCCATGACTTGAAGGGGAGGGGAGTTCCAGGATTTGCCTTTGTACCTAAACCAACTGGCTAACTCTGCATTCAAAAGCTAACCTCAGGATTTTCAGCAATGCTAAATTTGCAATAGATTCAGGAGCAGAAGTAACTGTACTTTGTAAGGAGACTTTTAAGAAGAGGCCTCCACTGAAGAAGTACATGCTAATGCCCAATGACTTAACAAACAGGTAAATTGGCTGGGTCTATTCAACACCTGTACTAGTTGTAAAGACAAGGTGTATATGTCATTTATGGAACTCCTACAAGAAATCTCCTAGAATGTCCCAACTGTGGAGACAGGCCTTCAAGAGGGCATAAGATTAGAGAGAAAATAGCAGACTTGAAGACAGACCAGTACAGACTATTAAAAAAACAACAGATAAAAATGAATGGTATACAACAGAGCATACTGCTGAACTGAAAGGAGCTTGCCAGGGGAAATATATGGTCACATTGATAACTGAAGTAACTAAAGGTGAATGAAACATTTAGAAGGAAAAGGAATATTCATTCTCCTAGGGATGACAGAAGCCCTGATTCTTTATATGACCTTGTAATGGCACCACAGTGAGGCTCCTGGCAGACTTGGGACTGTTTTGTATTTCATCACTGGTTGCATTCCTCGAAAGGGCATTTTGTAGCTGGGGAGTCAGATTCCAGCATGGTCTGGCACTGGGGTTCCATACCTGATAAAGACTCACTGAGAGCAGAAGGCAGATGGAACTTGCCCTAGTTTAAAGCAAGGGACATAGTCCTGATAAAACTAGATATAGATAGATACTGGACTACACCAGTTCCTGTCACTGGATATACTGGTACCTTCTATTTCTGTCTGATTGGGATGAACCATAATGTCTGCTACAGAAGAAACAGGTGGGTATGGAATGCAGCTGAATTCCCACATGGATCCAGCGACAGTGCTACTCACACCACAGGCTTACTAAGGCAATAATTCTGCTAAGAAAACCTACTGACCTGGAATGTGGATAATCTAAGAAAAATCAAAACTTCCACTCCTCAAGGCCAGAGTACAAACACATTTAGATGTCAACAGCTTGCATAGATCTATTTTGCTCTTCAGTGTTGATTCTAGTCTAACAAAACAAAAAGGAGGCATTTTCCAGATTTATAGAGGAAAGAAAGCTCTACTATAAAGAAGTAATACAGAGGAAGAGAAAGCACTTTTGGGGGAATAGGTTGTTTTGTTTTCTCTGTTTTAATAAGCTTCTTGTTCAATGTTAGAGGTAAGCAGCTCCATCGTCTTACGGTGGAGGGGACCCAAAACCATTACTGGAAATAATGCTGAACTAAGAGCATTCAGCATTTTCCCTAGCCCAAATAATACTAATAATGGTAAATTTAGTTAGTAAGTAAGTTAGCACAGTAGAACTGCTGTAGCTGTCCCCTTTATATGGGTTATCAAAAAGGAAAGAAACAATCTTTAAAGTAAACATCTTTACAGCAAGCAGTTAAGATAAAATTTCAAGTTAATGTCAGTTAATACAGAATCCATTTTGAAATTCATCTTTGTTATAAAGCAGTATTTCTATTGGACAGAATGAAAAGTGCATTGGATCCTTACATTGTATCTGTTCCTGCAGCTTTTTGGTACTTTGGTATTTTCTTGACACAACAGCCCATGAGGTTCTAATTAGGAGGCAGCATGGTGTCCATTCAACTAAGCAGTAAATCAGCACTCTGTCAGTCTTGGCAAACTTTCTTGCCTGCAGCAATCCTTAACATTCAGCAGAGCACAAATGCTGGTCATCACATTAACTGTGGCCCACAGTTCAGCTTTCCAGTCACACCCCACCCTAGTTCCATCTCTAGATCCAGGAAAGAAGAGGAAAATGTGCTGCAGGAGGAATAAATATTGGTTTAACAATGAACACAGGGATTCAGGGTTTGAAAGCACAAGAAATATTAAGAAATATGAAAATATTTGGCCTGGCACTGGTAAATTACTAGTAACCAGCAATTGTAATTCACAGAAGTGATCTTTTTAAAACGCACTTAGTATCTGTCTGTATCCTGGGGTAGTGAGACCAGGGAATTAGTATTCACTGTTCTCTGCTATGCTCCCCGCCCTCCCCCAACTTTAATAATTAGGGGAAAAACACAAGAACAGAATTGGGGAAAACAGACAGAAAATAAAGGTTCTAAAAAACATTTCTAACACTTTTCACTCTCACACCTGGCCAGTGCTTTCTTATCAGTCCCCAACTGGTTCCAGTGGCAGGCAGGAATTGCCACCGTCTTTGCAGTGAATTCCCCCCTAGTCCCTGGATGTCTCCACTTCCCTGCTGGCCCTCAGCACACTTGCCTCTGCCCCACAGCTCCAGCCTTTTCAGTTGCTGTCCCCATGTGGCAGACTCTCTCCATCTCTACTATCTGGGGCTTACACCAGAGGGCTGAAGGCTGGCAGGCACTCACACAGGCACATGCAGGCAGGCACAGGCACATGGACTCTGGCTCCCCTACTTCTGTGTCATAACCCCACCAACAACTAGAAAAAAATCACAATTCTCTGGGCAGAGGCCCTTCACACACCATCCAGAGGGCAGAGTGCCATTAGCTATGCCACACCCAGCCCATCTGCAATCCATCCATTAATGCTTTCCCTACCAAAACAACACCCATCCAAAGAAACACTTTCAACATGTAACATAAAATACAATCACATAAATGTCACACACTCAGGGAGGAAAGTCACTCTCATAGAAAAGCAATAAAGAATACAATTAAGGAAGGAAGATAAGATGGGAAGTCATTGGGAAAGTGGGTTTTCACCAAAATTAACATAGAGGATGGATGGTTGATCTTGTAGTAAATGTGAAGACCTAGGATCAGAAACCTGGCTCATGGTCCTGGTGGTATATGAAATGTATCCTTAAGAGGCCAGCAGTGGGATGACCCAGTCCCTCGTCCTGATGCCCTGAGGGTGCGGTTTGTGGTGGTGGGTAGTTGTAGTCCTTCCTGCAAGCTGTGAGCGTGCGAGTTGATGAATCTTGTTTCTAATAAATATAAAGCTGTTTACCACCCCACCCCCCTGGTCTCTGCTGAATGGTGACTCAAGGACAGAACCCCAAAGGCGTGGAGGTCTGAGTGAGTTACCTGGCCCTGAACCCAATGGCATATAGCCCTGGATGTGTCACAGCTGTGGCTTTGGGCATAGAAATGCCTCTATTTAATCTAAAATGGTATGGTAGGAAATACCACTCTAGACAAGTTTCATAGTTTCATAGTAACTAGGGTCAGAAGGGGCCTAGAGCAGGCCATCTAGTCTGACCCCCGATTAAAGACCCAGGGTAAAATCCTGACCTCACTGACTTCAATAATTAAATTGACTATAACAGGGCCAGAACTCTGCTACCAAACCAGCAAGAAAGTATTGTTTCATTGGATGTGAATGCATGTATTCATGTATCTACTCTTCTGCACCTTTTTCCTCATCAGTATCACCCTAGGGAAAGCCATGGAGTTGGCAACAGGGGCTTAAATAATAGGAGTGTCTCACAACAATGAGTTACTGGACTAATATTTGCTGACATCCCCAAAATCATGTTAACAGCTACCTCCTTGCTGGTCCACTGAAGTCAATGGCAAAATTCCTGATGATTTTAAGGGAGTCATGATCCCTCCCCAGAGAGCTTGGGAAGCAAAATGTCTTGCATTACAACTGTTTATCAGCACAAATAAGACAGACAAGGCTAGGAATGGAACAACATGAATGCTAAGGAAGAATTTATGAGGAAAAGGAAGCTAAGCTAATAGTTTCAATGGCATTTAAAGGTTTTGGAGCCAGCAACAGGCTTTATTCAAGAATATACACTGCTAAAATTCTCATTTCTACAGGGACTTTGTGCTGTGTATAGACAGTATTGTAATAGATGGGCATCCTTGCCGTAAGCAATTTTGGATACTGCCAAAGCAAGCAACTTTTAAAACCTACAATAACTTTTAACTAATTGCAGAAGTCAAGCCAGACAGTACAAAAAGGCCTGGAGTTTAGGTTTTGACAGATTGGGACTGCACTTCGAGGAAGAGTGACACAGCATGAGCTCTTTGCAAAGAGACCAAGATGCCAACTGGCTTAGGCTAAAGCTTGACATCACTCTGAAAAGCCCAGAAACTGTGTTTGAAAAGCTGACAATCTCCATTCTTGTATGCATGATATAGTTTAACTAAAACTAGCACATTAGAATGTAGAAATGTCTTATCCTTCCTCTCTTGAAATCATCATTTATCAAAACACAAGGAGAACAGGGGAAGTGCAGTGCACTAGTCTGAAGTGCCCAGTGCACTAGTCTGAAGTACACTTCAGACTATACTGTTTGTGGAAGCATTAGTGGTATGCATGTTGAAGCCTGTTAAAAATTAAGATTGAACTGATTTTAGCTAAGCAAAATGGCCAGAATTTTTTTAAAGATGCCAAATGATTCTATTTTCCAAAAGAGAAAAACACATTTTCACTTGCCTGTTAACCAACAGATGTTAATAGTGCACTTAAATATCTTTGCAAATGTTAAAGCTGACAAACAATGTAGTTATGAACCTAATGGCTAGTGAATTAATTAGAGCAAAGTGACTAGAGAAATAAAAAAAAGTTACAATTGCTATTTCTAAGAGGCAGTAGCATAAGGGAGGGTGAGTGGAGTGCCAGCCCCAAGCACCATTTTAGAGGAGGGTGCAAGATTGGTGGATGTGCCACTGCCAGCCCAGCCACTTCTGCTGCCCCAGCTGCCTAGGATGCAAAAAATTGCTTGTTACACCTTTGCTAAGAGGTGTTATAGGGAACTGGAAGCCTGGAATTCAATTAATCCTAGCTGATACAAAGAGTGTGAATCCCCCAGTCTTTGGAGTGAGCGTCACTATTACAATCCACTCTTGGTGCCAACATGGCAGCATATGGGCACTGTTTTATAGCTACACACTTTCCAGGTGTCCTGAGTCCAAAGTCCTCTCTGAATCACTGTCACCACATTTTGGAGGAACAATTTGCAAAATCTGAACATCTCAATGAGGCTCATTTGTGCAGCTGAAGTCTTCCTGGTGGTATTTCCACAAGGGGCCTGCAAGCCAGCTTCTGCTGCTGTGAGCTCAGAAAAGAGAAAAGCTGGTAAAATGAAACCTGTCCTCTCAAGTTCATGCTTCCTAAATACCTGCTCTTCAGTAATAGAAGGTAGCCAGTGTCTGTACTGAGTGATTAAAAGTGCCTCGGCACAGCTGTGTTCCAGCACAATGCGAGTGTTTTCCCCCATAAGGCGGGAAAAGACCCTAGGTGCAATGATCAGTCCCGCCAAAGCTTGCATCTGCACTCCTTGCATGCATGCTTTTGATTGGCTTAACGTAAATTATTCATACGTGGTGGCTGGCAAT
>JAGPOW010001918.1:36420930-36440368 GCA_030014935.1 Caiman crocodilus | reverse complement strand
AGAAAGTTGGATGGAGGGATGGTGATTGTTGAATTTCTGATGGAACTCAATCAGATTGCAGGTTTTCAGTCCAAATGATGAAGATGTCATCTATATATCTTAAGTATAGCAAAGGTTTGAAGGATACAAGAATGAACTGAGGACCAACTGACTTTCAATAGCCATTCTGACCCCACTTACTACTTAGTATTTGTAGGCTAAACTGGGGCCATTTAGCTATGTTTCATTCAGGGATAACTGATTCAGTTTAGTTTTTACCTAGCACAGACTACAAGCAGGTGTATGAATGGTTACTGTACATCAATTGCTCTATAACAAGTTTTATCCTCTGTTAACTTGCTGCACTTAGGTCATCCATCCAGATTCCTGCTGGATCCATATTCTTAATTGGACTCTCAGGATACAACTACACATGGATTTAATTCAAAGCAAAACACTCCAGAGCAGATTGAGCCAAAGTAAAACTACCTGCAGATGCAGCATCTACATGTACTCCAGAGGCATCAGCAATTTGAGCTGGCATGGAGCAGATATGGGGGATCAGTCCTGGGCTCTGGGTAGTGGCAGCAGAAGAGCTGGCTGGGGCACGAGGGTGCTGGACGTGCAGAGCTGGTTGGTTTGACCGGGTGTAATTTATGCCTGCAGTCAGCGTCTACACATGCCTTCAAATCACAGTTAATTGTCCCACTGTAGGATATTACAGTCCTCGACAGTACTATCTTACAGTAGGATTAATTAGTTTTCTGTGGCCTAATAGCATCGCATGTGTCCATGGTGATGCTTTAGTTCACAGTTAATTAGTTTACTCTGTAGAAAGCCATTTGAGAAGTAAAATCATGTCAGCACAAAGTTATACGGAACCAGGTCACATTCCAAATGACAATAGCTAATGGGCCTACAAGGAGATCTACTGGACCCTTTAGTAGCAGTTATTACATATTATTAACTATATGGGTACACATATAAAAGGAGAATTAAGGGAAGAAAAGAGTGGTGCTATAGCAAAGGCATAGGATTAGGAGTCAGGAACTCTGTTCTTATAGGGACTTCCACAGACTTCCTTTGTGACACTGCAATGACTTTCAACCTGTCTCTGCCTTAGTTTACCTCTAGATAAAATAGATACAGTGATACTTTTGCACTTGACAGGAATGTTGTCAGGCTTAATTCATATCTGCTCCAATGCTAGTGAGGCATGCGATGGAAGTGTCTACATGGCATGAGGTTACACAGGAAAACATGTCAACCACATCTATCTGAAATAATTTCTCAATTCAGACGAATTGATTTCCATCCAACTTCCAAAAACAAAACCTATCATGCATCATTAGGCCAAGAATGAGCACGAGAAATTTCACTCTACAGGATAATTTTCTCAAGACGTTGGAAGCCTCTGAAGACATGGGCTTGCAATGAAAGTGCCTTCTCAACCATAACCATACAATTGCTACTGTGACACTGTAATCAATTTTGTATAGCTTACATGTTGTCCCAAGAGCTGTTGTGATCTTGGTATATGCTATGCAATACGGTGAGATCAGATGTTCCCTCTGAACTACAAGCCCATACATACTCTGGGTTTTAAGGCATTAAATTACTTTTGCACAACTGAGCCGTCCTTTTCCACACAGGTAACCAAGGTTAAATCTATTGTTTCTTTGGGTTAAGCCAGTGTGTTACATTCACTAACAGCAAGATGAGAAGATTTTCAGACTCAATACTGGAAAAAAGAAAGAATTAGCTTGTTTCTCAGTAAAGACAGACTCTAACAATGCCCTAGGAACTTTGTGTGTGTTATAAATTCATAAATCCACATGCATATACCTACAGTGCATCTACATCACGCACGCATATATATGCACACTAATAGGTGAACAGGTTATAATGATTACAATGTTTAAGCACTCCATTGCTCTACAATAAATTTGAAAGCCAGAGAGTAATCAACCAGGACCTTTAAATAAGTGTCTGAAAGTGGCATAAAGCAGTAAGGAAAAGAAAATAGGTATAAGACACTAACCCAGCAAATCTGACTTCAAGAGGTTATCGAGACTTCCCTGGTGTGAAAAGAAAAACTAGCTGTTAAAGTGGCCCAAGGATTGTTAACTAGAACTAAGCTGAAAACAAGAAGGATGACTGGTTAGCAGGAACAGGTTTGT
Source organism: Caiman crocodilus (assembly GCA_030014935.1). Lineage (NCBI taxonomy): Eukaryota > Metazoa > Chordata > Crocodylia > Alligatoridae > Caiman > Caiman crocodilus. The sequence goes on along the minus strand of JAGPOW010001918.1, from coordinate 36,438,209 downwards.
TGTTGTTGTCTTGGTTTGATTTGGAAGTAGCTGGCTGGGGGGGTTGTTTGTTTTTAGTTTGTTTTGGTTTGAGTTTTTTGAGATCTGGTTGAACCCTGGCACAGTACTTCACGGATTAAATCCAGTTCCTGGACTCTGTTCCTGCTCTGTGGAACTGACCTTAACTGAAATGCCAGTTTCACGAAGCAACAGCCTGGGGTCCCAGGATCTGTGACTCCAGTGAGACCAGAGTTTCCTGGGGTTTTCAGGCTGCCAGTAAAAGTAACCACTGCAATGTGCTGCTATGGTTATGAATGTGTCAATGTGATAAGGCCCCTGTCAGTGGAGGAATGATCACAGCCAGTAAGCTATTAGTCTTCTTTGCAACAAGGGTATGCTGTTGGCCCATATTCAGTTTATTGTCCACTGTAACCCCCCAGGTCCTTCTCTGCAGAGCTGCTGCTTAACCAGTTGGTCCCCAGCCTGTAGCAATGCATATGATTGTTCTGTCTTAAGTGCAGGACTTTGCATTTGTCCTTGTTGAACCTCGTGAGATTTCTTTTGGCCCACTTCTCCAATTTGTCGAGGTCTTTCTGAATCCTAGCTCTACCCTCCAGTTATCTACTACTCCCCCGCAGCTTGGTGTCATCTGCAAACTTGCTGAGGGTGCCCAATGTTCCGTGTTGTTAGTGAAGACATTAAACAAAACTAGCCCCAGGACTGATCCCTAGGGCACTGCACTTGATACTGACATTGAACCATTGATTACTACCCATTGAGCCTGATGATCCAGCCAGCTTTCTATCTACCTTACAGTCCATTTATCCAACCCATACTTACTTAGCTTGCTTGCAAGAATGTTGTAGGAGACCATATCAAAAACCTTGATTAATCAAGGTATATCATGTCTACTGCTCTTCCTACATCTGCAGAGCAAGTCAACTCATCACAGAAGGCAATCAGGCTGGTCAGGCATGACTTGCCCTTGGTGAATCCATGCTGTCTGTTCTTAATCACTAACATCTCCTCCTCCAAGTGTTTAGAAATGGATTCCCTGAGGACCCAGATCTATGATTTTTCCAGGGACTGAGGTGAGACTGACTGATCTGTAGCTCTCTGGATCCTCCTTCTTCCCTTTCTTAAAGATGGGTACTATATTTGCCTTTTTCCAATTAGCACTACTACCTTAGCTTTTAGCCATTTGTTCACACCCCCTCTTTTGGTTGCTGACCCTTCTCCATGATTACTATATCTAGGGACTGTTGAAACTAAGGAGTCCAGTGAAAATGTCATTCACACAGAATGGATGTGCGACAGGTTGGGTGACAGCTAATGGCTCACTGAACTTGGCACACAATTGCAGAGAGCAAGAACATCGACTGAAAAGCCATCAAGAGCGTGCTAAGCAAAAAGTCCCCTTTTATGAAGGGATGGGCAAAGTTAAGACATAGGAATTGTTACTAGAGCTGATGAAAAACTTTCCTGTCATCTCCACACCACAACATTTTTGGGATATCAACATTTTTCCCCCATCTTAAATTGAGATATAAACTCAAAACCTCCACAATTTTTTTCAAACTGAATATCAGGGTGGTGGGGGGTGGAAGAATCACTTAGATAATCTTGAACTGTTCCATCTTGGTGCTGATGTTTTAATCTGAATATCAAAGTGAAAATCATTTTTTACTCAAAACACCAAGAGGACATGTAAGTTAGTCAGTACACCTGCAGCCATTTAGGCCAACTTTGTCCTCTTAAAGTCCTTCTAAAAATCCAAAATATAGTCTGTGAGAGGGCTTGGGTGGCTGCAGCTCCACTCTGTGGCTTTGCTCCCTTGGAATCCCCACAGCCAGTCCTCATACCATAAACAACAATCCTTGGTTCAAACAAACAAGCAAAGGAGTAAAGCAAGCCTTTAGCCTTTTCCCAGATAGCAAGAGATGGCCATTTAGTTCTGGCCTGTCCTAGATGCAAGGTCCTCTGGGTTTCACTCTGCTTCCAACCAGGAAACTGTTTCTTCTACAGCTTAAGCTGCTAGCTCTTTCTTCCCTTGGGCTTTTAACTTCCTGCTAATCGCCTGCAGCTGGGCTCCTGCACCAGGGCTGTCTGCCTTCCTTAAATGGTTAGACTGCCCTGTTACAGGACTGTATTCAGAAAGAAGGCCAATGTCCATATTGATGTTATATGTTGGCTTAACAAGTGAGTGTCATCTCATAATGTCTGTCCCCAGTTTCCATAACAATGCTCTACTCATAATGAACAGTTTATTTTAGTTCAAGCAGCAGAAAGCTATATTTTCAGTGCCAAAGTGGTAAGGTTCTGTTTTGAAGGACTGACATCTGCATACAAGCTTGAATTTTTACATCAGGTTATATGAGTATTTTCATCCTCCATTCATTTTCCTATGTAAGTATTTGCAGAGCAGGTCCTGCTATCCATCAAGTAGGTGAGAGTGCTCTTGAATTAACACAGCTTCTTCAGAGATCCACCTGTGTAGCACAGTCCAATTTGGAAAGCAAAAAAATGAGTCAAATGTCAAAGTTGGAGCAATAAGGAATCAAAGAAAACCTCCAGGGATGGCCAGGATTAGAGATGAATCTGTCATACATAGGGACCTCTGAGATCGAGCAGGCAAACATCCATACCAAGATGCAAGAGGGTGGGCCAGGGTCAAAGTTTCAGCAATCAATCAAAGAATTTCCTTGCTTTTCTCATTTTGAGTTAGACCTTAAAATGTTACCTTGTTAACTTCAAAAGGCTTGAATTGGGGGGGATGCAAATAATTCTGACAATTTAAAATGTTCTTAGACACATTATCATTCCTCAGGTACATGAAAGAAAAAAATTATACAAGCAGGACAGATGCTGCAATGGTGCTCAACCACAAGGCTTTTAAAACATAAGCTTTAAGTGGCTTATTTATGTGGAAGTTTTCCAGTACGACATTTCTGATCTGTTCATCAGCCCAAATAACGAGGAGCTATGGCGACAGTCTTTCCCAACCCATGCAGGACTCGGGAGGCCTTCTGGTGACACTCTCTGTCTGGAATTCTCCAGCACTTCCCCGAGTTGGCCGACGTCATTCGTGACTAAGCAGCTCCCACCCTGAAATAGGAATCCAGGGAGCTGCTCACTGTTCCCGGCTCCCATACGCTGCCTCTTGGTCTGAATTTGCTTTTGCTAGTTTTGTTTATGTTCTACTCCTCCAGCCGGATTTGACAGAGACAGGGTGCGTTAAGTCTTTCTTGGCACAGATAACTGTAATCTGTTCCTAGGCACAGCTGGGCAAGACTGACTTAGCTTCTGTTCGGTTCTCACACATCTGTCTTTCCCAATCGGCCTGAAAACTCTGGTTTTAATGTTCATAGTAAATGGTGGGTTGCCCCTCCCCCCTACCTCCCTTGCAGCATTTTTTATTCAACTATGCTTCCTTTCCATAGCAAGCCTGCAGATTCATTTTAACTGTTGTAAAGTGGCATGGCTCTAACACCCAGCTGTGAACCTGGGTGTTAGAGCCCAGATTTTAATAAAGCAGAGCGCCTACACATTAAGTCCCTGGAGTCCATAGGTAGAGACTTATATAAAGTGTCTCAATATAAAAAATGTTGGAGAGAAAGGAGCTTTCATTCACTTCAGTCATGAAAGTTAGTCATGAAAGTTAGCCCACAAATATGATACCAAAGATGAAGATTGCACTGAAGAAACTTGCTGTGGGAACAGATGGTGACACACTGCAGAGACAGGTAAAGCATTTCGAATTAAATCTATTTAGAGACATTTTGGGTCAGAGCCTATTCTACCTACTGGTCACCATAGTATAATCCTAACTCTACCCTGCCCCAGTCCCTAAAAAAACCAGTAACACAAGATAGGGAGGTATTCCATCTTCTTAGCCTGAGGTCTGAGTCACAAAAAGTAGGAGGAAGGAGGTTTCTCAGGAACTCAGGATGGTGGAATAGGATCACAAAGAGGCACCTAATAAATGGGTTGGGATCCGGCCCTTATTGTTTACTGAAACGTGCATTATAGCCAGATGCCAGGACAGTCCAAGATGGTACCTGTACCCTCCACAGCTCCATTACATGTCAGATAGGACTAAACAAAAAGTACCCAAAGGCCTGGCTAGTGGACCAACAATTCCAGGACAATTAAACAAGGGAAAATGGAACTCTCTGAACACATTTATGACTTTAAAATGCCCAGACATCTCTGTGAAAGAGGTGTTTACCATCAGGCTCCTTCTCTAAAAAAGTGGTTCAGACAGTTGAGAAAACTACAAAAAGCCAAGTTTCAGTATAAACAGCTTCCCATGGCAACATATGCAGATAAACAGGCTTTACACCTTTTACCACAAAAACCAGGACTGACTGATTCAGCATTATAAGCTGGTTTTCACAGAGTTAGAAGCTGAGGTGGCTGAACCACAACATTTCCAGATTGCAGAAAATGTTAATTCCTGGAAATCTCTAGCTTTACTCTGACTAGGACCAATGTGAGATGGAAATTAAAAAAAGAAAATCTTGATTGGCAAATGCTGACACACGGTATTTCCAAAATTAAATGCCCAGGTGCTGTGGAATGAAGTCGACATGATTGGTATTGGTTTGATGGCTGTCCATCCTTGAAGAGCTGCACTGAAATTATCAGTGAAAAAGGACTTTGAGAATTCTGGCTCACATCAGTCTCCCGGAGCTCTGAGGCTCCCAACCTCATGGTAAGACATTTGGGAGCATGGAGAGCCTTGGCTCTCACAAGAGTTTAGAGGGCTTCTGGGCTCTCTGCTACAGCACTGAGAGCTGAACCTGGGTTAGAGACAAATCTCTGAAGGCTTCTTCAGCAGGGAGCCTGGAAGTCATAGGGTTCTCCCACAGCCAGTCCTTATGACAAAGCTGCCCTGGAGTAAGGGATCCTGAAAGCCCAGATTCCCCAGCAGCCCTCCGTGTTTACTGATAGGAAACCAGGCATGGCCTTGCCCATGGCCTGTCTAAACTGAAACCCCAAAGTTGCAGGGGACATTTCCCAGTGGCACCATGTTTCCACAGGTCCTTTTCAACCCTCCACATGATCAGGAGTGGTAATTCACTTAGGTATGATTTTCAGAAACTAGATCAGCAAAAGCATCAGATCAACAAAGAGTCTAAGAAAGAAAATTTTTAGCTCTGGAGGAAAGAGGGAAATAGGCAAAGAAAAAAAGGGATTTTCAAAAACACTCAGAGCTGATCTAAGTCTGTAGTCAGTGAAGTCAATGGTAAAATGCATCTTGGCTTAACAGGGAGCAGAGGTGGGCCAAGGATAAATGCTTTCAAAACTCCTGCTCTTTTCAGTCCATAATCACTATTCAGGCTCACTTGACAGTGTGCTTGGAGACATCCCAAATGGTTTAATAAGGAGTCCTTCCCTTACAGGTAGCATCTTCTAAAACATCTCAGTGACTTAGAAGTGTTCGGTACATTTTTTAAATTGTCATAAGGCCACATGTTTTAAAGGTAGCTAGATGCAAATACCATATTTACTCAAACATAATATGCCACTAATATAAGACAGCCCTCCAAATAATTTGATTCTATATAAAGAAAATGTACATATATTTGTTATAATTTTCCAGGTATAGAATCTAAGGATTGCAGGGTTGTCTTGAATTCCCACCCACACTGCTACAGCAGGGAAAGCAGTGGTGGGGGCAGCTGGGGGGGGAGGTGGTCAGGTGGCCCCTTTGACTTCTGCTTTGCCCACTTTTTTCCCCTGCAGCCTTCTTGCCTCCCCCGCCACCTATGCCCCCCCACCTCCAGCTCCCCATAGCCTGTGTCCCTTCCCACACTCCTCACAGCCTCTGCCCCTTCCCCCTGGTCTCCCCAGTCTCTGCCTCTTCTCTCCAAACTCCCCAGTTTCTACCTCCTCCCTTTCCCCCCTACCCCTACTCCTCCTTACTGTCAGATGCCACTTGGGCTATTCCATCCTTGGATACAGCAAATGGAAGCTCAGCCCTTGCCTGGCCGCGCAGCAGTGTTGGCACTATTCACTGGCTGAGTAGGAGAAGGAGTTTCTGTGTGCACCATGCCCAGGAGAGACCCCAGCCCAAGCTGGGGCTGAGCTGAGCCTGACAGTAAGGAGGGTGGGAAGGTGGTGGGCAGGAAGGCAGAAGCTGCAGCAGGGAATTGAATAGGAGTAGGAGCAGGAGGCTGCTGTGGGTCTGACTCTGGCCCTAACCATGGCTCAGGGGCAGTCAAAGCTGCAGCAGCTGCCTTCTCCCCCCTCCACTTCTTATGCAAATATAAGACAAGGGGCTTTTTTCCCCATGCTGATTGGGAGAAAAATAATCATCTTATATTCAGGTAAATATGGTAGGTGTCCAAAAGGATTTTCAAAAGAAACTTAGGAAAAAATAGAGATTCTCACCTAACCCATGAAGATGCTTCCAGAAGATCCCACTAGTGACTATGTGTTCAGGTGCTTACTTGCCATCGGAAAGCTGCCTCCACCTGCTCAAGTCACTTTTCAAAAAATTATCCTATGCGATTAAAAGCTACTTTGATTGGTAAACAACTGTAAACACATTCTACACATAGATCTTTTCCAGCCCATAATGAAGTCATTGGAAAGCTAACATAGACTTTGTTGGATACTGAATCAGATCTTAAGTGTGGCACATTTTGTAATACTCACTGAATGTCTAGACTAGGGCTCATCTTCCCCTCCCTGGGGTTAGGCCCAGTGACAGTTAATGATCCTCTATTGCAATAGTAATACATGATTAGGGGCCATTTTATCAGGTGCTGTACACATGTGCATTCTCCTCCCTCTACAACCTGAAATGGAACACACTTGAGGGGCAGAAATTATAGTCCTAATATTCAGTACAAGGCTGCAAAACAAAGATCCTAGTTTGATGAATGGCCAGAATCTATTTACTTTGTACAGGCAGCACTGTTAAAACAGCTGCTGACCTTACATTTTAAGTTCTGTTCAGGAAATGATGTCTTAGGAGTTTCCTTAAATATAAACCTTTTTATTCACTTAAACAAATATCCCTACTTTGGTTCAGCCTCACACGATGTCTTAAGTCAATCCTCATAGAGCAACAACAATGCAGATTTCAGAGAATTAGAATATGAAAGTGACAAGCTAAGGTTACTTTAATTGGAAAATAAACAGTCAAAATGTTGCCATTTCACTTCTTAAGGAGAAACCAAATAAATGGCAGCGGAAATGTTCAAAACAGTTTGAGAGGTAGATGCCCCAGTTCAATGGGATTTGGGTGCTTGGCTCCCATAACTGAAGAGTTTATCTGGCTAAGGAGTTGCATCTAGAGGGCATAGAAGGTAGGATACATGGAAATGGGTTTAATCTACAGTAAAGCAGATTTAGACCAAATCTTGGAAAAAGCTTCTTTACCTTAAAAGCAATAGGACATTGGAACAAGCTGCCCAGCAGAAAACAAGTGAGGCTCTGTTCCTCCGGGCACCACCCGGGATAACAAGGAATTACAGCCACAAATTGATTGAGAGCAAATTCAGGCTTGATATCAGGAGGCATTATTTTACGGTTAGGGCTGCCAGGCTCTGGAATGGGCTCCCAAGGGAGGTGGTGCTCTCTCCTCCCTTGGGAGTCTTCATGAGGAGGTTGGATAGATATCTTGGGGTATTATGATCCCAGCACTTGTTCCTGCCTAGGGCAGGGGGTCGGATTTGATGATCGTTTCAGATCCCTTCCGACCCTAGAAACTATGAAACTATAGGGAAGTTGTGGAATCTGCCTCAGGGGCGGTTTACAAGAAAAGCTATACAGGCATCTATCTGGAATAGTTTAGAAAGAGCACATCTGGTATTTGTGCAGAGGGTGACTCTTGAAGTCCCTTCCAACCCTATGACTAGGGATTTTAGCTTAGTAAGATCAGATTTTCCAAATGAAGCTGGATGTCTAATAGTGCATGTGTGTCTATCTAGCAATGTCAAAATGTAAGATAGTAGATAACACACTGCTAGCTATCGTTTTAATGTTGCTATATTTTCTGTGAACTTCAGTTTGAAGAAACCTGTTCTGTTCAGTGCTACATGATAGATTAGGCCACAAGACCAGACAAGCATATAATTGTCGCTTTTCTGTGTTCATCCAGAGAACAGAAATGTATTGCCAGAAACAACAACGAAACTGTATTCATGTATGCAGCAAGACTGCCATTGCAGAGGACATGTAAATGACATGCATGCTATAGACACTGACATCATGCAAGAACTCCAAAGTGCACAAATAGATCCAAGGGCTCTATCTATCCTGCAACCTGCCTGTTGACTTTATTGGATCTAGCCTTCCTACCAGTCTGCGTGTATTCATACGCTATGGAACATAATGATCCTGGTGAAGGCTTTTGAAACCCACTTCAATACAAAGAAACAACAACTAATTGTGATTCTGCTTTTCTGGCTTTTCTGTGGGTTGACATTAATGTTGTTCAGATAGATTTCCTTTTACATTTCTGTAGCAGAGACATGCTTTTAATGTGAAGGAAGGGACAAACAAATTTGAATCAGGAATAAGGTGGTAAATTTTTAACAGTGAGGGGAATCAAGCATTGGAACAACATGACCAAAGGATATGAAGGATTCTCCATCTCTGAAAACTTCTAAATCAAGACCAGAGTTTCTCATAATCTAGTTCAATGTCAGCTATTAACCTTGAAGTGCAAATCAATACAGAGAAGTCCTCTGACCTCCTGCGCAGGAGGCCAGATGCTTAGAGTCACTTCTATTCATTTTACACCTGTGGGCTTCACAGGCAATAAAATCCAGATCCTGGAAGACACAGCAGGCAGGTGGATTGCTGAATCTACACCGAGCTCCTTTGAAAGGGGCTTCACTACCCATGTGCCCTCATATACAAGTAAATCAATCCTTTAACTGATGTTACAGTTGTGGATTTTAGATGCCTGCCTACAACAATGTTCCCTCTAAGGAGCAGCGGTCCGTAAATGCGCCACCTCGGTCTGTGAGTGCACAGCCTCCATCCAGTGTGGGACACTTACTGAAGGGGCCAGAGGCTGGGACCAGCAGTCAGAGGCTGGAGCCAGGGGCCAAACCCGGAGGCTGGAACTGGAGCCTAGCATGGGCTCCCTGGCTCCGGGAAGTGCTCCGCTACCCTGCATTAGGGCCGAGGAGTGGAGCACTTCCCTGGAGCTGGCGGAGCCCACTCCAGCCCCAGTGAGGCTCCTCAGGCTCCAGGACACTGCTCTGTTCCTCCGCATCACCTTGGGGTGCAAGGAGGCATGTGGCATCAGGGCCGGGGAGTGGAGCAGTGTCCCGGAGCCGGTGGAGCCTCACTGGGCAGGCAGCAGCTCCTCCTCGAGGTGAGGCAAGGCAGGGATGGAGGCTGGTGCGGGCTCCGCCAGCTCCGGGGAAGTGCTCCACACCCCAGCCCTGAGGCGGGGTAGTGGAGCACTTCTGCAGAGCTGGGGAGCCTGTGCCAGGCTCCAGCTCCAGCTCCAGGTCCAGCCTCTTCCGGTGCGTGGCCTTGAAAAGGCTGTGCGTGGCCATTCTTTTAGTTATGCGCGGCCATGCACATGTGCACCTTAGAGGGAACCTTGGCCTACAACCTTGTTCTAGCCTGTGATTTCTTAAAACATATGCAACAGAGGAAGGGGAGAAGGAGTGGTAGCATACCTGAGTAGAAAGCATACTTGTAGCTTAATATTTTTGGGTGCAACATCTGAATGCATTTTCCCCGGTGCTACTGGTCATTGTCCTAACAGATGGGCAAACCTCAGTCCCTTTGGAAAATTCCTGTGTGGGGCAGTAAAATTCCAGGGGGGGCTATTAACAAGCTTCCTTATACACACTCGGGCATATATATTGGATGTTCATGCCAAACCCCCACTTCCCTTGTGTGTGCTAGTGCATTTGGCCCTTGCCTAGTAAGTCCTATTTCTATGCAGTTAATATAGAACATTTGTAACAAATCTTATTGGTAGAAAAGTGGGGGAGGGAGAAGGGAAAAGAAAATGATGATGCTGGAACTTGGAGTTCAGACTGAGAGCGTTTGTCCGTGACCTGCTGTAAAGATGACGAAACGTTGTTTAAAGCTCCCGTACTTTAAGTGGGCTACTGCCTGTGTGTAGTGAGGTTCAGCATGATATGGCTCAGCAAATGGCTGGGCTAGGCAGCTGCACTGGATTGGTCCATAGAGGTGGCAAGATGTCTAAAGCCCATTTTACAATGTGTAGTCTCACCAAGCAAAGCAGCTCAATCAGAGCTGAGTGGAGCCTCAGGCAGAAAATGTCGCCCTCTTCAGTCCAGACCCGAACCTCTCAGTGCAGCTAAGCATCAGAAAGAAACAAAAGTACAGTCAGCCTGAGAAACAGGCACCAGCGAGGTGCAGGGAGGGGAATGGGGACAGGGATGGGGGGATTCAGCCCTGCACTGCTGCTCCAGTACAAAGTCCAAGTGGGGACAGCTTATGACTCACCAGCCTGGGGCAGCTAGGGACCGTATCAGACCATGGAGCAGAATCAGGCAACACCCAGAGCTGCTCTCACTTTCATTCTCTGAGTGCTTATTAGGTGCTATGCTGTGCTGTGCCCTCTGCATCCCACCATGAGTCCAAGGGAGGTGAGGAGCTGCTGCATGCAGGGTTGACAGGAGCAGAGATTGCACAGTGATAGCTAAATGTAGCTTCTCTGCAGTGCTATGTCCAGATGGGTGTTTAATGGCAGGCTGGGCACCATATCTCTCTCATTCATTGCATACCTTAGCAGCCCCCGCCACCAAGCCTGTTACCACTCACTGTTGTTAGTCAAAGCAGCACTGCAGTGTAGATTTTGATAGAGATTCAGTGCAACAGATAGCCTGAAATGAGAAGCTCCAGCAGCCAGAAGGGGAGGCAGCACAGCCTCACTCCCAGGTGCCACTTGCTGCTTGATAGTGACTAAGGAAGCCCCAAGAGGCCCTATGCGTCATGTCAGGAGCTGAGTCCCTTGTTGTGTTTTAAATGGATGAAAGGAGGCAGTGCCCCCTGCTGGCCCAGTGAAAATGATCAGTGACAGGTTGATTGGGCTGCCGGTACCCACCAGGCAGGTAGAGAAAGAAATGCCTGAAAGACAGATTATTTCTTCTCCTTTTCAACATGATGAATCATGGTTATAGAAACAGAGAAATGTTAATTTTGGACCATAAACTCTCCCCCATCCACCAGGCAGCTGTTGGATATGTCTGAACCTTTTACAAGGTTTCAACCCTAGACAAAAAGATTCTTTATCAAAACACAGAGTTGGTTATACACTCTGCCTTCCTATCTAGCCCAGCCTGTTGAAGAGTCATGAAATTTGGATGCGATTAAAGAAGACACTGATTAAGAAGCTAGCCTGTCACCATGTCAGTGGCCTGTTCGAGGGGAGGAAAGCAGTGCTGTCACATGGTGTCTGCTAGAGCCAATTTACAAACCTAATCACTTCTCAATGTAACCAGGCTGCCAGTTCCTGAATGAGGATGACAGGGGAGCACAAAGCTGTGGGGACTTTTAAAGAATATAAATGCATAGCAATAGACATAAGATCTGTTTCTGCTTTTAACTAACAAGAGAGCTAAGACTCAGAGCTGGAATTGTAATGCAAGCAATTCTAAGGGGAGAGAAGCCTCCTGAGAGAGGCTCAGACTGAGGGTATTAAAAAAACCATGATGGCACTGTACCAACATGGAAGCAAGGCAGAATGAGGAGAGGGAATCAGCCTGGTGGAGCTGCCAGTTGAAGCCACAGGTGCTGAGAGCCAATGGAACAGTAGCATAACTAAAGGGGGTAGGGGCAATCAGGACACTCCATCTAGGCACCAAATTGGGGGGATGAGAGGGGAGGAGGTGAAAAAATATCTGCTGCTGAGGTGCTGCCCCATGTGCCACCACTGCCCAGGGTGTACAACTGCACAGCTACTCTTCTGCAAGGGAAGCAGCAAAATCTGTCATGTAGGAAACAAGACTGGCAGTCAGAGCTGTGTGTCTGAAGTGCATATGGAGCAGGTGGTTTTGCCTTTCATAAATGTGTAGGTTTGGAAGGGATCTCAGCTATGCCATCCTCCTCCACAGATCCAGGATACACTAAATCAGTGGTGTTCAACCTCCAGCCCGTGGAACCATGTCATCCAGCCTGCAGGGCTCCCCCTGGGAATGGAAGTTTACTAAAGGGGGAGTGCTGGCAATTAATGCTAACATTGTTCTCCCACCAACAAATTTCCAAGCCCCATGGCTGAATGACTTGGCCCTGCATTCCCAATTGGGCTTCCTACATGGTGGAGGGGTGGCATGTCCCATGAGGCACTTTGAGGGTCAGTGCTGGGGTGGTGGGCTCAATCCAGAAGGTGCAGGGCTAAAGGCAGCAGGCCCAATCCAGCAGGTGAAGGGGCCACAGTTTGGGCAGCAGACCTAATCTACTATGCTTGCAACTGGAGTTGGGGCTAGGGTGGTGGCCCATATCTGGCATGGGGCAGAGGAGGCAGGGCCATGTGCTGTATTACACCAAGACACCAACTCCACACTGGACTGGGCCCATGGACCAATTCCAAGTCCCAGATTCAGCTTGCAGACCAACCACAAAATAAACTACTCATCCAGCTCACAGCCTAGAAAGGTGGGGTGCTGCTTCACTAAACCATCCTAGACAGGGAACCCTCCAGCATGCAGTTTAAGTGCCTTGCCTCTGTGGTCAAGTTGAATAGTTGCTATTCTTCTTTATGAAAGCCTTTGAAATATTTTAAAACTGCTAGCATGCCCCCTCTTGATTCCCATTTATCCAGAACAGACATTTCCTCAGCCTTTCCTCATACAGTTTGTATCTCAATGCTTTATCACCTTTTCTTGCTCACTGCAAGAACATCTAGTTTCTCAGCACCCTTCTTTAAATGTGGAGCCCAGACCTACACACAGTGCTCCAGCTGGGACCTAAGCAGCACCAAGCAGAGTGATGCTATCACCTCCCTAGGTCTTGTATGCAACTCCTGACAGCAGGGGTGTCAAAGACATGGCCTGTGGGAGCATCCAGCCCCTGATACTGCCTGTGGTCTTGGAGTTGATACACTCTGAACTCATGTGTCTATATCCCAGAGAGGCCAGCATAGGATCCACAGTCCCAGAGCAGGCAATGCTGCTGTGGAGCGGACAGTGCATGCAGTGCAGTCCTGGAGGGACTGACACAGTCCTGGAGTAGTTGGTCTAGGTGGTGCAGTTCCAGAGCAGCTGGACCAGGCTCTGTGATGTGCACAACATCCAGGCCAGCTTCTCTGGGATGCATACTAGATCTAGCATGTGGGGCTGACCTGTGGGCGCAATCCAGCCTCACGCTACTCGTCCAGTCCATGTGGCTAGATGGGCTTCTTTCACCTGACTTATAGCTTAATGTTTAAATGTTTATAGCTTAATGTTTAATGTTTGGCAGCTTAATGTTTTTTTGGCAGCCTCAAATTGCTGATTTTGATCTCCTCTGAAGCCATTTGCCTCAATGTGCCTCTGCTTTCTCATAAAAAAATAGTGTATATTGCAAATTTTAAGCCCAGCTAGAGCTGATCAACAGAATCTGTTTCATGAGATTCCACTGACTTCCACTGACTTCTCATGGCTAAAAGGGGCACCCTCTTCATGTGAAAATGTGGCTTTATGGTCCATAGATCTGTTTGTGGGGAATGAGTGAGTTGGGAGAAGAGCAAAGGGGAGATGGATGAAGCCTCAAGTCAAAAGTGAATGGCGATTTTGGATGTTTAACTTGAGATGTTTGACTTTGAGAAAGTCAAGAGCTTTCAAAAAGTCAGGCTCTTTTAACATGCTTCATTAAAATTGAACATTAGTGACTTTAAAAATTCAAACTGTATACAGAGAGTTAATCCTTTGTATAGAAGAAAAGGTGAATTGATTATGTTCTACAAGTTCCTGTAGAGCCTGGTGCTGTAATGTGCTTGAAAGCAAAGATAGATAAATATTTATTATTTTGAACTAAAAAAATCTAAATTAGCAAAACAATCCAGGATGTAAAGAGGGACTCATATCAATGGAACCATTTGGACATTATTGGGCCAACAAGTAGGGGCCAAAGTAATTTGTAAAGGATATGAACCCTTCAAAATCTCTAGCAGTTACAGTACAACAAAATGCATAGCTGAGCAGAAATAGTTTCTTGAAGAAATCTAGTTTTCTGATGCAGCCAGAATGATGACACTCATTTGATTCAAATATCCCCTCGCTGCCAAACCCAGAGAACATGACTCCTCTTTATTCAGCCCATTACCTCAACTTTCATAATTCATGCTTTACTTCCACACATAATGCTAAAATCGTCTGTTTATTGTCATCTCAGCTATTGTCATAAACAGCTAAATAGCAATAACTTAAGCAGCAATTTAAGCAATCTCTGCTGAGTATATTTATTGCTATTACAATTATCTAATGTTACCCTAAAGTTATATCCCTTGTTGAAGAAATCTATGTAAATCTATGTAAAGATACATAACAGTAAAGAACTGAATGTTTTTTTCCCCTAATAATTGTAAGCTAGGCTGGTCAGGAGCTTGGTGAAGCCTGGGAACTTAAGGTACTGTCAAAGCCTGAAAGCAGCTTACCTAGGGAATTAGTGCCACATGTACAGTTTGTCTCCTAGCTAAATGGTATAGAGTGCATGAGTTCCTACCACATTTTGCAACTTTTTGGGTGTGCTTTTGAGATGCCTGAAAGCCAAAAACCAGGAGGGTCAGAGGGTGAGTGATGTGCTTGTGTGCTACCACCAGGGCCAGTGCCATTGATGCTGCCCAGTTTTTCCTGTACTGTAATACAGCATCTCCTTCCTTTGGCAGAAGGCTGGAGTCCACTCATAGCATGTGAACAAGTACTTCATTGCCTAGGAAAGCTATTTCTTTGAATCAGTTAATCTCAAAGCAGGTGATTTCCAACCCTGGGAGGTCCCAACAGCCTCTGAAGGAAGAGAGGAGATAAGCAAGATAAGCACAGGCTCCAGTGAAGAGAAGTGAGGAGGCGTGCAGGCTCTTCCCTTCCAGCCACTCCTCTTCATACTATTCACTGCAGTGCAGGTTCCTCCCTACCGGCTGCTTTTCCTTCTT
The DNA here is from genome assembly GCA_030014935.1 of Caiman crocodilus. Classification (NCBI taxonomy): domain Eukaryota; kingdom Metazoa; phylum Chordata; order Crocodylia; family Alligatoridae; genus Caiman; species Caiman crocodilus. The sequence continues at coordinate 36,423,151 of JAGPOW010001918.1, read as the reverse complement.
TCCAGCAGGTAAGCACTACAATAAATAAGTTAGTCCCACTCAATTCAAAAGAGTTATGGAGGACTACCACATTGAGTCTAAAAAGGTTGAGAACCACTACCCTAAGTTACCACCCTGCCTTCTGCCTGACTTCAGACTCATGCAACTAATAACCTCTCCCCCCTTCTGCACACTAGTGCAGCATTGTAACATGACATCATTTGAAGGGCTTTTGCCCCATTTCTCATGTGTGACACTAATTAAACATCACAGCTGGATGTTATGGAAGATTACCATAACTCACACAAGGATGAGGGGATAACTTCTGGCCCCTCCAAACGTTCAGCTGTGGTGATGCTCTTTCTGAAGCAATGGGAAATCCAAGTACTGGATTGCACTGCCAAGGGTGCACCCCCAGCTACCATCAACTCCATTTAATATCTCCACTTTTTATCAGTCTTGTGCATGTGACATGATATGGGTTTGACTATATAGTTACTTATTACCAGTAGGCTGTACTATGGTAAGGCCTCTATTTAGCAAGTACAGAACTTTGTGCTAATCTATGTATGACCAGTCCCCCTGCAGACAGAAATTCTCTTTTCCAGCTTAAATGCCTTTCTGAATCAGAGGTCAGGGGAAGAAATTGGGTGAGGTTTCTCACAGATCCATCAAACAGGATCCATCAGGGACATTGGAGGACACAGGGAAAAAAAACAAACTTGTGACAAATCCATTAAAATGAGAAACTCTCTTAAATGGCTCGTTTCCATAATCATGACAGCACTAGTGAAGCTGAAATACTGACAAGCCACCTCTACCTGTCAGGATTCACTTCCACAATAGTATCACCGCCCTGCTGTGGTCAATTGCTTGGATATTATGTCTAAACTATTTGTATCCTGCTTCACACTGCTTCCTAATTTTCAGTGCCCTACATAGTTGTATGAAGTATGTAAAATGTACCCAGAATTCACCAGCACACTCTATCAGGATGTCCAGCTTTCATGCATTGTGATACACTTGTGCCAGGTTCACAACATTTCGTATAGTCAGGAGGAACAATTGTCTACCAGATTTATAACCTATAGCAGTTCTCTACAAAAAAGGTGAAGCATTCATTATGGTGAGGGGGGTTTAATTAACTCACTGAATTTTGAGAGATTTTTGGGCTGAGTTACACTGTACTGGAGCTGTTAAAAAAGTGACTTCACAGGGGTTTTCATAGCACATAGAAAGATTACCCAGACACACATATACATAAACATACAAATACGTGTCCAGTGAGCCATTTAAAGTGATCAGATCAGCCAAGGCATTAGAAGGAGCTGATTGGGAAGAGTGTTGAACAGCAGCTTGAATCTGAAAAGCCAGGGAAGTGGTAAGGTGAGGGCCTCTTGTAAACACACACTCCTGTGCCAAGATCCTATGGTGGACTGAGCTGGTGGACCTCATGCCCTGGGTGACCTTCTGCCAGAGAGATCTGGACCCAAGTGGTTACCTTAAAGCCCACTGAAGTCAGTGGAATGAAGCCACAGGGAATGGCTTAAATTAAACCTGTACTTTTTTACATGAATAGGATTATTGCCATAAATATCAGTTCATCTCATGCCAGGGGAACCCCTCACACAAGCGGTCACAGTATAGGTGAGGGGCAGCTCAATGTATTGGAAAAGAAGACATCTTGGGAACATGTTGGTCAGTCCACAGCAGACAGCTCTGCAATCCTCTGAGGTTGCAAGCACCCTTGTTTTCTGAGAAGCAGGTTAGGCAGGACTGCCATGGCCTGGAGCTCCAGAGCAGATAAAGGCACAGCAGGCAGCATGTGCTATGGAAATCCTCTTCTAGTGGGGACAGGGAGCTGGCCAGCAGCAAAGCAGGGGCTGCAAATGCACCAGCTGCTTCAGAGGTGAGGCACAGAGATCTGAGACAGTAGCCTCTAGAGCTACAAGTATGAACCTTTAACTAAAATGTTACAGGGGTGCAGGTTGTAGCCGTGTTGGTCTAAGGACATAGGCAGACAAGGTTCTTTGGGTAAATCTGATATCTTTTATAATGGCCCCACAGTATGCTAACCTTTTTATGAGCCACCTGGAAGAAGACTACCTCAAGAACTGCACCATCAAACCCTTGCTATACTTATGATATATAGATGACATCTTCATCATTTGGACTGAAAACCTGCAATCTGATTGAGTTCCATCAGAAATTCAACAATCACCATCCCTCCATCCAACTTTCT
>JAGPOW010001918.1:36375565-36420830 GCA_030014935.1 Caiman crocodilus | reverse complement strand
GGGGGCCCCTGATTGGCAGGGCTCCTGGGCCTGTGCGTTAATCTACCTCTGGTAATGCCCATGAGTTCCAGTCACAGTGCTGCACCAGGCTGGGCATTGAGTAAACATGGAAACAAAAGGTTCCAACCAGAATGATAAAATATAGACCACGTTATACAAGAAACCAACAGATCAACAAACACATCTGCACAGAACCAGCAATTGCCCTAAACACAGCAAGAAAGCTGTAATATACAGCCAAGCCCTCAGATACCACTGAATTTGCAGTGAAAAAAACACTTGGGATTGCTACCTCACCAAACCTAAAAAGGCTTTCACACAACAAGGACACTCCTCCAGAGATAGATCACACATTTGAAAGAGCCACCCAGATACCAAGTGAATAACTGCTGAAATACAGAAGAAACACCCCCCACAAATCACACACCACTGGGTATGGCATATCACCCCTACCTCGAACCCATACAGTAAATACTCAAACAATTGCAACCCATGCTAGAAAGACACCCAATTCTTTAAGAGATCCTCATCACCAGAAGCAAACTTCCTCAGGCCCAGAACACACCAAATGGATCCAGACCATGCCATGACAAGAAATGCAAAACCTGCCAACACATCTCCACCCCCCCCACTATTACTACACCCCACAACAGAGCCATCAGCATCCCTCAGGTGTCACAGCTGCACCTCCAGAAATGTAATATATCTCATCCAATGCACCAAACGCCCTGATGGAAAACAGGTAGGAGAGACCAAACAACAACTGTGTACCAGAATGAACACACACCAGAAATCTATTAAAGACAGAAATACCCAATTACCTGTGGTGGCACATTTCTCCAATCTCTCAGTCCTGAACCTCAAAGGAAACTTACAAAACACTTCCCAAAGACAAGCCTATGAACTCCACTTCATCAACCTCCTGGGTACTAAAAATCATGGACTAAATATAGATGTTGGATTTATGACACATAACCTGCTGGACATCTGACTCCCCTGGTATCTCTCTACTATTCATCCCCCTTCCTCCCTGTTCCCCACATCCTGTCTCTCACCCATTGACTCCTCAATCTACATTGTCACTGACTGCCTGTCTTTTTTGCATACCAGCCCAGCCCCTGGCTTCTTTACTTTTCACTCCATCCAGGAAGAGCACACACCAACGGCTGAAGATTCCTTAGACTGATGAAGGGTTTTTGAATCCAAAGACTTGCTTAATAATTGTTTTTCAACTTTTTAAGTTGGTTGTTGCATGGAAAAACAAAAGGGAGGACCACAAAGGGCAAGGGGGGAACTCCTGGGAAGGACAGGGAGGAAAAAGTAAAGGTAAAGGTAAAGGGGAACACTCACCTGCAGCAGGACCCGTGGTGAAGGCAGAACACCAGGAGGAGCCCACGTGGATTTCATACCGCTGTGGCTGGCCTGTGATGTCAGTGGCGATCACCGGCCGGTAGAAATAAAGTGGGCCACCAGCGAAGAGGCGGGGGGAGGACAACGGACACTGGCAGGAGCAGCAGCAGGAGAGGCCTCCCTCAAGCTCTCGAAGGAGTGAATGGAGCTGGAAGTGGTTTTCCCTGGCAGGAAAGGATCCTGCTGCACTCTCTGCGAGCCAGAGACTGCTGGCTGTGGCAAAGACTGCAACAAAGTAGGAGTGGGGTCTCCCATCTGGAAACCAGAAGAACAGGGCGGATGGGCTGGAGGGACCCTGACTCCAGTGACCACCACAGAGGAGTGGGAGGTGTTGACCCACTACCCAGCACCCAACCAGGTGGGACTGTGGAGGGCACTGGGGCAGCTGGAGAGATGCGTCTAGCGAAAGACAGGAGGCCAGGGCAGCACAAGACGTTGCGAAGCGCAGACCTTGGCTGCATATCGCCGATCCCGCAGGTAACTGGAGGACATGGGGTCACCGAAGGGGGCCTGAAGATATAGAAGCCAGGGCAACGAGGGAGAGGAAGTCTGGGAGAGGCCACAGGATCTCACGGCCATGTATAGGGCCTAGGATAGCCCCATAAGAGTCAGGGGGCGGGTTGGTTGTAATTTAGCCTTGGGGGCCTGATGTGGGGATGGTAGGGTCACTCAGAAGATGTCAAAAGGCTCTTTCTTTCTTTTTTTTTTTTTTACTCCATTTTGCGTTTCCCACTTTTGGAGGGGGTGGGTATCAGGGCTCGGGGAGCCTGATTGTTGCATGAGCCTCAGGATCAGGGTTAGCATTAAGGAAAGGCAGTGGTCATGAAGACCAGGGAGGAATCAGAGTCCCAGCACTCAGGAGTCTGGCCACGAGGACAACAGTGACCCACCAAGGCTGGGTATAATGGTGAAGTAGAGGGGAAGTGGAGCCTCGCAGAAGACCGCCAGAGAGATGTTCTGCCATTGAGGGAATCTGAGTGGTCCCATCTCCCCACTGTAATAAGATTCAAAGTTGTGGCAGGTGAGATTGGGGAGGACCAGGTCTGGAGCAGACACATACTTGACGTGCCACCCAGGGTAAGAAGGTGGATACCATCACGTATCTGGACCAAAGCCACCCGAGACTGGAAGTTCAAGGCCAGGCGGGCAAATTGGTCTAATAAAATATATCAGTTTCACCCAAAGAACCTTGTTTAACTAAAATGTTTGCATTTATTCCAACCAAGAATGGTTGTACCAGTGAATGATTTTTCTCCCAGTCTGTCTCAGACTTCCAAAATGTCTCCCCTACCGCCTCTTTGATCAACGGAACATACACTTGCCTCCTGCCTAATGTAGTGCTGACAAGATTTCATCGGTGTTATAACCCCAGGTGTGAGAGTCACGCGACTATAAGATGATTTAAAAATATTTGGCCTAAGTCCCTGCTTAATTTGAAATTGTTACTAGTTAAATATAATCCATGATTTTTGCTGTGGTTGGTAGAAAAAGCTGTGCTGCTCTTGGCTTTTCAGCAGGGTACCATTGTTAAGGCATCTCAGCTCCAGCACATTAAACTGTGTAGGTTCCATAATCAAACAATAAAACACCACAGAGAAAGGACTTTATTTCGTATCCTGGCCTTAATTTCCTAGTCTGCAGGCACTGAAATGCATTAGTTCAAGGCAAATGGACCTCCTTTTGTTATTCAACTCCTTTCCTTACATTTTCAGGTAACACAGTGAGTACTCAACACTCTGGGTACAGAGAGTGCTAACCAGTCCTTTGGGAAATGCCATAAGGACCTCAGGTGGGAGGACTGGACAGCATGATTCAATGAACAACAAGTATTCAGCAGGGGGAGACTGCAGAACAGTGAGGTGTTGTAGAGACAGAGAAAAAAATGTCTCATTAAGAGTAAGGAGCTCTGATTTTGCAATGTCATTTCAGGAGAGTGATCTAGGAGTACAGGGAAGATGCCTGCTCAAGCTAGGAGTGGCAGAGAGGTGCTGGGACAAAAAACAGATAACATATTTCTGTGTAGTTAGGATAAATGCCTATAAAAGTTGACCATGAGTGCAGGCTCCATTTATGGTTAATCTATACTTCAAGATGGCTCCAGTAGAGATGGAGACATTCCAGAGGATAAAGCAAGAAGAAAGAATTGGATAAACACCTCATATAAAAAGAGGTTGGGGAAACATTTACACAACTTCCCTTGTGCCCTCAGAGACCCTGCTTTTGAGTATGTCCTGTCCACCTAACCCTGCCCTGTTGGCACTGGATTTATGATACCTTGTTCAAGGTGGACCCAAACCTCTGACTGACCATGACCTCTCTATTTGATAATAGGTAAATTTTATTCATTCACAGTGATAGCAGGTAAGAATAATGCAAACAATTCTATATGTACCAGTCCCAGGGTTCACAGAGTCACGGTACGTCTGGCCAGCGCATGAACTTAACTCTGAGGTTCTCTCTTAAATGTCAGATGTCAGCAGCCTGGAGGTGGAAGGCTGAGGCCCACCCCACAGTGGGGTGGCTAAGACAGGCTGGTAGTGTGCTCTCTGTTCATGCTGGCTTTAGGTTCCCTCCTTGGGGACCCTCTGCTGCTCTGAAATCCCTCCTTTTGTATTATTTTTTCCCTCTGATCTTTATCTTTGGGCATCATTGATTGGTCTACCTCTGGTTGTCATACTGTTCATTTTTTGTCCTGTCAGCATATTCCTTTGTTTCATAAAACCATCACATGCACACATCCTAATTTGGGCTTTACCAGTCTTCTCTTACTTTGCACCATTTCTCAAAACCGAAAATCCCAAAGGCTCTGCACTTGGGCACTGTGACCTGGTGCCAGTGCTGCAGAGGTCCTTCTCTCTGTTATGGAACAGTGTGGTACATGTCTTCAATTTCCCAGCCTGTGTGTCTGCTTGCTGTTTGTCTGTTTCAGGCACAATGGACCTTGAAGAAACTTTGTCACAAAAGACTTTTACAAATCAATTAACCCTTGCCATTGCCCTGGATCATTGTCCTAATGCAATGTCTACTTTACCTATAAGCCAATTCCAAAAAGCAAACTTCTAAATACCTTTTTCTAGCCATCAGCCCCACACATGAAAAACAAAGAAAGGAAGGGTATCCAGAGGGAATCCTGCCACTGCAGCTCTCAAGCCCCTGGAAACAAAGATCAAGAGCAGCAGCAGGGGAAGACCAAGAATGTCTTCATCATTTCATTTCTAGATCTGAGGTATGGAGAACTGGAGCAGGTGGACATGCTTGAAATTAGATCTTCACTCCTCCTCTGCCCTACCCCTTGCACTGAGCATGCCCTGTATACCTGGAAAAGGGGAAGAATAAGAAGCAACTTGATTGAAGTTTTAGGAAACACAAGTTTTTAAGGGTGGGGACTGATTTTCCCTGGGCCTGGACACACAGCAGGTTAATACTGGTGTAATTTAAGTAGACTTTGTAGATTTCTCCCAATCCTGGGGTAATTTACATTACACAGCTAAAATAAGGCAGGCCCAGGTTTTTCCATTATCACCTCTGCCCTTGTTATTCAGGGTTTAAAACAATGGAGGTCAGATGAGAACAAACAGGAACATGCAACTACTGTCACCCTCTGATGTCAGAAAACAAGCCACAAAATGGACTTAGAATTGCTTAGAGAAAGATGCCATTTCTGGTCACAAGATGGAGCTGGTGTATTAGTGATAACAGGAGTAACTGAGGCACTTGGCTGGAGAAGTCAGAGATTAAGTAAAGCTAGCCAATGCCTCCCCTTACTATGTACATGTGCAGGCACAACAGAAACAGACAGACGTATGGAATCTTCCGCTTCTCCAGCACATGGATGTCTACTGTGTATTTCTACCACAAAAACCACGTGAGCAGATCATGTTCCTGGGACCTGCCCCACCTGTAATACCAGAATCCAGCACCTGTGCTGTAATTGTAACAAGTCCCTGACCATGCAGAAAGTCCCGTTTTTCTTCTGAGATGTGTACTTTACCCCTTTTTTTGCACTAGCAACTGGAATTCAAAGAAACAGAGTGAGCTGGCAGTGTAAACTCTGTGGTGCAGGCACTATTTTTGTTCTGTGTTCACACTGTTCCTAGCACGCTGTTCCTAAAACCAGGATCCCCAACTGAAGCCACATGATACTGCTACACTGTTTGTAATGTAGCAATAATTAAATAATAATAGGTCACAGGCACGTGACGGTTACCTTATAGTAAATTGACCATTATGTAGTAAAAATGGAGCAAATGTATGACACAACTCTGCTATATAGTGAATCACTCAAATCCATTTTATTGTTATTCTTTATAAAATAGTCTACTAACTTCACATCATTGGAAAGTTACTCCTTGGAATGTGTCATGTGTCTACTCAGTCAATTTCTTCCTAGATAGCTCAATGAAAAGAGGATCCGCTGCCATCCAGTAGCCAAACTCTGCAATAGCACCTGAGGCATCTATCTCAAAAGAGCTACTCAAATGGCTTCTCTTTGCTTTGGAATACATTTACCATAAAACTGAGTATTACTATTGAGTATTACTATGGAGTAAAATGGTGGTAAATTACTCCATAGTAGTTATGCTGTATGCCTGAACCCATACTGGACTGGACTGCTGTAGCCAGATCACGGCTCATTGACACTACCTTCTCTTCCTATTGCTCTTGTTGAGAAACACTAAACCAAATGACACCATTTTCTCTTACATCCAAGGTTGTTCTGGAGCCCTGTTTTCCTTGCTCAGCCAGCAAGCATGTCAATTTACTCAGCTGGCTCCAGGAAACCTGTAGGTCAGGTATGCCTGTCTCTATTCCTCCATTAGTTAAAAAACTGGTGGATGCTGGTGCCAAACCCTCTAATTGCTTTATAGGTCACTGTCAGTGATTGGCCCCTGGCAGTGTGGGTCTCTCCTTTGCAGCAGACCTGTGCACAGATGTAAATGTTGCAGGTAGCAATTACTCTTATAGGGGACTCCCTAGAAGACTGACTCGAGAAACAGGGAATTCTTTCCCGTTGGACCAGAGAGAAGGGGCAGCCAAGCTGGTGAACAAAGAGTCTATTTGCAAGTGAGGTAATATTTTAAAAAGGTCAGGTGGCAAGTGAATGCAAAGTTGGTCTAAGCAAAGTAACTTTTCTGTTGTTTTAAAAGGTGAACTTACAACAAGTGGCTCTCTTCTTACGCAGGTCATTGTTCCTTCTCCCTACCTGCTGGAGTGCAGAACTTAATCCTGCCCATGTGCCCACATTTTGTCTTGGTGACCAAATCCATTTCTGTATTTTCAGATACTGCCTCTATGCTGATGACTCTTAAAGTTGCATCTCATCCACCAAAGTCTTTCTCACACTGTATTCTCATCTTTCTTCCAAATGGTCCCTTAACCTCCAGTCTGCTCTTCAAACTGAATACGACTTAAACACAATTTTTCTTTCCTCCACACATTCTCCTCGCCCTTCCTCCTTGCACCAGCTATCCTGTGATGCATCACTTCACAGCCACAAAATATCACATGCAAGGCTTGTAGATTTGGAAGGAAGAAGGATAGAACCTTCTATGAATAGTACTTTGTGCACTCAAATGGTACTACTGTATATTAGTAGTTAACTGAAGAGTAAAACTACTGTTGCCATGCCAAGTCACGAATCACATGTATTCTTTGCAATCTGCCTCTTATCAAAGCTACGGTAGACCCAACATTCTCCATTCTCTGCGCTGACTGCAAAATCTTTAACTAGAGTCCACACATATATACTGTAGAGCCAAAATTCTAAGGAAAATGATTTTTGTTTTAAACTGAGTGTAAAGGAGTCTAGATGGCTCAACAATTATTATTAGCTGTGGAGATTTTTACTTCCATGCCACTAGAGACTGAAAGTCTATTATGAGATGATGGCTATATGATTACCTGTTGGATTGGTTCCAACAGGCAGGTACCTACATTGTGAGATCCAGCATAAATTATCTGACAGATCCAGTAGAGACCAAGGAAAGAATGGACATGGAGCCTGAATGACACTCCAAAAGTAGTTTAGAGAAAAGCCAAATGTGTACTACTCAAATGTGTACTACGCAAAGCCAAATGTGTCAAGGAGATATGGGTAAGTCCACATTGTCGCTATACATGGGGCAGATGCAGGACTCCCCAAAAAGGGGTGCGGAAGCAGCAACCCGCTCTATAGGTATGTCTGCACACCTCTGCTCTCAGCTTTCTCCCCTCAAACTGGTGCAAGCAAACCATGCTGCAAGATCTCAGGGGACTTTTTAAGTCCCCAAAACAGATGAAAATCCCTTTCTGTTAGAGGCACATCACCTCCACCTTCCTCCCTTCCACGCACACTCCTGTGCATGCTGCTGCTGCTTTCCTGCTGTCCCAGGGCAGGGGAAGCTCCAGAGCTCCTCTTGCCTGCCCCAGCTGGAGTATGCAGGGGTTAGGCTCAACTGAGGACAGAGACAGCAGCAGCAGAGATGGGGAGGGGGTTCCCCCTCTCCAGACCTGCTCCTAGTGGACTGGGCAGGGAAGAGGAAAATACTGCCTGCCATGCAGTTGCTGCAGTCCCCATCCTTAATGAAGCCCGGTGCCCGCACAGCCCTGCTTTGGGTTGAGGCAGGAGTGGTTCTGAAGTTTCTCTCACCCTCAGGACAATAGGGAAATCAGCAGCAGTAGGTGGGAGGGGAGCGGGGACATGCTTCTGAGCACAAAGGGGAAGGGAGGAAGATTTTGACCCGCTTTAGGAACTTTAAAAATCCCTGTGTTCCTGTGGTGCACTCCAATCCAAAAGGGTAACTGTGCCACTGCCCCCCTCCCCCCCGATCTGCCCCCTGACTGGATGTTAGATACATTGAGGATGTTGTTATTCAAGTCTTCCTATGTGCACTCTTCGTTAGCAATTTAGTGCATGTATGTGACTTTGACATTGCAAAATAAATCTCCTAAACCACTGTACTGTACACAAACACAACACAGACTGAAATGTCAACATCAATTTCATGGCAAAAGCCAGCTTATTGAACGACATTGTGATGAAAACCTGCAGTGGGACTGCAGAACAGAGCTGCCAAGCACTCCTTGTTTGGTTCAGCTGCAGTGACAGGTTTTCCCATCTTTCTGTGAATCCTCTCATCTGTTTTTCCCATGCACTGCATACTTCATACCACACACGCTGCTGACTGCGCCCCAACCCTTCTGGGCATCTGCACAAGTGGAAGGGAGGGAAGTACATTATCGCCGATGAAATCTGTCCCACCAATGTTAAGAGACAAGGAGATAAATTCCCATGTCACCTACGTTACCATAGAGCTGAAGAGACTCTGCTGAAGCTGTTGAGCTTCCTTCTGACTTACAGAGGTAAATGAGAGGAAACTTTGGTCTCAAATGTTTAGAGAAATGCCCCAGAACTTACTAGAAAATTGCATTCTGCATTTATTTCACGAAAAACCCATGTCCATTGGCTTGGCTCCATTCCAATATTCTTCAAATTTCACCAGGGACTGATTTAGCCCAAAGTACATACCCTGTTCCTGGGCCTGAGGCCAGCACAGGCTGGGCATGGAGCCCAATGCTCCTTTTTCACTCTGTATCCGAGATGCTAAAGAACAGTGCCTGCTCTCCCTGGCAACACGTGCCCTGAGCTGCATAAAATACTATTCTGCGACTTTTAGGCTTGACAAAAGGTGCTGTTATTGTAGCCAGCGGGCTAAAATAATGAAAGCATCAGCAATAGTGTCTGCAACTTGTGTTAAGATGACTCCATAGAGAGCTCATCTTCTATTCTGAGCTCTTACTTCCAGCCTGCTCTTCTCTCAGGCCTGGCCTTTCTCATTTCAAATATGGCCTATCCCTTCTTTCCCGCCAATTACTGACACTATCTGACACAACTGACTAAGAAAATAACCCTTTTCTTTGGGCTACAGAGTTTTAGCATAATCTCCTTCTAAGTAGAGCCACTGCAGCATTTCTGTATTCAGCTAGGCTGCCCAATTAATTATTTAGGCATCGTTTAAGGCAATCTTTTGAGTGTGTTCCAGTGACGCTTGTCAAGGATGACTCTACACAGATAGAAATTATAAAAGACATCACAACTAGAGAGTATATTGGAAAGGTCAATGGGTGATTTGCTTGATAGGCAAAGTGCATGGAAAAGGATGCATATTAAAAGCAATTCAACAGAAAGTAGTATAGTGCTCTCAGAGCCTACAAGTTTCTCTCAAAGCTTACACTAAATCTGTCTTCAGTTGTGTAGTGAATCTGTCCATCATACTAGGTTGGTTTTCCCCTCCTTCCCACTCCCCCCCCCAATTTCATCTGGGGAAACTTAAATCTGACACATTTATCCTGAAAATTTTTAGTGTGTAAGAATTTAGTGCTCATGAAAAGTGCCAGATTGACAGCTCTATAAACTTAATCCTTCCTTTTGTCTCCCCATCCCTTGCATTGACTGCTAAACTTATAAAGTCTCTTAAACCCATTTTAAATGGATGACCCATAGAGGTCAGAGGTCATGTCATTCCCCACACCCATTCAATCCTAGGACTCTTTGCAAGGAATGCTAACAAGGTTGACATCTGCAATGTGGACATTGAATTACTTGGAACAGGATTAAGTCAACACAAGCTCCTCTCTCAGAAGCCACTGGGCCACAATCCTACTTCTGTATCATTAACACTGCATAGGGGGATACAAGATACAAAGCATTACTGTAGTCCTTACATCACATGCACGTGCTGAGAAATGAGCCATTTCACACTTCAGCCAGTCAGATTACAGCTTGAATTCAATTCACTTTCACATTTCTACCAATCTCAATTAAAGAAGGTCAGGGTTAGGCCACCTCAGCTTACCAACCCCTCAGCCTCCACACAATCAAGTCAGAAACAACAGACTTGCAAGAAAACAGCAATATGGACAAGAGAAATATCACTGGAATGATGCCTGGTTTAGAGAGGCCTACAAAGGTCACAAACAGGTCTTGCGCCTGTCTGTCTAGAGTTCCCTGTGGGACATTTGGGTTGCTGATCAATAACATTATGTATGAATATTCTTCAATATGCTGCTGACCCCATTAAAGTGAGACATTTATTTAGCATTAGTATTGATCAGCAGTTCAGCATCTCTACAGCAAATTGTATTAGGCCCATTTCCCATCTAAAATCCATGTTGAATTAGAATCACTTCCAAGTGGGTTAAATTCAGTTCTGGTTTCAGTTCAAAGACTTTACTGAGTTACACCAACAATGGACTCAGCTCCATGTTCTGAAAAACAAAAGCTCATCGTAGTGGTTTTTCTGCTTCTATCGCAGCTCACTCTTGTAGTCTGTCCTTCTCTCATCTGTCTTCCTCTCCCTATTTCACCTAAAAACTGAATTTTTAACCCAGTGCTTTATGAATTGACACAACACTCAGCAGATAAATAGCAGGAAGGCTAGTTTTAATAACTACTAACAAGCTACAAAACTAAGTAACAGAAAAAGACTCTTTCCTAATATAAAGCGAGCTATTAGTCCTAGTATTGCTTTAGCTCCAAAAAGCTCTTTACCCAATGCAGGCAGGAAGCAGTTCTTGTACAGCCCTCAAAGTGTGGATCCTTCACTTGTTGGCTGGGTGGCAGGATGGCTTCTTGGTCTTTCCTGGACCGCACACACCTTGTTTGGCAATTCTGTCTTGCTTTACACTGTTTCTTCAAAGCATATTTTCTTGATGGGTTGAAGATCCGGGTCCAGAAAAAGCTGACAGGGTGGAGTTGTACAGCTAACAGTTGGGTTCTAAATGTTACACTTTTGGATCTCTTTCTGGTTGTTGTGGGCAAAAGGCACTGATATTATAATTCAGTCATTTAAATTTTGTACATAGGTCCAGACAAGCTACATGTCCAGCATCTCTATTTCTTACGTAAGTTTCTACTGCTAACTCCTACATTTATACTGTGGTAGCACCTAGAAAGCCACCAGATTGCAGCCTCCTTGTGCCTGGTGAAAGCTGCCTTCTCACCTCACTTCTGCTCTGCATTCTCAGTTGTAATTTATATAGTGTCTGCTAGCAGGATACCAGACTTTACTTATGAAAGTTTTTTACTTGCCTTGTTTGACCCAATACTTCAGCACAGATTACATAAAGATAATGGAGAAAAGCCTCTCTGCTGTTCAGTCAGCTGTATTGACCTTGATACCCCTTTGTCAACCTCACCTGTGCAAGTCATGGGACACGCTACTTGGCAGCAAACAGGAAAGGGTATTCCAGAAGGTCCCAGTGTTACTCGGGTTACTTTGGCACAACCTGCCCCCTCCCCTACCCCAGTCACTCATTTTTTTACTTCCTCCCTCTTGTCTGGACTCCACAATTTAATGAGACCCAGCTGCATCCATCCCAGCCATAACACAACTTCCTGTTCCAATACTTCTGTTGGCCTGGTTGGGAGCTTTGCCTGTATCTCTGAGTAATTCAAGCCAACCTGCTGGGGGCTTTTCCATGACCTGAAGGAAAAGTATATTGCATCCCAATAGACCCCACCTCTGTTCTGAAACCAAATCATTCCCAAGGGCATAATTTACCCTCCTGTTTCTCATATGCCGGCCACTACTAAAGTCCGTCATGGAGACTGAGCTATGACACTCCCAAGAAAGGAATCATTGAAGCTAACCTTACATTGATGCACTTGCAATGGTCTGATCCTCTTTGGATACTTCTTGGGGAAGGTACCATCTTCAGTTGGTACTTGGAATAGTGCTACACTCACAGCGAGCACTTCAGAGACACTTGCAGAGCCATGCCATTGAACTGGAAAATAAAGAAAATATACAACAGAAGCCCAAACTTCTCCATAGGATCACTCCACTGAAGTCAGTGACCTAGAGATGAGCACACTGGAGAGAAAATAGCCCCAACACTGAAGCAAATTGGAATTTCAAATAAACTAAAGAATTTGTGATAGAAAACCAGAGGTTTAAATGATTCTGCCTAGTACCATTAAACATTAATATAAGGTTGAGAGATCTCATCCCAATTACTCTTCCCCACACCTTATAGAAGCCACATCATCAAAAGAAACACTATCATCAACGTAACTTTAGTTTTACCTCTAACACTTGCCCTTGCTTTGAGGCACTCCCTTCTGCTTCAAAACCAATCTTGCATTGATGCAAGGGGAAATGAGGGGGAGGGGGAGAGGAGACTCTTTGGGCCTACATGGAACTGCAAGGCAATAGGCTTTCATGGAAGTACAGGAGCCACCCGTGTGCAACATGCTGCAGAAGTAATCTGTACATTTCCTGCCTCAGAGCTAGGATCTTTTGATTTTTCTCATAAACTAGCAGCAACTCTTTTCCAATTCTGTACTTTGTGTCAAGTTCAGATTACACATAAGTATATGTGCTTTCTTTACAAACTTATTGCTGCTATGCTTTGCCTTGAGAAGTGCTGGTTGAAGTTATAGAAATCCTTTAGAGACAAACCAAACCAAAAACCAAGCCAAACAAAAAAACCATTCTGGACCCCAATGCAGTTAAATTATTCAACACTACAATTTTGCCTGTGATTTCAATAGAAATAGGGTCAGGTCTTTAACTTGGGGGTGTCTTCAGAACACTTTTCATGCCACTCAAAAAGGTCTCTTACTTACTAGTATCAGAGAACAATTAATTCAGGGGTGGGCAAAATGTGGCCTGCGAGTCGCATCGGGCTAACCAAGTCATTCTATCCAGCCCACAGGGCCCCTAAATATTTAGAAAATTAATATTCATCTGCCCTGGGCTCCTATTCAAAGATGACAGAAGCCCGGGGCAGTAGGACCCAGGGGACACCCCGGTAGGCTTCTGCAGCAGCAGGGGCTGCCCCGCCAGCTGGAAGCCCCTGCCTAGCAGGGGCTTTTGGCTTGGGACCATGGGGCTGTTTGTGGCTGTGCCGGCATGGGAAATTCAGATAAGAAGGGGTGGAGGGAGGCTGGAGAGGACCATGGGGGTCACAGCCAGTGGGGTGGTAGGAGCTCAGGGCATGGGTTGGGCTGCACCAGCAGGGAGAAGGGGGAGCTGACCCAGCTCCATAGAGCTAATGCCAGCAGGGACCAGGTGCTCCTGCTGCCCTGCTCTCGGCCCTGCTGGCACTGGTGCAGGTCCTGGGACACCAGTGCAGGTCCCGCACTCCCGCCTGGTTGCTGCTGGGTCCCCCAGCCCCTCAGTACAGGTGAGAAGCAGCGCACAGCCCCGACTCTGCGTTTGCCTGTGGGTTGAGCAGCAGTTTGTGGTGAATAAGCTGGTGCTCAGCACAGAGGAAAAGCAGCTGCTCCCCCTCCCTCTGCCTGGTGCCCTGTGCTGTAGCCACTCACAGCCCATGTGTGGCTGTCCTGCCTCTCCGCTGCATCACCGCCACTCTGTGGGGCAGCAGTGACAACAGAGAGCAGGCACAGGCAGCCCCGCATGGGCTTCAAGCAGCTGCAGAGTGGGGCACTGGCTGTGGGGAGGGGGAGTGGCCACTAGTCAAGCTCATTCCCCAGAAACTGCTGATCGGCACAGGGGAAAAATCAGCTTGCCAAAGCTAAAACTATGCAAGTGGCCCTCTGCCCAAAATAATTGCTCGCATGTATATTCACTGGAGCAGTAGATCCAAAGCTCTGGATACTTGGGATTCAAACTCACTTATTCATTGCTTTTCTTTAAATAAGTTCTAAAGCACCTAACAAACAGCACCAGTACAGTGTGCTGTGAAGTGTAGAGTTTCACCCAACTGATGCATGGCCTCCATGAGGAGAGAATTGCCCAGGCAAAAAAAACTAATAAAACCCTCCCTCCTTTGAGAAGTGCCTGGGAGATGAAAGGTCCTCACTGGAGAGAGACAACCTTGTGGGTGAATATGTTATTCTGAGCTAGGACATGACCCCATTGCACACAGGTAAGGCTTTTGCATACCTGCTGTGGAAGCACCAAGGGCAACATCAGTCTGCTGGGATTCCAAGATCACAGAAGCTAAGGACAAACTATTGTAACACAGCAGAGAAAAAGCTATCTCCTACTATGCAGACCACATATAACCACTCAGAACAGCTCCTAGAAATACCTATTACTACTTCATCCCTGGAGCTGTGAGTAGTCTCTCAGTAACCAGCACCATTAAAAACATACTCCTTAGCAGGAGCCTCATATTGATCAAAATCAAAGTGTCAGCCCATTTGATTATTCTTATAAAGGTGTATTTAAAGGCTTTTCATCTTTTATTTATTAATTGATATTTTGTGCAATTATTCAGTGATTATAATGTCTCAGACACCACTGGAGCTTTCCTTTTAGATGTGTGTAGCTGAACACCTTAGTATTTTTTAGTAGACCCTATTAACCCTAATTCTCAGTTACCTGAATTACTCACGTTCCTGTATTTGCAGTAGGGAGCAGAGAAAAGACATTTGTACACTCAGATTCTGGGGAAATCAGGGATGTACTCAGCCCCTGGTTTCAATTAGAGCAACCTCTGGACCATTCTGCCTTACAGCCTGTTTCCCATGGGCAACTAAAGGGACTGAGAAGCAGAGAACAACTGTAACACAATCCACTTTGCTCACCCCTGCCCACATGCTAGTTGCATGTTGAAGGAGAACAGCACTAGTGTTTTGGCATATCTACTTACTGCGTGTGCTGCCAGGCCCAGGTGTTTTTCAGGCACTTGTGGAGACAGAGGCGTTTCTACCCTTTCCCTGCCCCATGGCTTAGAATATTCAAAGGTAAAGAGATTTAGCTATTTGGCAGCCTGTAATGCAGGGACGGGCAATAATTTTGGGCAGAGGGATGCTTGCTGAGTTTTGGTAAGCTGTCAAGGGCCACATGGGTAGGCCCGCCCCATGCTCACCATCTTGGACTGGAAGTCCTGCCCCTAACCTCTGACCTTTGCCACTAGAAGTCCCTCCCCTTGCCCCTGGAAGTACTCCCTTGGGGAAGAGGGTTTGCCATCTTAGGGGGGAAAAAAATTACATACTAAAAATCAAACACCCATAATAATATATTTTAATTTAATTAAAAACATAGATTTTTGTCCTGATTTGTGTGTGTTTGTGGTCCTAGTCCATTACTGAAATCACTAACTGCACTTTTCCAAAGATTAACCAGATAGGAGATAAAAACCTCAGCTCCAAAGCTACCTGAACTTGTTCTCATGCATCTCTTCTTGTGCTCTTTCCCACTTTCCCCTCCTACTGCTCCTCTCTGTGTAGACATCAAACCTTCCTAAGCAGCCTGATAGATGCTCTTCTCACTCAACAGATGTTGCCAAATGAAGTGGATCTGCTGTGCTGGGATGTGTTTCTGGCATAGCTGATCTGCTTCATTGGGAAAAACATAAGTCCCTGTCCCCTGTTATCCATTAAGCTGGTTTGACAACAGGTGTTGGGTTCCCTGTTCACAGCCATGTGCCTCTGGGAACCTCTGGGACAGAGAAAACTGGCTCTGGTGGTCTGAGGCCCACGACCGCACTGGAATGTCAATGCACACCTGTGGAATCCCAGACAAGGGAACCTGGGCAGGTGCTGCCAGGGCTTTAGGGGCTTGATCCTGAATGGCCTCGGGAGCACTTGATCCTGAATCCTCGGGAGCACCTGTCTGAAGTGACTGGAGATTGTAGGCAACTCTAGGATGCCCATGCTGTCCCGCCTTAAAGCAAACCGCTGCTGGCCACAAAATAGTAGCACAAAATTGTATTACCTTTCACAGTCAGATTTTGAGCTTTTGTGATGCAATGAGAGGTATGGATATGTTTTTTTGGTTTTGCTGCCACCTTCAATTTTTTTTTTTAATTTAAAAAATGATTTTATGGTGAAACAAAGAGGACATCTGCATATACCCTTAGTTTTGCACCATCTTTCATCCTTTAAATTATAGGGAGAAACAGACCTCAAGTCCAGCATTTCTCAACTGCTGGGTTGCAAGAATATATGAAGGGGCAGCAAGCAAGCCTTGAAAATAGATCAACAAACTTTTAAAATGGTGTATCCTTTAAAGGAGGAAAATGTGGGAAACTGTGGCTTTTCCCTTGCAGGCGGGCAGAGTTCCAGCCTGAGAGGGGCTGTTTGGGGCTGCTTAACCCCTCACACACCTATCCCCCCAGTCACTGGGAGTGAAGGGCACTGGGTCAGGACTAGCCATTGATGTTTATAAATGGGTCCTGGTACAAAAAAGGTTGAGAACTACTGATCTAGTCTAACATGTTGCAAGCAATCAGAAGCTCTGTTAGACAGTCCATCCTCCATGTCCTGGAGTCAACATCTTCACTCCTCCCCTTAAGGCCTGATTTTCCTAGTGTAAATCAGCAATAGCTTGATTGATCTCAAAAGTCACACCTGTATAATACTGATTTGAGGGGGAATCAGGCCATGAAATCTGTCCTTAAAAGCTACATATTTCATAAATCCATTACCTATGGGATTTTTTCCTCTAGTAATTCCTTTTCACCCACAGCATCTTCCCTGAACTACTACCCTTACTTTTGCATTGGTTTTGCTGCTTTATAGTAGAATGTTTCTGAAGGTTGCAAATCATCTTGCTCTTGTTTTAAGAAGCACTAAGCAAATTTATAACACATTACACAAGCTGGTGTGGGGGAGGGGGAAAGAAATCAGCTTTGATGTAGTAAATTGCCATATTATATTTTATTGCAAGCAATTAAAAATTCACAGAACATGGAATTAAACTTTAAAAATAAAAGCAATTGTTTCATGTTTTCAGTATAAAACAGGAGATACATCTATAACTGTAAGCAGAACCATGCAGGATGGTTTCCTTTGTATAGGACAAAATAGGATAACAGTCTACTCTCAGGAGAGATGGCACAACATGGGACAATGTGGCACATAAAAATAATGCTTGGAGCACACTTTATTTTCAGTGCATTGGAATGGACCTTCCTTGCACTCACACACTTCTTCAATGGCAGCAATACTGCTCACTTGATGCCATCTTGGTCATGTTAGGCCTGAGCCAGAGAAGGTGCTGCACACCCACAGGTCCCAGTAATTTGAGGGACAGGTGGTAGGGATTTAACACCTCTCAAAACTCAGCACTTTAACCCTATAAAGAGAAAAAAAATACAAAGAAACAAGGTAATTGCAGTCTAATATATGAACTGCCTCGTCATGTTTCATATTGCTAAAATAAAAGACTGTGGTTCTGACAAGGAGCTCACTAGCTGAGACAGAGGATGCTGTTATCACAGTTACTTTTCAGAGAAGACCCACACTTTAAGGTCTAAAGGTAAGCACCCTCTGTAATTTTATTCAATGGACAGTAATGGGAAATAGTGGTGGGAAAGAATTAGATTTTTCCAAGCAAAACCAAATTTCTTGCAAAACCAAGCAAACCCCTATTTCTTCACAGCAAGCAGTGCTTTCATTTTGGGGACCATTTTTGGGTCTCTGGACATTCAAGTATAATATAAGCCCTGAACAAGACCTAAAATGAGCTTATGATTGCCAAGGCTTACAGACAGGGCAAATAAATAAAAAAGGCAAAGGAAAGCATGTAGATGTGAGCCAGTCACTGGATAGGCTGCAGTGGTTAAATGTAAAGTGCAGCACTGTCCTTTCCCTCTCTACTCTGTACCTCCTCAGTACAAGTAAGGGTGAGAGAAATCAAAACCTATCCAAATGCAGCCTCTGCTATACATCAACGATGGTTAATCAGTCAGCGGGGCAGGTGCTTTCAAAAAGGTACCGTCTCCTTAATCTTGACTCTGTATGTACAGTCTTTTAGCACTGTTCACTTGTGGCTGGTTTTGTAGGTTAAAAGACCTCCTCACATTTTACTTCACCCTTCATAGTTTGACACTTCAATTATATCCTCTCTCACATATTTCCCTTCTAGTTTATGTAATCCAACTGTATTTGGGTAGGTGGACTTTTTGAGCAAGTTTGGATATATTTAGACATGTGCTTTATTTTTCATGACTTATTTTTTTTCTGAAATGTTTATCCTTTACTATTCTGGCAGCTTCCTCTGGATTTATACCTCTTGCTTCTTTTGTATCCTGCACTTTAAAATCCTCTTAGGATTTCCACCCTGCTGATAACCGTGCAGAGGTCTAACAAAGACTGTGCAAACTGTTCTTGTTTTTATTGTTAACTACTCTGGAGGTGGGGGAGAGAATGTGCTGATTAGGGAGAAAACATGATTAAAGCTATTGATTTTAAGTGCTTTTTATATGGTGTTGGCATGGGTAGAAGGTCTCTATAGACAGCTTTTTTTCAAATATTTGAAAAGGAGCTGTGTGAGAGAGAGACTTCTGTGCATGATTTAGTGTTTTACTTGCACATAATTGATCACACTCACAGCATTCAAGTCTGAATGACAGGGGAAATGAGAAGAATCCAAGGGGTAGAAGGGTGTTGCAAGATTCCTCAGGTGTTGTGACTATGCTGCCACCTATTAATCCTCTTATGCAGGCTACAACACTGACATCTTAAGAGGCACAATTATTCTGCCATCTACTGGCTGCAACTCACAGAGACAGAAAACTCAAATATACGCTAGGACACATTAACATTTAAACACGGTAATAAGATTCACATGGCTTATTCCCATTCATTGCACAATAACCCTCCTATATATTCTGCACTAAGAAGAAGCAGTCTTGGTAACTGCATAATTATATTTCTTTGATTTCACTATTGGATCCCTTAATATCGTTTTTTGCAAACAAATATCACTCCAATGCCATAGAACGCCACTAAAGTCTCTTTTCAGAATACAGAAAGGTAGTTTAGGCACCTGGGGTATCTGAAGAAGCAGAGTGACACAGCTTGCTGGATACTTCCTTTCCATTTCCAAAAGAAAGCATTTAGTCAGGCTGTCAGGCACACATGGTTCAAGTCATATAAAGAATTCTTCTTCCTCTTCATTTTCTTTGCTACGGTTTGCCCTTGAGAGCCTCCCATGCAAGTTTGAGGGTTGTGGTCCCGCTGCGTGGTTCCTTTTGGCCGAGAATAATGACTGATGGGTTCTCTCCTCAGAGGAGCCGGCAGCACCTAATGGACAGTTTGCAGCTCGTGGTTGAAGAAGGCTGCCCTGCAAGTCCCTTGAAAACCAGCTCAGAGGGGAGAGGCTGCATTCAGAATTGACTACAGTAAATCCTGTATCCACATTCATCTCTGCTTCTTGCCTTTGAAACCAATTTTCACAGCACAAAACTTTCAGTCTTGTGCCCGAGTTTACATAGGATGAGGCAGCTTCCTGCTGTACAGTAACTGGTGGGCTGCTGGAGTGGGATGAAGAGCAGGAATGACTTTGGGGGGTGCTGCTGGAGTTTTCACATGCAAAACTTTCCCTCTGTTCAGATTTGGTCTTGCACTTCATAGTTCTGACCCTCTGCCTTCTGTGCTCCAGGTTCACTCTCCAGTCTGCGGTGAAATTAGGTAGGGTCTTTTCACCCCCCGCATGGCTGTACCGACCGGAAAGCACACTGTTTTTTTCATTGTGCTTTGAGTGGCTCTGAACCTGTCAAAAAAAGGTTAAAGGAACAGAGTGAAATCATCATTTTAGCCGTCAGAAAGTGACCACATCCTCATCTGCTGTTCCCTGTGGTGAAATCTTCTATGAAGAAATTATTATGGGTTCAAGTGTGATCTTTTGCAATTACACAAGATTTAACATGAAGACTAAAGAACAAATTGATCAATTAATTCCAATGAACTGTTTCTATTAACAAAGTATTTTAATTTGCTTCTACTCACAAGTTCTGCTATTTTGAAAAATTAAAAAAATAAGTTACATATGAACTGTGGCTTGTGGTTGCAGACTGATCCCTTCTGGAAAGTTCTGCAATAAAATAAGAAGTATAATAAAACCCCTTTCACAATTCCTTCTAATAACAATCTCTTTTTTTAATTCTGTATTTCTGACTCCCAGGGATTGAGAATGCAAGACACTGCAAATAGTCCTAAAATAGTCCAGACACTGCAAACTGATTTAGGGACACAGTTAGTACCTCTGCAGGGAGGCCCAACTATGTCCTCCTATATCAGACCTGATCCTATGAAGCACCTTGGTACACATCTGTCAGGACAATTCTGAGGCAATTTTATGGAAAGGATTGCTTTAGCTGAAACATGACACAGAAGATATGAAACCACCATAAATAAATTGCCTTGCTTAGACGAGTTTATTTTATAATGGAGGGAAAAAAATACTGAGATGATACAAGTTACACACGGAAGAAACAACTAGTAGCTCAGTAAGTCAAAAATTGCTATGGCAAGCTGGGTACTTGGTAGCTATCGCTACTCCTGGGAGTACAGGTTACATTTGAATTGCTGTTGATCTTCACGTAATGTATTTTCAAACTGAAAATACAAGTGCAGTTGACAAACTTATTTTCATCCTGGTGCTGATTCAGGTAGAACCTCATTACACTGACTAAACAAGGATTTGAAATACAACAGGTCAACGAGAGACTAAGTCAGAACACTGAGCTTACAGGGACAACGTTTTCACTACCATGCACTTTTCTAGTCATGAGAAATGTCATTTTGAACAGGTATAAAGTAAGGTGCAAACCGGTCGCAAATCAGGCAGAATAGCTTTACACTGACTTTCTAGTGCAGAAGTAGTAAAGCAGCAACTATTAAACTAGTGTGTTGACTGCACTAAGAGAAACCCCCAAATCATTAGGCTTTGTGTTAAAATAATTAACATTTATCATGAGTTCTAAGATGAAGTCAATAACAGATGTAATCCTTGGGGAAGGGCAGGGAATGGAATGGTAAAGTAATTAACAATAATTCAAGTAATAAAAATTAAAGTGCTGATGACTTAGGACATAACTTTTTTTCTCATCAAGCTGGGCAACCTTTAAAACAAGCTAGCCCATAATAAATAAAGCAACTGGAAATATGACTACAGGTCATACTTCCTGAAGGAAAAAACACGTCAGAGGGCCCAGAGAGGAAACAACATGCTGCCATAGGTGAAAAGTTACAAAGTGATGACTGAAATAAGTTATATGGATTTTACTCTTAAAAAAGAAGTCAAGAGCACTAATCATTCAAGCAAACAATCACTGGGAGAGCCCCCTAGCTGTGCAGGTAAAAGTGCATGATCCACGGTCACACTTCTTTCCATTCCAGACATACATGTGTAGCAGCCTCTAAAAATGGACCCACCTGAATAGAAGGGGAAGACGGACAGAGATTGTCCCAGAGGGGACACTGTAGGCTCTGAGGGCAAGTGAAGCTATTTCAGGGGCAGCCTTGTTGGAAGTGGGAGGGGTGATGTACCCTCCAGTAGCCCATTAGCAAAAGCCCGGGAAGGGCTCTGAACCGGGATTGGCTGACAGGCTAGAGCCCGGGGAGAGGCCTGCAGGAACAGAGTGGAGAAGCTGCGGCGCCAGGAACAGGCAGGGCCTGCTTGTGTGGAAAACCCAAGTCTGCAGAGACCTGACGGCAGCCAGCATGGCTGGGTGAGCACAGCAGAGCCAGGGTGGGGACTGCCGGAGTCTGCCCTAGTTTCCCTGAGGGGCCTCAGTGGGCAAGCAAAGCCCAAGTGCGGGGGCTGCATTTGCAGGTGGCTGTGAGGCTGTGTGGGGCAGCAGCAGGAGGGTTGCTATAGCCTGCAGCCCAGACGCTGCTCACAGCAGAACCAGGGAAGGGGGCAAAGGCAGGGCTAGGCTGTCTTGCAGGAACTGCAGAAGAGCCGCTGCTTGCTACTAAGAGACCCTAGGAGCACGGAGATGGACACCAGCGCCAGGGAGTGTCCGCAGACCACGTGCAGGGACACAGACAGTCCCCGCCAGGGGCCGCGCACAGATTCCCAGTGCACTGTGTGCAAGCAAGAGACTGTGTAAATGAGTTCTTGAGGGTGTATTAGACAGTATATCCATGTGTTTATTTCTTGATTATTTATTATCATGTAAATAATTAAATCTTGTAAATAGTTCGAAAACTGTCTGCAAGGGTGCTTGATTGTACGGGGAGGCTGTCCGCTCGGAGCACTGCAGCGGCTTCCCAAGGAGGCTGGGCAAGGCTACTGGCTACCCCAGGATCCCATTATTCAGATGAGGGTGCATGCAGCGTTGCACCCAGGGTTACACATGTCAGGAAACATGATTGTGGGATTGCAAATTGGATCCCATCACACCTTACTGCTAGTGTGGGGGGAGGGGGCAGGATCGTGTTTTGCTTTATTTATTATCATGATCTTGGGCTCCCCCTGCACCAGCAAGCAGAATGGATGGCATGAGAGGAAGCAGCAATACTATGATTATACATATTTTGTGGAATAGCTTTGGTACATATTAACTGGTTAATCATGCTTTAAGTGTAATCTGTAGATGATGCCTGAGAGTCAAGAGTTTGCAGAATTAAGCTCTGTCACTGGTAAGCAAGCAACTTAAAATACATCTCTGGCATTGCCCCTTCTTCAGATAGTTATGTTGCATTCGGACGTCAGCTTTGCCTCTGCTAAGCAGTAGATACATTTCTTATGGCAATATTTTTAATGGACTAATTATATTGTTGAGATACTACATAGCTGATGCAAATCCCTGTTGTCAAATACTTTCTGCACCATCACAGCTACATCACTCTTCCTAGTAGTAGAAATAAAAGATGAGTGCTAGATTCAGTGGAAACTGGGGTATGTTCCATATGTAATACGTTTTATTTAGACATATACCCTCGTGTTGGGACAGAGATGGCCACAAATGCATGCATAGCAATCTTTTCTTGCTGGAACGACAGGACAATGGCTTTTGGGAAACTAGAAATGTTCAATTCCCAGAGAGCAACTTACTTCCTCGAGAACTGAATCTCAACAGAGAACAAACTCCAAGTCTGCATTCCTCTCTCCCCCTACCCAAACTGCTGGTACACAGAAGCTGATATAACCAAGGCTTCTACCACCATGGTACAACGTCCTCCTGAAATTGAAAACTCACTTACATACCAAGAAAAAAACTTGAAAATCCATCTACCAACACCACCTGGTGGTAACATCTGCCAGAACAGAAAAATGCTGAATACTACAAATACCGTAGGCATTTAGGACGAAGTCAAGGGGTGTTGTGAACCCTTGACTACCATCAACTTCACTGGCAATTGAGAGCCTCAAGCAGTTCACAGGCAAAGGACTTTTATGTGCCATGCAAAGCAGTTCACAGAGAAAGGACTTTCATGTGCCACTCTAAGCAAAAATACACACAAAACATCTCCCCCTCCCTCATGCACAAAACAGCTCCTGACAAGACAATAATGTGGCACAATGTAAAAAAAAATTCTTATAAGCCTGCATACTAGGGAATTTAAATGTATCTGTCAAAGCAAAGACTGCTAGTTGTACCAGGTGGGTGGCAAACTAATTTTCACAATGATGTAGGATGTAAAGAAGCAAGTGCATAAAAGCAAACACTACACAGAGAGATCAGTGCAGAAATCGGCTATGCAGACTGATTAGTAGGGCTGCGCGAGGCTTTGGACAGAGCTTTGGATCTGGAGAAGCTTTGGACACGTTGGGGTCCGAAGCAGCACATCCTGGTTGAAGCGCTGGCCTCGTTCGGCTTCCCCAAGGGGCTCAGAGCTCCCGAAGACCTTCGGAGCCACCTTGGAAATCCGGCCATAGGGTATAATGGGGAAACAATAACATATCTATAACTTTGTTGTTTTTTGTTCAATTTGGATGAAATTTTCACAGGTGGTAGACTCTACAGAGAAAATGAATCTTACCAAGTTCCATGAAGATCAGTGCAGGGATTTGGGGGGAACTGTACCTCAAATTCTTGAAAGCAAAACTCATGTCACATCTAGGCGTTACAATCTAGTGGGGTGAAAGTTGCAGGGCTGGTAGCCCGTACTGAGGCCACAAAGCCTGCCAAGTTTCAAGAAGATCAGATCAGTGCAGGGGTTTTGGAGGAACAGCACCCTAAATTCTTGAAAGCAAAACTCCTGTCACGTCTATATGTTACAATACTGGAGGCGGGGGGTGGTCAAAACTGGAGGGCTGGTAGCTCTTACTGAGGCCACAAAGCCTGCCAAGTTTCAAGAAGATTGGCACTGGGGATTGTGGGGAAGTGCCCCTCAAGCTGTGGACAAGCAAAACTCGTGCCATGGGTGCTTGTGGGACTGACTGTGTCTGTCTTGGGGCGGGGAGGAAGACACTGCTGCAGGCCTGGCTGCTAAGCTGCTGTTACCAGTTACCAATCAATCATGATTCACTCAGGGACCAGGGACTCAGAGACCAGCTCAATACACAGGACCTAGCTATAACCACTTAATGAGCAACAATTAGCACCTACAAAACCAGGCTAAGGAGAGGACAGACTCAATGCAGACAAACAACTGCTGCAAGACAGACACAGTCTTGGCCCAAGTTTTGTCTGTCAGCAGCTAGGGGGGCAAGGCCCCAGACCTCCCTGCACCCATGTCCTCCACAGCTGGCAGACATCACAGCAGGGGCCACCATCCCTGCAACTGTCACCCTGCTGTGCTTTAGCGCACACAGTGTCACCCACGGCACATTTTGCTTGTCCGCAGCTTGAGAGGCAGATCCCCCCAAACTTCTGCACCGATCTTGAAACTTGGCAGGCTTTGTGGCCTCAGTAAGAGCTACCATCTCTGCAGTTTTGACCCTCCTGTTGTGTAATACACAGACGTGACGTGAGTTTGGCTTTCATGAATTTGGGGTACGGTTCCCCCAAACCCTTCACCCATCTTCTTGAAACTTGGCAGGCTTCATGCTCTCAGCAGAGGCTACCATCTTGGCAAGTTTAATCCAAGTCAGACAAAAACCAACAAAGTTATAGGTATTTCATTGATTCCCCATTATAGCCTATGGCCAGATCTCTGAGACCGCTCTGAAGCTTCAGAGCCTCTCCAACCTGATTGAGGAGGAAACCCAGTCCGCAGCTCCGGATCGGAGCACAGCCATCCTAAGCGGATCACTGCCGACTCGCACAGGCCTACTGATTAGGAAGATTTATAGAAAGTGAACTCTGGAAGGAAGAGAAAGAAGAAAAAAAATCACAAGTGAAAGAGGAATCATCTACTAAATGAGAGAAAAATTAAAAAAGCATAGGGCTGGTAATTTAAGAATCCACAGAACTGGTAAATTATTTAAATAACTTATATTATGTGGAACACACATAAAAGTATGATATATCGAATGAAGCTTACACTGGAAATAAAACATATAAATGCAAAATCTGAAGTAATTAAGATTTATAGAGATAATTAAAGTGCAAACCCCTTCCTTAATGAGAAATATACATTGTTTCACTGTAACATGTTCATTTTCCAAAAAATTCAACTGAACTATAACCTAATTTTTTTTAAAAAAAGGGAAATTCTCTCTCAGATCAGCATTTAAAAAATTGTAATTAGATCTATTCAAAAGGCACATTGCAAATGCTGGCCCTGCTTCTGTAGCTCTTAATCTTCATTTTAAGGCTATTATTACTCATTATCACAGCTCTCTGTGACAGGTGGTACACTGCCATTTAGTAAATGGCTGCCACTGTCCCTACTATGAATAGCTTACAATGTCAAAAAGGGTGGCCTAACTACTTAACCCTTCTGACTGCAAACCGTAATCACAGCATGGCTGAGAGCTTGAGAATATACGAGAGATGTTCATGTCCCAGAGCCTGAGGCAATGAACTGTCAACAGCACCTCTGTTTTGGGAACTGCATTTAAATTGCCTGCGAGATGCCTGTGGCTTCCAAGCTTTGACCCAGCCACAGCTAATTTAAATGATGCCAAGTATGATCCTTCTCCTCATGTTGAGATAAATCAGGAAGTTGATGGAATTAAGGCAAGAGGAATTAGGCCCAATGAATTCATGTACTATTTGTAGTTATATGGCGTGCCTTCCAGCTGGTTCCAGATTGCTCGCCATGACCCCTCACAAGGCAATCAGCATTAAAAGGGCTGGACTTTCAACCTTCCTGGCAGCATTTCCCCCTCTAATCATGCTGATAAACCAGGAGAGCTGCAGTGAGCATTAATTAGGTGACCCTATGATTACAGCTCTAATTCACATAAATGGTCCATAAATAGTGACTCTATGGTTTGTCACTGAGCCATAGGAACCAAAGTTATTTAAGGATTTTGTATCTTAGACCCTCAGTAAGACTCCCTTAGACCTACCTTCATTCTTGTTTAGACTTTCTTACAACCTTGCCTGGTGTAAATCATGCCAGTTCATCTTCCCTTACACCCAGAGAGGCAAGTGACCCTAAGCAAGCATGAGTGTAAGGCGGTCTAAATTATTTACAGAAATTATTGGACATTAGGGAGTCAAATAACATAGGTGAAAGCAGTAAGTAGAAAAGAGGTACTTTACCTGGAATAAATAATTCACTATGCTGCATTCACTCAGCACAGCTGCACTAAGACCCACTGAAGTTTTCACATAAAATAATGCAATGTGCGCTGTACTAAAATTTCAAAATAATCTTCCTCCCCTCCAGGTGGCACCCAATAACACAGCTAGAAATCAGCTTCAGAATGCATTTACAATACAAAACCTTGAAGACATAATTCAGGCAGTTATGGTAATTTGACTTGAAGTGAAACTTCATCTATGAACCAGCCTGCAAAAGGTATCTGTACTCACATATCAAGTTATCATTAACAAGCCTAACTTTGTGTTGTTAAACCATTGTAAGTTATGGTGTAATATAAAAGGATTGCTAAATATTTTTTAGAAGTTTTTACATTTCTGTTAGTAGGAATGGCATCCAGAGCACAGAATAGACATTTACACAAGTTATCATACTCTTGAACTGATAACCCAATAACAACTAACTTCCACTCTGGAACTGCATTCTTCTCCCTCTCTGACTGAAAGAGAGCACACACAACATTACCTGAAGCAGGATTTTGTTTCCTTCATAGTCCTGAGTTTGCCATCTGGTGCTGCTGATAGGAATACATGGATGAGGCAAAAGAGGTACTAGTTGTCCTATTTCTTGCACTTTGAACTGCAGCACTGAAGATTCTTTCAGCTCAACAGATATCCCAAGAGGCAGCTGCTTCAGACAGAGCTGAACAGCAGTGTGTTTTGTTGTGTAAAGGGCAAAGACACAAAAGTTACTTTTCTGCATTGTTGCTTCCTTCTGCAGGATCATCTCATATAATCTTACCGCATCTTCGTAGTTGTCAAAGCTACAGTACAGGGTAACACGCAGGATTTCAGTGCCATAATGAACTTGCCTGACACCCCACACAGGCATGTGGTCATCCAGACCATAGAAATCCTGATTAGCTGGTGCATAGGGGTAAAGTTTTCCAATAGTATTCTGTGTGTGATAATACTGCCATGGTGGGTGCTGAAAAAAATCATGGACCCGAAAAATCCGTTCTTCCCCAAAAGCCTCATGCAGAAAAAGGAGAACAGATATCCCTGGAAATCCAGACCTTTTCTTGCAGTATTTCTCATAATATTTAATTGGAGTAACACGCTCTGATACAAGGAAAAGGCGAACATCAGGGCAGATCCATTCCAAAAGTTGATCAAGGGTTTGCTGCAAAAACAATGAATGTCCACAGTTGGCAAGGAGATGCACTGTCATCACCATAGGGTCGGCACGTTCATCCATTGCAAAACTGCCTTGAAAATAAAAAATAAAGATAAATCAGTGCTTTAATTTCTCTGGAAAGAGGCAATGTTGCTAATGCTAGGTAGTCATAAACAACTGTATTTGTTGTTTCTCTACTGCTTTCCATTTACAATCACAAAATCCATAGCAAGCTTCACAACAACCGCATGCAACTCATATGTTCAATTTGCAAGGGGGTGGGGAGCGGAGGGGAAGAAAACAAACAAACTACAGGAAGACACAGAGAAATAAAATGACCTGTCCAACATAATAAAGATGGAGAATGGAATATGTCTCTTATTTGCTAAAATCCAGTTTGGAATTTTAATCCATGTCTATGTATGAGACCACCTGCCTCTTACAAAAAACCTTCCCAGCCCTAACATTTTTTTTTATAATAAGATAAAGTGAAGATTAAGAACACATAAAAAAAAAAACCAAGCAAGCAAAGTATTTATTCCTGAATATTTTAATTATCTTTTAAAATATACTTGCCGACTGATCACAGAAGCACAAATTTTGGGATCCAGCAGAACTGTGACAATGTACATCACTGGATAAAGTTACTGCTGCTGTACAAATGCTATGTGGCACTTGAGTTTTAAAGCCTCAGCATATTTTGCTTTGTTAGTCAGCATGCCAATGTTTGTGCGTGATCTAAAAGCTTGTGATCTTTGTGAGCAACACCCTTCTGGAGTGCACAGATAACCCATTCTTTAAAAACAAGGAAAGGAAATAGGCTAAGAAAAGAAAAACAAATGTGAACTACAGAGATAACAATTAGGGCAGATAGGAATCAATCTAAGGAAAGACAAGAGTGTAGGAAAATCCCTTGACTCCTAATTTTTCCATTGTATCATTTCACTCAGGGTGGAGAGTACTGCTGTTCCGTACTAATCCAAGTGTCTCAATTCTCTGTTTGTTGTATACACTCCATAGTCATCTAGGCGCCAGATTTTTCCCCGCCTTTTGGTGCATTTTCTTTCCTGTCTATTGCTGTGCTGTATTTGGAAAACCTGTTCCACTTATGCTAGCAGGAGTCTGGATAAGGTTCCTTTTAATGGCTTTAAAAAGTGGGTGGAAGGGGGGGACAGGTTGTGTTTAAACTTTCCCAAAATCCATCTAATTTTCAGAGGGGGAAGGGGGAACAGGTGCTGCTCAGATTGAAACATCTAGGGTGTTGACAGATATGCAGCTCACTGCTGTAAGCCATGGTGCTTTACAGGAAGCGCCATGAGTTAGACTGATTCCCCTGAACCAACAGCAGTTCGTTGGTGTGTCTGGGGGATTGAACTCTAGGTCAGAGTGGCTGTGTGTCTGAAGCCTCTCTCCCCTAGCCCACCCCCTCCCCATACTGTCTTCAGGATGGGAAGGGGGAGAAGGGAGGGGAAATATATTGCAAAATTTATAAAAGAGGGACATTTTATATTTCTGTGATCTGGAGAAGGCTAGAAGGAGCAATATTTTCATCATCAGTATTATATATCAATATCAAATTATACCGGTATGAACTGTTACAATGTAATTTACCTTTGTAACACAAGTGTAGTAAAACCACTGAAGTTTGACTTTCATTCCAGGTCAAATTTAGCTGACTTTGTACTGCTAGAGGATCATGCTGACATAACCATCAGAAGTGTACATCAGAGACACTGACAGAAGTGATGTTTTGTCATGCAATCAGCCCCCTGAAGCCCTTTACAACCCTGACAAAAGTAAATATTGTGCAGTATGTGGCATTTCCAGCCCTCTAGATTAATAAAGCACTCTGACTCCGAAAGAGTGTGTTATTCACATTTTGAACCACATCCCCTTTTCAAATTTTTTAATTGGTTGTACAAAAACTCCAGGTCTGAACACACCAATATTTGGACAGTTCCATATCTATGGTTTAGCTACATCTCAATAAAAGGCTTATTCTTTTACTAATTTATAAATGCATAAATACCATATGCTTATATTCCATGGTAATATGTGCAATATAAAACAAAGGATTATTAAAGGCAGAGAGAAGATTAGATTGATTTGGGGAAAGTTTAAACACAATCTATTTGCTAAATAGGCCTGATGACTCCATAGTAATTACTGTGAAATAGAATAATTCCTACCCTCGGACAATCACAGGAATTAAATGGAGAAAATAAAAAATTATAGCACTTCAAGAAGTACAAGGGTTTCAAGGCTATAGACAGAAGCCCTTTAAAGCACTGTAAATGAATTCTAAACAACTTTCTCTTCTCCCTACCCTTCCACCACCTCCTGAAAGTAGATGTCTCCAGCTAAAGAAAAAATGTTTCATCAACTGTGGGTGTGTCTGCATGTGCAGTAATGCACAGAAAGGATACTGAGCATTAAACAAGGTGCAGTAAATTATACCCCAGAATGTGTATATATGTGTGCCCAATAGGATCAACCTGGTTCAGGGCTGCTCCTGCCCTGCTCTTCCATCCTGCATCAACCAGGCGGAGTGCCCCTGGCTGCCAGCTCCAGGGCTAACATGAGGCATAGGGGCCAGTCCTGATGTGCATGGGGCTGGGAGAGCTGTGCTGGTTGCAGGGGCAGCTGGCTTCCATCCCCATCCCCGTGTGCACGGGGCCAGGAGAATTGTGCTGGCTGCAGGAGCAGCTGTCTCCTACCCCATGCATCTCAGGACCGTCAGGATTGGAAGCCACCTGCTTCTGTCGCCAGCACAGCTCTCTTGACCCCGTGCATGTGGACACCCATCTCTATGGGACCAGGGCAGGGGTTAGCTGCCCCTCTGGCCAGCACAGCTCCCCCCACTTGGCAGTTTAGCCAGGCAGCAGTGGCCCCCTGGTGCCTGGGTTCACTGGGAACAAAATTGCTCACAGTCAGCACCTGCACGTATGCTGCGCATTATCTAATGTGCCATAGTACCTGTATGTGCTGGTACTAGCAAATGGCACACTAGACTAATTTAATTCACAGTAGGTTCAGTGCATGTATGGATAGTCTAATGTGCAGTAAAGTGTTTCATGTAGACATGTCCTATATGTTACAGTCCTGAATCTCCATTATTTTGGATAGGGAAGAGGGACAGGATAATCAGCTGACTTCCTGTGTCTCAGATCAACAGGAATTTTGCCTGGGTATTAAAATTAATGAAAGACCTTCAGAATCTGGCCTCCAGCAAGAAATATAAACTCAGTTCCAATGCAAATGTTATTTGTCCTCCAAGAGGGGCTGCTGCTGTTCAAGACACCTTAGAAGAGGCATCCAAGGCTACCACATTACTAGTGTGACTCAAATAGAAAAGATAACCAGTGTCAGAACTACATTATGATCAGAGCTCCTATCTCTGGTGATAGTGAGGAGGATAATATAAGCCAGGGAACAATCCACTGAGAAACAACTCAGAGAGAAAGATTCAGAAATATGCATTTACTGCAATCACCATTAAGCCAGCATCTGAGTCACCAGCCACAACTTTGATTCCTCCCTGTCTAAGCAGCCACTCCATTCCACCTCCCCCTCTGTGGGTTCCACTTCACCCCAGTTCTGTGTCCTCTACCTTTTATGCCCTTCCCCTGTGCTATAGCTTCTATGTAAACTGTTTTCCTATTAATGCTGGCAAAGGCAACTAAAAGAAAGTAGAATGGCTGTGATCAATTTTAATGTGCTGGTTTCACAAGAAGCACTATATAAGTCACATGGATGTGCTCTTCCTGTGATACTGATAACACCTGGGAAAATCTATTCTGTGCCTCTTTCCCAAGGAGCACCCAATCTGAAAAAGCATGAGAAGAAAACAATACAGTAGTAACCCTATATCCGGTAATTGCCATCTGTTTCCCCTTCTCTAAGCTAGCATACACATATGGAAGTGAAAGAGCTGATGTACTTATTTGTTGGCAAACTCTTAGTTTTGATAGGTGTGAATATAGAGCAGTGATGTGCCCTAATTTCCTTGTTGAATCACATCAGCTTCTGCAAATGTATACAGTTCCCTCCCACCTTGCTCAACTCCCAGCAGAAGCCTGGCTCTTTAAAAATCCCATGAATGTAAAAATGTCCTTGGGGAAAGGATTCATTCTTGAAGGCAACTGAAAAGTAGATTGTGTAAATTTGTAAGCAAATTTTACAACCTAGCTGCACTTCATGTGGGTTAACGTGTTTAGAGGGTGGGGGGGTAATGGAAAGAAAAGACTTTCCACTGACTTTATTGGGAAATGAATTAGGCTCAGTATGGAGGTGAACTTCAACAGCCTTATGCCTTCAATCTCCTTCCCAGATATTGGTCCTGAAGCAGCTGTGATCCATTTGAAGTTCCACTCAACTTTTCAACAGCTGGGTCTAATTTCTCATATACAGAGGAGATGAAGCCGACCACTAAAAGAGGGCATTTTTTTTCAGCACACAGTACATTTGCTAAAAATAAAGCTTTGGTCATTCTAAAACTATTTGTGAATTCATGCTGAATAATTAGGGCTGGGAAAGAAAGTTGGGTACAGTACTAGCAGCAGTGCCCCATTCTCTCCCTCTACACCTCCCCTTTCTTTTGTTGAAGAGCTCAGTGGTCACAGAACTCAACCAAGACATGAGACCCATGGTTCAACTTGACTTCTGCCTGTGGGTGTTTGAACCTGAAGAGTGCTTAGCCACTGCATTAGAGCAATCCAAGGTCAAGTGCTTCCAGTTGCTCCTGTTAATACTGATTTACTCTGTGTGGCTAAATATTCAGTAACATGGAGATAGGAACCTAGGTCTCCCAAATCTCAGGTGAGCTCAGGAGTCACTCTCATGCTCTTGCTCTCAGCCTCAGTGAATATCTACAACTCACCTTTCAGATAAAAGAGCAAACCTTTGACCACCATCTCCTCACTCCCTTCCCCCCACCCTAGTTTTGTGATTCTAGCTGTTTCCTTCCCCCCAACCTTTTTTTTTTTTTTTTTACAAACACCCAAAATGAAATGTTTCATGTCAAATGAGAAAATGTCAAACCAAATTCTTTTTTTCATTGAGAAAAAGTGAGAAATATTATATTAAATTTGAGAAGAGAATTTGCGGGGAGAAGTAGGGGTTGCTTTGGCTGCCAAATAGAAAAGTTATTCACAAAGCTGTACTGCAAGGATCAGCAAAGATCTCTGTACGAGACCAAAAAAAGAGCTGTCCAGAAGTTCATAAGAAAATTAATTGCACTCAGAAATAAAATGGCACTATAGTATTGTGACAGAGCACCTTTGGTGCCTGTCACTTTAACGGTGGGAGCAGGGAGTTGCCAGGTGGCTGACTGCAGCAGCCATTTTTCAAACTTAGGCCAGAAAGGCAGCAGTCTGGGTTGAGTAGCCATGGAGGTAACATTGTGCTAAGTTGCTCCTTGGAGATAAGGGTAGGAGCTATAGGGGGTGGTTTGGAAGTTCCTGGTCCTGGGTATAACTTGAAACTGCACCCTGCAGGGGAAGGGTGGTAGGGTTCCTAGTGGTGTGGGAGCCCCCAAGAAATGCCAGGCCAGTTACCTCCCTGGTGAAGGGTGTGTAGAGGTGCCTTAAAACCTCAGCCCCCACTATAAAGTGGAGAATATACAAACTATGGGGCCAGGCATGCTGAGGGAAAGGTGCCTGAGTCCCTGGGGGTGTAAGACCCCAAGCCCTGGAGAAGGGGCAGTGTGGAGCCCAGGAAGGGCATAAAGGTGACCCCTTTATGGAGGGGTGGAGAGTGATTCCAAGATGGGGCAGAAAGAGCCGAGTGGCCAGTGGCTAGATTCAGCCTAGGTTTAGGCATGGACTGTCACTCGCAAGCCAGGTTGCAAGAGTAAGCCTAATAGCATGAAGTCTGCTCTTGGGGAACAGGGAAGAGTGGAAGAGGCCCGGTGAGAGGAGGCAGAGTGAGGGAGGCCTGGTGAGAGGAGGGAGTATGATTGAGTAAGTGGAAGAGGCCCAGTATGGGGCAGAGTTTGGCCCGGCTTCTGGCTAGAGCATTTATAATCATGGATGCTATCTGCGAGGCATGGGCTAGGGTTTTGGAGAGGTTTGGAGTTGTGGATATCACCCCAGACATCAGGGGTTCAAAATGGGCAGTCTCCTATCTAAGTACCTTCCTTATTATTTATCAACAAGGCATGGCAGGAAAAGTATTTGGGCAGCATGCCTATAGGTAGGAGGTGGGCCACTGGCACTGGCCTTGGT
This sequence comes from Caiman crocodilus, assembly GCA_030014935.1. Taxonomy (NCBI): domain Eukaryota; kingdom Metazoa; phylum Chordata; order Crocodylia; family Alligatoridae; genus Caiman; species Caiman crocodilus. Next base: position 36,386,732 of record JAGPOW010001918.1, on the reverse strand, counting down.
TGCTTACTTACCCTGTCATAATTATTCACAATAAGAGTGACTATCTGGGACTATAATACAATATAGAGTCACACATTTATTTTACTTTAGGAATATACATGAGCTACTTAAATACTATGCATGTTTATACTAACAACACAGCAAGCTCTATAAGGCCCATATAAACCTTCACTTTGTGTTTTTAGTTTTTAGTTGAACAAATTCTTCTTTTTTATATTAAAAGGAAAAGCTTGAGAGCAATTTTACAATACAGATCTGTGTACAAATGCAATTGCAGGGTGGGGGGACCATATTTTAGTTTAGGAATGACAGGTAAAGTGAGTGCTATACAATGTAATTAATACTTCAGAGATTAAAAAAAAAAAAGAATGAAAAATTTAGAAAAACTCCAAGCCCAGTTCAAATCCTGCACTCATGGCAATTGTCTGATGGTGGTAAAGAATTCTCACATGCTGCAGTAATAGATGCAATGTTATACAAATCCAAAACAAAACATGAGTTTAAGAACTGGTAAGCAACTTTAATAACATAAACAGTTTCCTAAAGTCCCTCTTCCCAACAGGATAGCTAATGAATTCTCAGACCTGACTGAACTGTGACTCAATCTTAAATATAATACTATTAAAAATAGGCATGGACAAAAGTATAGCTGTACTCAGTGTGTAGAAAAATGAACAGTTAAAACACTTTAAAAATAGTAGCAATTTACATTAAATCTACTATAACTAATTTATCTGTTAGCTCTAAACTAGATCATGGCATCTTTACAGTAGTTTCACTCAGGCTTCGTGTTAGAGGTTCAGCTTCACCATACTACTATAGGACTGGGTAGATAAATTTATATTTTAACAAATCTTTTGCAGCCTCTTTACTCAAATTTACTTCAAAACACTGTTTGCTGTCCTCACTTCTTGTTTATAAAAAAAAGCTTTAACAACAACAGCAACAAAAAATTAAAATAAACTGAACAGATGCAACAAATTTATACTGCCCTCTCAATCTGATTTGTGATTTATCTCAAACATTCTTGATTACAGTCAATTTAAAAGATATGTCTGCTAGCTGGTGAGGACCCATTCAACGTGGAGAAATTATCTTGACAACCACTGATCAATCCATTCATTCTTTGCAGTCAAGTGCACATCTGAACAACCTCAAGCTTTTTGACCAAGCTTAGATTTGAGTGCAAACTCTGTGGCTCTGGCTTTCACCCACTTTTGAGGAAGGTAAAACTGTCATAATGGAAGAAACTAAAAACATAGAACTTTAAATTTATTAAACACAATCATTATTGTTTATATTCTCTCGATTTCTTATCTATAACTGGCTAATACAGACTAGGAAAATAAGGTTCTGAGTGCCAATAGGTACAGGAACAGTTCACTGTTTTCTAAGTTCCACAATGAGCAATTCAGTAAAGAAATGAGAGCACAATAAAGAGCAGAAAAGGGAAGTAGAAACCTCAGTCTACCACTGATTAGCTTACCTGAAGGCACTACTGAGCAGGCTGGGCCTTAGGTTGCTGGCTTTGAGTCACCACTACAAACACCCCTCAGAAACAAAGTCAGAAATTAACCAAAAGGCAGCCCTTGAAAATCAAACTTTAGCTCCTCTCACAGACAGGCCCAGTGACTTGAGACTCTTGCCTTAAGAAACACTATTCTACGAGATCTGCAGACAAGGTAGAATTTCAAGACTTGGAGGAGAGACATATCCCAACAACACTTCCTTGTCAGTTAACATTAAAGCCAGTTTTATACTGACACCAAAAGACAGCTTAGGGAGTGTGCAGCCCTGCAGCAGTACTGTGCCCAGCCAGAGGTCCAATTATGGTGGGAATGAATTTTTCTTGCTCAGTTCTCTTGAGTATAATATTTAGACAGACTGAAAACAAGAAAACCAAGATAGCAGGGGTTATGCATACTTTCTTTGGAAAACAGAATGACGGAGAATAATTTCAGTCAATGTTCTTCAGCATATTTGCTATTTTTTATTGAAAAAGATAGGAAAGTGCCTTTTGAGATCTTCAGCTCTGTAAAGAAAGATGAATATGGCCTAACATTAAAGAAGCTCAGCATGTATATTTGAATCAGAATAAATACAGTCAAATTTTGAGAGCAGATATAAGTGAGTCTGTTTTAAGTTGGTGGATCATACTCCCTCAAGGTTATAATAAGGGCTGGGGGGAAGGAGGGTTGTCCTTAAAGAATTCCCTTGTATTCTTCCTTTCATTACCAAGTCAGGCATTTAGCAACCGGCAGTTATGGGAATGAGGGTAATGCCTTAAATTTTTGTTTACTGAACGTTATCTTAACCCCCCTTCACCTGTGCCCTAAATCATCTTGGATAAAAGGGCAGCACTAGGACATCTCTCTGAAACTCATTACTGCTGATATAATGTGATTCAATAAATTCAAAGTTTTTCTGATATTTATTTGGCTATCAGGAGAGTGGAGAATAATGTAATACATGAATTTGAATTAGGAAAAAAGAGAATCATTTATACCATCTGCTTCTGGCTCCTTCAGATCTGAGAATTTTAGGACTCTATTCTGCCCTTATTTAGTCTCCCTTCTCATCAGGCTGGCTAAAACCAAGATAGACAAAGACCATTATCAGCAAAGACAACTTGTGGAAAAAATGGAAGGAGACTACAGATAAACATTATTCTACCAGTGAAAGCCTTAATCCACTAAAACCAATAGCAAAACTGCAATTTCTTCAGAGACCAAGTTTTCACCCCCTGCTGACTAGATAGGTTCTGGATGAATACATTCACTTTCCAGACTGAAGTCTTGGTGGGATTTCAAATGGCGCTTTAGGGTCAGATTCAAAGCTCACTGTATTCAGTGAATTCTTTCCACTGACATCACTGAGGTTTGTTTCAAATCCATCATGAACAAGTTTCAATTTTGCGCAAATAAGAGTGGCCTATTCAAAAGTAGACAGGATGACCTCAACTTGTGTGCTCTGGAGGATCAGTTGATGTGTGTTATGCATGATTACAAATTCAAACTGCTGTACCGTCTCACCTCCAGCCAAACCCCATACTTTATGACAATGATTTTCAACTACGGTAACATGAAATCTTTTTAAGGGTGCCATAGGATGCTGCTCAATAGTAGCTCTTTTAGATGTGCAAATGGGTGCAAACAGAAGTGCAGCTCTCCACTGTAACTGAGAATGCTTTGCAGGAAGTATCCTGAGTTACAAGGATCTCCTGGACCAAACTGAAGTTCACTGTAGTTCCAGGGGGAAAGGAAAACTAGCTGCTGGCTGCCATCCTGCAGGCAGTTTTCCCTAGCAATACCTGGTCCTCCCTGTCAGCCTAGACTGTTTTTCAGACAGGGAGGGAGGAAAGGGAACCCAGGGAGTTCATTCAAGCAATTCCCCAGCTAGCACTGGAGGGTGGAGCAGGAATATTGGAGCCTCCCTGAGGTGGGGAAGGGAGGCAGGAGCTCCAATTCACCTGTCCCATCCTCCAGCCGGGGTTGAAGAAACCCCAGACTGAACTCCCTCCCCCCCACCCCGCATTCTGAAAACAGCTTGGAGGCTGGCAGGCAGGTAGACAAGTTACAGAAAATGCTATGTTTTGGAACATCTTTATCTGAGTCCTTGTGCAATGAGGGTTTAGATTTTCATTCAATCATCCATTTTTGAAGTGGTCCGCAGCTGTGCACTAGTGTTTGGTCATGGCTATAAATTGCTTTCTGTGGCCAGATCAAGCAAAAATTGTCACTTCAGTCTGCGTCCATGATTCACAAAATAAACTCAAGAGATTTCAAATTGGAATCCATAGTGTGGAAAACATTTCTGGAACCTGTTTTTGTCTTTGTGTGCTTTACAACAAAAGAGTTTCTCTATTATTTTTCCATAGTAAAAAAATGAATGAAAGCCAAGAGCTGGCATTTTCCAAGGGGTGGTTTAAGTCTGGAAAGTATAAGAATCAATGTTTTCTGAAAAGCAGGAGAAAGTAACTAGATTGAGAAGCAATCTAGGAACTACAAAACACAATGAATGTATTTATATCTACATGAACAAATAAGTCTTCCCACAACTAAACATATTCAGACAGACTAGAACTGGTGTAGTTTTACAGATGCCCTAGCCATAAACTGGCCCTTCTCAAATTACATGGCTGATGGCAACTACAGCCATAGCCACAGGCAATTTTTAGGAAAGTGTCAAGCACAGAAAGAAATCTCTTTGTAGTCATTCAAATGAACTGCTTTCTTCATCTGCACTTTCCAAGCAGTCCAAGGACAGGAAAGGTGGAATGCCATCAAAGAAATGTATATAACCAAAAGTTGAAAAAAACATTTTATATAGAAATTTCTATACAAACTCAGCACCAGCAGTTAGGCTTGCCTTACCTAGTGATAATAGGGTTGTATTTTGGAAAGCCCAAAATCCCAAATCTCAGCAACGAGCAGTCACACTGTTTGCCTTTTAAAAACTGTGAAATATGTTCTGTTTATTATCACTTCCTATTAGTAATTATATTTCATAACATCAGGGTAACTCTAGTATATGCTGGCCTGGCTACAAGACCACCATCATGGCTGTAAGTGGAGAAATGGTTGAAAACCTTTATTTGTGCAGTCTTATCAAGGAAGCATTCCCTCCATTCTTACATACCAACTGCAAACAATTTTGGTTTATGTTTCATCCAAAAATTTTGCGCCATTTCCAGTTACAGAGAACTGGTACTAGCCTAAGACAGCTCCTTACTGTACCTTTAAAAAATGTAACATACCTAAAAACAGACTATTATGTATTAGGAAATACGATCGATTCAGATTTAATCACAAACTTATGTCAGGTCTGGGAAAAAACACTTCCAACCTACAGCTTCATGCGAGTTTTGAAATTTCAGAACTTTTTTCATTTGTAGGGTTTCAATGGAATTTTTTTTTCCTGAAAACACCCACACCAATTAAGCAACATTTTTCATTTATCTAAAGTAATTTTTGGTAAATACAGGATTTCAAATAACAATTTTGATAAACATTTCAAAGAAAATAATCATTAAGAAGAGTGTTGCAACAAAAAAGAAAAATGCTTTAAAAAGTTCCATACATTTATTTCCAAAAAGTGTTCAATGGAAAAACCTTTGTTCAACAACTTTAATGAGATTTACTTTTATGAGGAATAAAACATAAAGGGGGAAGGCCTACCTTAAAACAAGTTGAATAAAAATGGCTCTAAGAACCCCAGTTTTTTCCCTGGAAATCCTGTTTCTTATTGACAAACGAACATTTGTCTTGCAAGGTACCTGCAAGTATGGACAGGCCATTAAAAAGGAGAGACGGTCATTAACATCCATGGAACAAAGAGTTAAGAAGAAATCAGGTAGATTGCAATGATCCATAGTTAGTTGACTCTGTCACTGCTGCCTGAAGAGAAATGTTGCTGCCACTGCCAAGCAGTTTGTTTTAAATTTTGGGTGGACTAAGGATAAAAGAGGAGTGCAACTGCCTCACTGCACCACTGTGCCCCCCCACCATTCCCCAGATCTGCCTTTACTTGCAAGCCATAGTTCAGACTGCATAAGTGAACAGGGATCCAGCAGGAAAAAGGACTCTGAACAAAAGCATAAATTCATATTTCTAACACCTAAACTGAGTACTTACAAAATGTGATTGGCAGGAAAAGGTTTTACCTCAGAAAAGGAGGTTTAAAATAAAAGTGCACTTTATCCATCAAAGCTACATAACAAAAAAAATAATGGAAGTCTTTGTAATAAAACTTGATCAACATTCAATAACATTTATACTGATTATTTTCCTTTCAATGTTATCCTTGTTGGGCTTGTGCACCTTATACACTGGAAGTGATGGCAAATTTAATTTCTATATTTTTTTCACTTGGTCACTTCTTAGTGGCTGGAAGACTGGACACTTTAATGCATTTTTCTGTCTTTGGAGAAATTCTTTATATTAAGAAACTAGTGTCCAAGGTACAAATTTGCAACAAAATTTAGTGCTCAGCAGCTCCCTTTGAGAGCAATGGAATGTCCTTGTCCCCAGGAGAGCTGAAAATCCAGTCCCAGCTATGCAGTCAAATGAGCTAGGGTAGTTCTTTACTCCAAGATGGCATCCCACTAACACAGGCTCATGGATGTTCATTGGCACATAGGTTGGTAGAATTAGGTCTTGTTAACATATTCGTCCACAATTAAGAAGCTAAAAAAGTAGCCTTTTTCCTAAGCATCTGCCATTCTATTGGTAGGGAGGGGGGCCAGGGAGATGTGGGCAATGGAACTGGTGGGTGAACAGAACTTACAGTTTCATAGTTGGTAGGGTCAGAAGGGACCTGAGCAGGTCATCAAGTCTGATCCCCTGTCATGGGCAGGAAAGAGTACAGGGGTCAAATGACCATGTCTAGGTAATTATCTAGCCTCCTTTTGAAGGCCTCCAGGGTAGAAACGAGCACCACTTCCCTTGGAAGTTGGTTCCAGATCCTAGCCATCCTGTGAAGTAGTGCTTCCTGATATCCGGCCTGAACCTACTCTCAATCAACTTATGGCCGTTGTTCCTAGTTACTCCTGGTAGTGCTCAGGGGAACAGGGTCTCTCCCATTCCCTGCAGGCCCCCTTGGTAAGTTTATAGATGGCCACCAGATCTCCTCTCAGCCTTCTCTTGTGAAGGCTGAACAGGTTCAGGTCCTGTAGCCTCTCCTTGTAGGGCCTGCCTTGCTGCCCCCTGATCATGCAAGTGGCCCTCCTCTGGACCCTCTCAATGCTGTCCACATCCCTCCTGAAGCACAGCTCCCAGAACTGGACACAGTACTCCAACTGTGGTCTGACCAATGTCACATAGAGGGGGAGGATCACCCCCTTGGACCTGCTCGTGATGCATCTGTAGATGCATGACAAGGTGCGGTTAGCTCTACTGACTGCGTCCTCTCACTGGCAGCCCATGTCCATTTTGGAATCAATAATGACTTCAAGATCCTTTTCTACCTCTCTGCTGATGAGAAGAGAGTTCCCCAGCCTGTAGGTATGCTGCTGGTTCTTCCTCCCTAGGTGCAGTACCTTGCACTTTTCAGTATCGAATCCCATCCTATTCTCATTCGCCCACCCCTGTAACCTGTCCAGATTTAGTTGTAGCCTGTCCCTCTCTTCTAGTGTGCCCACTTCTCCCCACATCTTAGTATCATCTGCAAATTTGAACAAGGTGCTTTTCACTTCCTCGTCCAAGTCGCTGATGAAGCTGTTGAAGAGTACAGGCCTGAGGACTGAGCACTGGGGAACTCCACTGCCCACATCCCTCCAGGTTGAAAATGACCCATCCACCACCACTCTCTGGGTGCGGCCCTCCAGCCAATTTGTGACCCATTTGATCGTGTAGGCATTGACACCACAGTTGCTTATTTTTTTAATGATAATGGGGTGAGAGACAGTGTTGAAGGCCTTCCTGAAGTCCAGAAAGACTACATCCACTGCGACACCTGTATCCTATGATGTTGTGACCTGGTCATAGAAGGCCACCAGGTTGGTCTGACAGGATCTGCCTCTAATGAACCCATGTTGGTCACAAGTAAGCATTATGAAAAAGGCTACTTGAACATGAAGGTAAGCGCCTAATTTCAGGCACTTCTGTTTGACAAGGTGAGCTGAGGTAATTGATGTAAATCAAATATTAATTTCATTAAAAAATCCTAGATGCATCTAAATCAAATAGAGGATTGTGGGGTCCTGTGGTTTATTTAATAGGCTTAAACATAGCAATGTTGCAGGCAACTTATAAGAAATGCTAACAGCAGATGCCAAAATAAATGATGCTGGAGAGAGTGTTAATAAGAGCAAGTTCTCTAAGCTTGACCTTCAGTTTAGGGAACAATGGAGAGCCATGCTGTGTAAAGGCTCCTAATTACTCCTATTCCTCAGGCCAACTCCCCCCAGACACTGACTAATATACTCATAATTCTAATTAAAAAACAAAACGTGCCACTGGGCACGTGTCCCACATGAGGCAGGAGTTGCCAACCGTGTCATTAACTAAGTTACTAGCAAAATGAGACAGCTTGGCCACAGAACAAGGTTGTTAGAGGGGGCAGCTTCTAACCAAGGCGGGCCCAGCAGCTCCCCTGGATTGGGCCCACGGCAGTACCCCACTGGAGGGCCCTACAGCTACCAAACAGCTCTTTGCCTACCCCACCCTCCTTCCAATCTTTCTCCCCCTTCCCTGTGGAGTGCTACTGGGCAGTCACTTGGGTATGGGGGCTCATGAGTGAGTGGGCAGCCACGGGGCCCAGCAGGGTTGTGTAGGCTGCAGGGAGACCAGGAGCAAATAATAGGAATCCCTCCCACCTTCCCTCCCTTCCCCCACCTGGTTGCCACTGCCACTCTGGGCTGATCCAAGCAGTGGTCTGAAATCTGTGTAGCAGAGGGGGAGTCCAAGTGGCAGGGGAGCAATTGGGGGATGAGGGATTAATTGGGGGTGGTTCAAGCAACATGGTAAGGGTGGGGGGGGGCTATGCCCCAGCCTGTACTGTGGCTAGAGCGTTGGGGAGCAGGAGTGGGCATGGAGCAGAATTGGCAGCTTTTAGCCATGCTCCAGCTCACCAACCTTCTAGCATCGGGTCAGAGTTGGAAAAGGATATTAACCCTGATGTGCAATTACTCATAATATGTGCTAACTTTAATGCCAACTGACATTGCTTATAATTATCACATACTAATTGTAATGTGTAACTAAGTCTAATTAGACTGTGATCTATCCAAAAGAAACAGGTTGAGTTCTCTGTGACCAACAACTCAGCAGAGCCATGTTGGGACGGCAGCAGCACGGATTCCTTATATAGAGTTGACTGCTGGGAACATGCTGGTTCCCCATCCCTCCTAGAACAGCAGGTTTCTAAGTTTTATGATGCTTGGAGGAATCTCACCCTTCTCAAATCAGTTGTTTCAGGCAGTCTGCAGACTCAGGTGTACTCAAAACACATTGCAAATGTGAAGCTGAGATTCTGTTCATCATCAGATGAAAAGGCAGAGCTCCTTAACACTTTGCATGAGTATTCCTGAAACTAGGTAAGAACTTGTCCCCTCTGAGGTGCAGAGAATACGGTGATAACAGCAGTCCACATAAAATCAGTCCCGAACAGGTGAAGATACTCTTAGATCATATGGATGTTTTCAAGTCAGTTGGGCCAGATGACCTGCATCTGAGAGTGCTGAAGGAACTGATGAGCACATAGCAGTGCCCCTGGTGAGGCTTTTGGAAGAGTTGTGGAACTCAGGAGTGGTCCCAAATGACTGGAAGAGGGCTAACGTGGTGCCCATCTTTAAGAAAGGAAAGAGGGATGACCCTGCTAACTATAGTCTTATCAGTCTGACTTTGATCCTAGGAAAAATCTTTGAAAAAAATTGTCAAGGAGGCCATCAACCACAAGCTTGTAATTGGTGGGGTACTGAGAAACAACCAGCATGGCTTTGTCAAGGAAAGGTCATGCCTAACAAACCTGGTGTCCTTTTATGACCAGGTAACTAACCAGCTGGACACGGGACAGGAGGTGGATGTCATCTGCCTAGATTTCAGCAAGGCCTTTGATACTGTTTTTCATGAAATCCTATCAATTAAGTTGGAGAGTACTGGCCATGGCCCTTCATCTGGGTAGAGAGAACCCTCACCATATCCATTTGATGGGTGGTGGTCCACTGACTGGCACTGCATCCAAAAAGAGCCTGGGGGTGACAATTGACCAGAGGATGAATATGAGCTGTCAGTGTGATGAAGTCACCAACAGAGCAAATAGAACTCTGGTGTGCATCAGCAGATGTATCGCCAGTAGAGCCAGAGAGGTGCTCCTCCCCCTCTATTTGGCGTTGGTCAAGCCACAACTGGAGTACTGTGTATAGTCCTCAGCACCATACTTCAAGAAGGAGGTGGACAAGCTCAAAAGGGTGCAGATAAGGGCCTCCTGCATAATCAAGGGCCTAGGGGACAGGCTTTATGAGGGGAGACTTTAGGATCTGGGTTTGTTCAGTTTGAGTAAAAGATGGCTGAGAGGGGACTTGATAGTCACCTACAAACATGTCAAGGGAGAACACCAGGATCTGGGAGAGCAACTTTTCAGAAAAGCAACACCCCCACACCCACTCCCAGAGGATGAGGACCAATGGGCACATGCTAATCAAGGAAAAGTTTAGGATAGTGTCACAGGGGGACAAGTCCTGGGGGCACTCCGAAGCTCCCCAAAGGAGCCACGGAGGTAGAGGTGAGCGGCAGAGGGGAAAAAGAAAGGAAAGAAAAATGGCGGTTACTCACCTCAGGATCGCTGGAGAACCCCGCACGCAGCTGGAACGACAGCAGGACACACCTGCAGACAGCGGGTGACGTCAGCCCGAGGTACCGGCCAGACAGAATAAAGGAAGAGGCTGCGGCAGGGGCGAGGGGAAGCACGTGGCTGCCGGGCAGCGGCTGGAGTTGTGGAGTGGGTGGAGCAGGCTCCGAGCAGGGAAGTGAGCCTGGGAGACGCGGCTCACCGGAGCCGGCTGCTGCCGCGTGCTCCAGGCTAAAGGGCAAGCCCAGAGGATACAGGATACCAGAGCCGGCTGCTGGCATGTGCGCTGGCAGGGGGAGAGGGACTGGAGGACCCCGAGAACCAAGACCAGCAGCAGATGAGCCACCCGGAGGCTGCGAAGAGCCCCGAGAGGGACGGAGGTCGGGGAGTGTCGTAACCAGAACGGGTGAGCCAGGGGAAAGCGGGGAGCGAGCCGCAGGCGTGTGGAGGGACCCGCGGACCGGAGAAGGCCCAGAGGGAGGACTGTGACCCGAGACAGACCCAGGTGGGAGAAGGGAACCTTGGGACCGCCCAGAAAGAGAACGTCCGGACTGGCGGGAGCCAGAGAAAGAGGTCTACGGCAGGAAGAACCCGGAGAGGGTGTCTCTCCCAGGGGAGTAAGTTAAAGAGTGGTGGGTAGCCAGCCCGGAGGGTGAGGGCTAGTGAGCAGAGCTGTGTGTAGCAGCTTTGCGTAGGGGCCAAGACCCCATTAGACAAACAGCGGTGTTTAAGTTGTTAGAGCATTCCTTTGTTTGTGTTACCCCGGGTAAGACGGGGCTGTGGGGTGAGAGTAGGCAGGGAGGAAAGCCTTCCACGTTGGTGGCGGCCATAGAGAGCAGCAGCAAGAACACCTGGAACCGCCGGGCAGGGTAAGGGTGAG
>JAGPOW010001918.1:36329730-36375465 GCA_030014935.1 Caiman crocodilus | reverse complement strand
AGTAGGCAGGGAGGAAAGCCTTCCACGTTGGTGGCGGCCATAGAGAGCAGCAGCAAGAACACCTGGAACCGCCGGGCAGGGTAAGGGTGAGGTGAAAGGAGGGGAGGAGCCTCGCAGAAGATCTCAACTGCGGGTAGCCAGAGGGGACAGCCGCCCGGAGGGAAGCTCCACCCACTGGAAGATCAAAGTCGTGGCAGATGAGAAGGGGCAGACCCCGGAGCAGAAAGAGACCTGCCCCAAGGCTTCCTGCGACAGCCAGCTGAATATCTACAAAACCTCGGGGCAAAGAGGCCCAGGGTAAGATGTTTGACGTCCGGTGGCTACAGATAGATATACAAAAACCCCTTATTTTCCATACAGGTAACTAAATCTGGAACATACTTCCAGCAGAGGTGGTGCAGTTGCCATCCCTGGCAGTGTTCAAGAGGAGGCTGGACAATGACCTTGTTGAGCTCATTTGAGCCCATGGCAGGGAACTGGACTTGATAATCTTACAGGTCCCTTTTGGTCCTTCTTTCTATAATTCTATCAGAAGTTTCAAGGAACTGCAACCCCAGATACACATCCATAGTGTCTTGGGGTAAAACTATTAAAATGCTGTACAGCATTACAATTTATGAAAGACTTTTTCTTGCAGATCACCACAAGTGTCCCCAGATTCAAGAGTCAGTTTTAAGTGAGGGCCACCATATTTTAGCACTCTCCAGACTAACCTAAACTATGCCCATCAACTATGGTCACTGGAGCTAGTACTCTAGCCAAGAATGAACAAACTATAGTACAGCACTGGTCATATACTGTACTTCCCATATAACCGGCACACGTAAGGGTGCAGTGAAATGTGTATGTGCCACTGGAGCCCACTACACTCTGAACAAGAGACTTTTCTCTGACAGAGGAAAGCACTTCTGGAGGGAGAATGGGGCATCCTTCAGTTTTACATAGCATAACTGGTACATTATGAAAATTCCTGTATAAAATGTTTGGGAAACTTGCTCTCCATGAGGCCACTAGCAAGACGTATATTCAGAATCACAGAAGCCTACAAGTTATTGCCTCTGGCAAAATAGGCCAAGTGAGAAATGAATATAGCCCGTTTTATTGGCCTAATCTCACAATTCCTTCATCCCCCTGCAGGCATTAGGTATTCCATGGATTAGAAAACATACATGAAAGGCAGCCAGCCCTTGCCTTGCATTGCATTTGTGACTATGCATAACTAAGCCCACTCTGTCACAGTAGAAAGCAAGGTCTGGCAGTCTTTCCAACAGATAATTTATAATACAGCTGGCACCAAGTTATTCTCTCTTTCTCCCTTGTTCTTGATGCTTTAGGAGTTCACTGACCCCTAAAGAGTTGGCCTAATGTCAAATGCTACAAAAATAAGGAAATTCACATTGGATGAAAACACAATAGCAAGCAGTGAGCCCCCAGAGCAGGAACCATGGCTACCGCTCTCTATGTACAGCACCAAGTATAATGCAGTCTTTGGGTGCTATTGTAATCTGACTGTTAAATGATGATGATTAAAGAGATAGACTTTTGACATTATCTGTATTCTGATAGAGAGAAAGAAACTATCTGGAAAGAAACCATTACTTCTGGGGTATATGATTAGGGATCTACCAAAATCACGGTAGAAGTTCGCTGTGTGGCGGCTACTTTAATCTTGCAGTTTCTTGGGCGTCACCCCTTCCCCACTGCTGATTGGCAGAGGGACCTTGCCACTTGCTACTGATCAGCAGGGAGGCAAAAAACATAGTTTTAAATATGGTGTGGTTGTTGCCTCCTGGCCAGTCAGCAACAATCAGCAGGGGTGCCAGGGCTCCTCAACCAATTGGCAGCAAGAGGTAAAAAACACACCTTATTTAAAACCATGCTTTTTACCTCACTCACTCTGCCTCATCAGGAGTGAGTGGTGGAGAGTGACCCCTCCACCAATCGGGAGCAGGGGTTCATGATGGAAACTGCTTAATTAAAGGAGTCGCTGTGCAGTGCACTTCTGCCACAATTTTGGTAGGTCCCTACACATGAGGAATTCCCTGGTGAGCTTTACTTTAAAACTAATGAGCTGAATGTTTAAACCACAGCTTTGTATACAGTACTCTTCCTACTTAGGCAATAAGGAAATGGAAAGAAATGTTTTATTTGCCACTTTCTCAGTAAGGAAACTCATAGACTGATCCTCTTTGTTGCCCTGCTATACAGCTTGGGTACAGAACACTTCTCCACTGTGGTAGTATTTCACACTTATTTGCCCAACAGGATTTGACCCACAAGATGAAAGATACCAGACAATTTTACTGATATTAATCTAGTTGCTATTATTGTAGTAATGCTTATACTGAGTTGGATGCTGTGCTGTTCTCAGCAGGAAAAAAAATAACCTTAAGTATAGGATGGTTCTTAGAAAGTTCATCTTGAATAAATGAGTAAACACATTTGTTTCCAGTGTCTACTTAGTGCCACAGCCAAGTTGGTGCATGGTGCAGGGTCATGTGCAGAATGCCCCTCTGCACACTACTATGAAACATTACTTGCATTTGATTTGGTGCCCCCCCAATGCAAGGGCACCCAGTACTAGTGCACTGCTGCTACTGCTCTTCCTATGATACTGCCTACCACCATGCACCCTTTCATATATGCCACATTTAATAATGAAGTGTATTAACTGGAAAATAAAAAGTTACTGACTGCTGGTTGAGGACATTCCACTGAAATGAGTCCTGTGACGACAGGAACAAAGTGTCAGTGCTATTTTGCCCAATACAGTGTTTGGGATTAAAAGAAAAAAGCTCTCTTTACCGGTGAAACAAAATCACAATTGGCAACGGAAAACATGTTCTTGTGCATCTGTTGTTTTCTTTTGCTTTTACTTTAATGAAAGGTTCACCCTCCTGCCTGTAAAGTTAAGCAGTCCCTTCTGAAGGCTTCTGCAGTCTGTACTTTCCCAACAAGTCATGTTGCACAGCTACAGATGAGCTACTGGAATGTACAGACCTCAAAACACTGTTTTCAGTCTAAACAGACATCACTTTCAATGTCATTTGGCACCTCTTCTGTTCATTTCTTTAAATGCTGGTCCACGTTCATTAGGTACCTTGGAAATAGCATTTTCTATCCTACAAGCACGTCTCAGAAAGGTTACCAAGACCCTGCAGTTCTGTCAAGAAAAGGTCACAGAAGATGTAAAGAAAATCCATACCAATGAACATGAACCATTTTCATGGAGTTTAAAAAAGTTTTTGCCATGCCTTAACTGGTAAGAAGCAAGAAATGAAACCAGTGAAAGAATACAGTGTAGTAAGAGTTAAAGAGAAATAACCTACAATAAAATGAAGAGACAGATAATGCTGCTGGTTTCTACTGATAAACTAACACTAATTTGCTATGACTTCTTAAAACTTAAGTGACTTGACTTCTCCATGTCACATTTACCTAATCCTAAAGTCATCAAACTTGAAGCAGATGTGATTTGTAAAGCAAATTCTTGAGTCACGGCATTTTGGAATATGTAAGAATTTTCATCGCCATAGGCAAAAACCTTGCCCCTCTTGCAAAGTGTGTGCCTCATGCGACTCAACTCAAAGAAGAAAGGACTTTACTTTTACTTTACTTTTATCGGAAGTTAAATCAGAGCACCTCCATGAATCTACTAGGGAAAGAACTACTGCTCTATGTATAGATTTTATCCCTTCAGTGCTGGGAAGAGAGGGAGACAGACCTCTCAAACAGTACTTCCCCCAAACTGTTTTGTACCCCGAAGAGCAACCACTCTGGCTCAAGAGATCCTTTAAAGCAATAGGACCACACACCAACACACTCCTTGAGCCCCCACATGAAGCTCAGATGGAACGCCACTATACAATTGTATATAGTCCTCATTCCAGTACCTATCTGAATGTTTAGGAAACCTTAACTATAAATCACAGCACACCTCAGAGAGATACAATCAACTCTATTTTATAGAGGAAACTGATAAATTAAGCAACTTTTCCAAATTTTTGCAGGAAATCTGTCAGGAATAGATCCCCAGTCTGATACCCTCAATCCAAAGCCATCCTTCACCTGTGGCAGCCACTGCATCATATGAGAGCATGCCACGCTTAGAAATTCTGTGGGCTGCTATTTGTAAAAGAACTATGCTGCCAGGCTGCTGGCAAGAGCAGCCACAGAAGAGATGGCATGGAAGCAGACAGCTCTCAAACAATAGCTGCGTTCTCCCTTTGATCTAGGATGGGGATGGACTTGCACTCTGATGCAAGCCCAGTCTCTGAACATAAGACTTCCTTACATGTAATTCCTACTTTTATATGAGTTTTAGCAGAGGAGAAGCAGCCTTGTCTTAACTTCGTAACAGAGCAAGACCCACTGAAACACCTTTTATCTACACAAAGATACGATTTTTCCAGCAGGATATTTTTTTTAAGAAAGCCCATTCAAAATTATCAGACTGCACCATTCAAGCTACCTGGCCCAGGAGAGCCATGCTTACATGCCCAAAGGCAGAACCAGGACTCTCACCAATCATTTAATTGTACAAAAACTCCAGAAACACAGAATAAAGTAAAGAAATGTCATGAAGCAGGGACAAAGTGCTTCAGCTGATGCGATTAATAAGCCTTATAACAGCAAAAACAGCTTGGCAGTTCATCAGTTCTTTTTCTGTAATTAGTATTTAAGAGCAAGTACCCAATTATTCACTGTCTTGCTCCCCTGATTGCCAAGATCAAAAGAAACAATATGAACTAGGAAAAAACAAGTGATTCATACAAGTGACTCAGTTTTGCCCTGGAATTCTTTATGTAGCTCAGAGGTTAGAGAAGTGGTTCTGTTACTCTCACTCACAGAGCTTGTACCTGCAGCCTTTCACCTCTGCAAGGATGTTTACCGGTTAACAGCCAGGGCATTGCAGCACTCTGCCTGCTGCCTATTCCATCAGTCATGATTGCTGCACTATTAACCTGTTCTTACTTAACCTCATTTGGTTGCATCCATTATGTATAATAATCATTTCCCCATCACATGCTTGGACTGTAAACTACAAATATAGGACATAAAACTGGAAAGGATCTCCTTATTCATCAAACCCAGTCCCCTGCCACTGCAGGCAACAACTAAGTTGTATGATCTTTAATAAACGGATCAAGTTTGATCTTAAAACCATTTAGATTTATTTTTCCCATGTCTCCTTTGGATTGGCTGTTCCAGAACCTCATTCCTCTGATGGTTAAAAAATTTGTAATTTCCAATTTAAATGTATTTATGCTTTTTTTATACCCATTTTTTTCTCATGTCAATAATGCCTGCTAGCCTAAAAAAATATTTTTCCTGCCCTTGTGTTCACCCCAATCCCCTGCTGTATTTACAAAGAACAAACCTTCTCAGGACTCATTTTTGAAAATGAGTGCTTTTCATTTAGTTTCACAACTATACCCCCCAAAAAGCTCAACAGATTGCCCACGCCAAAGTGATCTATTGGACATAGCATACAAAGGAGTGATGTGGCTAGCATCAACCCCAACAGCATTTGACTCTCCCAGCCTGAACGACCAGGCACCCATCTACACCAATTCAAGGTCACACCTCTGTTGCTGTAGGGAAACACCTTAACCATTCTATCACCGGGCCTCAGCAGTGTGTGGTACCACGGCATTCATTTTTTCACTGCTTTGAATGGAAATACTTTGCCTGATGCATTTTCGGCTCACACTTGCCTTTTTCATAACTACATCATGTAGTCACCCTCTGTCAGACAAATGCATCTAGGTCTCGCTTTCTCTATCACTTAAAAAATGTGGAGTTCCCAGATTATAGCAGAAATTCTTGCTATTATTAGCCCCCAAATACATGACGTAGCACTTTGTAGTGTGGACTTTAATTTGTTACTCTGGATCTGAGGATAGGGAGACTAACTTTTAATGACATTGTGTATTGCACCTAGAAAAACAGGGCCTTGACCCCCATTTGGGTCTCCAGGTATGACTGCAATACGAATGATGAAAACGGATATAACAATTCAGATGAATTACACAGAGCACCTATAAATCTGACAGAGATATTGACAGGGGATCTGATTGGACCTAGGACAGTTTTAGGCAGAAAGGCATACAAAACTTATGCGGACAGAGAAATAAAGACCAATGACGAGATCCTAACTCGGTGGTCTCCAACCTTTTTAAGTAGATCACCTTTGTCATTTAAAATCAACCCAAGATCTACCATGTGCCACTGTGCACTCCCCCGCCCCCAGCAGGTAAGTCTGTGGGGATGGGGGAGGGGAACAGATTGCGGCAGAGGGAGAAAAAATTATTTGGGGGTGTACCACCTCAGCAGGTAAGTCCCACCTGGCCGAAGCCCCACTCAGCTTACCCCTGCTCTTGCCTCTGTGGCACTGTCTCTCACTGCAGGGGAGGCCTCGATCTAGCCTCCGCTCCTTCCCTCCCCCCGGACTGACCTGCTGGGCTGGGGTGCACGTGTGCTTGCATGCGGTCACGCAGCCCCCTGCCCCAGCCTCGGATTGACTCCAAGAGGCTCTGAGATCTATCGGTGGGTGGCCACTGTCCTAACTAGAAGACCCCCTTCCTCTAAAGTCGACACCAGAGCAGCACATCTAGTGTTAGCAGCGCTCTTCACCAGCAAAGAGCTGCCCGGGTACAGCTAATGTGTCTTCAACAGCATCTAAGCTACCGTTCCTTCTCCAGAGGTAGAGTCCAGATGAGGAGGGAGAAGGAAAGATGAGCTGAATACAAGCTTTTGAATTAAAGCCCCATTGTGAAACATTTCCAGTCACTGAGAAATAACCTCCTGGACGTTCACATCCCTTATAGACAAGGCTCTTCCTCACAGGAGCAGACCAGAATCTCCCAGCCAACACGTTATTTCTGAAGCGATCCCCTGCTTCCTCAGCCGACGGAACAAAGAGGTGGGCAGCGTTTGTAGCGGTGGTCCCTGTGCTCCTTCTCTTGGCACCTCCCTCTGCCGACAGAGCGCACAGGCATGTGGGCAGGGGGTGGGGCGGGATATCTGGACAAGTCCTAGTTCCAGACACTAACCCAACATCAAGATTTGGGGTGTTCTTTTTGGGCCCCTGAAAAACGACCTCTGTGTAGCCGCGATGCAGCCTCAGGGCTGCCTCTACTCGTCTGCGAGCCCAGAGACGGCCGCGCGGCCCCGCACGAGCCCTGGAGATCCGTCCTCTCGCCCGCTCCGCCCGCGGCAGCCGAGGCGCCGCCCGGGGCTGACATCCACGCTCCAGCCCGGGCCCGCGCCCGCGCCGCTGAGGGGAAGCGCCCGGGCTTCTGCCCCGGCCCCGGCCCGGCCGGGACCAGCTCTGCCGTCGCCCACCTGCCTCCCGCGGGTCGTCTCCGTCCGGCCCGGGCCCCGGCTCAGCCCCGCTCGACCTCGCGCCCACGGCTGTACCCTCCGCCGGGCCGGGAGCCGCGGGCGCGAAGCGCGTTGGTGCAGCGCCCCCGCGAGCGATGCAGCGGAGCAGGGCCCCGCGTTGCCGCCTGGAAACCAAACAAGCCGGTTAGCAACCGCCCGGCCCGGCCCGGCCCCGCCGCTTACCCCGCGCGGTGCAGCCGGAGCCTCCGCCCGGGTCCCCGCAGGGGAGGTGCGCCCGGCCTCGCGCCCCGGGAGGAGGCAGCCGAGCTCCAGCAGGGGCTGTCCCGCCGGCGGAAGGCTGCCCGGGCCGGAGCACCCCGGGGAGCAGAGGGGAGGGAGCGGGCTCTGCCCTGGTCCCCTCCCGCCCCCCCGACTCGTTCTCCTGCGGCCCCGGCTGAGCGAGGGCTGTGGTAAGGTAAGAGGAGCTCGCTCCGTTACCAATACTGCTACTTCCTCCTTTCCACCCCCAAAGCAAGGCAGTGCCATCACTCCGTCGTCTTAACAGCTCTCCCAAGCAAGCTGCTTTTCAGCCCCAGCCAGGGCTATGGTCTGCACTGTGATGATAATCCTTAGATAAGGATTAACCACCGCTATCATACTGTGAGCTGTAGCCCAGGATCCCTGCTCAAAGGAAATGTGTAATTAAATCCTTGAATTATGGCTTCAAAGCTTCATACCTAGACATTTTCCCACAGCCTAGCTCCTTGCTGTAGGCTCTTTCTTCCCAGGACTTCCCTAGGGTCCCTAGCAGCACTCTTCGCACTTCCAAATCCTTGGTCCTAATCCAGTTGATGCAATCAGTGGAGGTCACTCCTGACTGCAAGCAGCCAAAGGGAAACAAGGCATTTGGCACCTCCTGCTGTCCCGCTATGCTACCTTTTCAGCATGAGGCCTAGATCTTGTGTTTCGTCCGACTGTCCAAACTAAGCAAGTTGCCAACAGGAAAAAGTCTATGGTGCAGTGGACCCAGCACAGGACCAGGATTCATGGACTCCCAAATTCTAATTTTAGTTCTTCTACTAACTTCCTGCACTTAACATCACCTCTGCTTCTTGAATTGCAGATTAAAGATGATCCTTATCCTGTCACACAACATGGGTGGGAAGATTAATAATAGAACTGTAGTTGGGAAAGTGGCAAATTCAGTTTTTAACAGATTAAATTATTTCTAATTATACCTGTACACTAAATCTTTTTCCACTTAAACATATTCCCTTTCCTGTCCACCCAGCACCAGCTGCGTGGGCCAGGTTCAAGAATGTTGCTCAGCACTGTGACCCAATGTAGTTGCTATTTGTAGAACAGCAACTATATTGGGTCACATTGTCATCCCAATGTAGAATGCACCTGTTGTTGCTTCAAATTTCACTGAGACGATAAAAAACAAGAAGCTGAAATGCTCAACCACCAGAGTACCAAGCACATATTTGCACCGATGGGCACTAATTTACTGCTTGGGAACTTGGAGATTTCTTCAACAGGGAAGCGTGGGTAAAGGATAAATATATGATTAGGGTTAACCTGTAGATGGAATCCTGGGGGACCATGCTAAAAGTTTTGGTGCTAGCTCTCACAGAAGTTATATTCCCCATGTCCCAATGCTTACTTCTCAACTGTGAAACATTAAACTTTAATATTGTTTTAAGTCTTACTCCCAGTAATGACTGTAAGAGCTCCTTCTCCTCCCTAGAATGCTGCTCTCACACTGTAGTCATCTCATCATTGGAATTCTCTCCTTGTCTTGACCATGGACATACAATTATTAGTGACACTGAAAATAATTCCAACTGCAAATGGTTTAAAAAACTTTGCCCTATGCTGGGGTTTAAAGCCATCTGTGTCGATGCATCAATGCAAAAGCATAGTGTACATGTGCTGTGCCAGCAAAGACCTGTCTTCAACTAGCATGGCTTGTCTTGGCTTTAGATTTGAATAGGATGCCTGTTGGTGAGTTATGGGTTACACTGGTATGGCACATCTGTACATGGGTCGTTATACACAACCCTACTGTAGACAAACATGCTCAGAGCTCTGTGCTTGGTCTGAGTATCATGCCTATGGAGGCAAAGGCTGCCTGGGGAGAAACCATAGGTCAGAGTGATTTCTTGTACAAGTAGGTTGAAGGCAAAATACTTATAATCTGGAGAAAGGAAAACAAAGGAAAACCTCCAGACACCCATGAGATTTCTGATCTGCACTTTGTTTCAGGTTGGCTTCTCATTTCTTACTAAAAGCTTGGAGAAAGATCCAGGGGATTGGATCATGAAGGAAAATTGGAGTCAGATGCATTCAAAGGCTTTGTAAGTGGCTGTGTGTTGATGTGCTGACAGTGGCTAAAGTAGATCATGGGGTAAAAGAAAAGCTCAGAAGTCTTGGGGGCAGATGCCAGGAAGGGCTAGAGTTTAAATAACTACCTATGTAAAATTTAGAATGTATATTTCTGTATCTCCTCTGCCCCCTCTTTCCTTCTTTCAGATAATATACTCCGCTTCAAAATGTCATATATATGAATGATTATTCTTATTCCTTCTTATTCCTCTTAAGACATGGAGCACCACTAGGAAACATCTTTCCTTTCCTGGGGAAAGGTGCCAGAGCTTTTCACTTCCTTTCCCTGTGACAGTGGGATATTTGTCACTTAAGTGCACCAAGACTCTTGGTTTACTGCTTTGGCTCTTCCTGTGAAGAAGTTATCAGATCTGCCCTGCAACTGAGTCTTCCAGACAGGACAGGATATAAATCTAAAAAACAAGCAACCAAAGAAACAAACTTTTCTCTAGAGTCCTTCAGGAGTGCAGATATATGTCTGAACATGCACTTCATTAACAAAGAGCAGTGGGGGGGGGTCTATAGGTCCACTCCTTCTGGTGACAGAGTTCAAGCAGGACCTGCTGGCTGATGGACTGGAGCAGGGAAGACTGGGGAAAGAAGGACTACAAAAAAATGTAACTGAGTAAAAATTCCCTAGGTAAAAGCATTTACTACTTGGAATTTACAGCTAGAATGAGAGGTGCAGGATTCAACCTTCTATTGATGTTGCTAATACATAACATTTAAAATGCATCTGTTTGACCCCATTCTTGCCTAATAATCTTACCATGTGTATCCACACTGGAGGTTATTATGTCAGCATTGTCCCACAATTACCTTTCACAACCTCTCCTGTCACTCTTTGGGGACTGACATTTTTTCAGGGACATTCAGCCTTACCATGTACAGTGACCAAACATATCCTCTCTCCTCTTCAAAACTAGAGAGCGCTTTATTTTCCAAGTAAAAGACAAAACACAACACCCAAATTAACAGAAAACAGATTGTAGTAGGCTTTACATCAGTCATGCCCTCGATGCACCATCCTGTAGGTTCCCCAGCAACACTCCATTCCGACTACCTTAAATGAAACACATTGGTATTTATAGAGAAAAAATAATAAAAATGCAAAAAATTTCTAAAAATATCTATACAATTACTACTGAAAACACTCTCTAGAACAGCATTAACACTTAGTTACAAATAAAAAAAATAACAGATCACGTGAATCACAAATCTGGAAATTTTAAGAACATATAAAAATTGATGAGTTT
Organism: Caiman crocodilus; assembly: GCA_030014935.1. Lineage (NCBI taxonomy): Eukaryota > Metazoa > Chordata > Crocodylia > Alligatoridae > Caiman > Caiman crocodilus. Next base: position 36,364,495 of record JAGPOW010001918.1, on the reverse strand, counting down.
GGCTGGTGTTTTTGAAAGGAATTGAGAAGTGTTAATGAAAGGTGTTGATACCCGTTATAGACAACTAAGAAATGTATGTTGTAGTTTTATTAGCCATATTGGTAACATTTAATGAATTATGTAACTTGATGTAGTTTATGTATAGCTATACTGTGACTGCAAAACAATGCCAAGATCCTTAACCAAAATGCTATTCACTTTCAAAACGTGTCAGTGGGAAATATATTTAGAGGCATGGAGAGAAGAGGGAGCAGCTTTAGGGCAACTGGCTGCCATCCATGTGGAAGTCCCAGTTAATGGTGAGCAAGATGCATCTCAGAATTAAGAGAGACTCTCCGGTAAAGGATCAATTTTCATTGACATACTGCAGAATTGTAATGCCACCTTAACAGTAACTACTTGCTACTTCGAGTCCTGTTAACTGTTTCACTAGATTCTTCCTTACATGACTCATGTAGAAATCATGACTCACTATTCATTATCATCTGCTGACAATATAATCATAATACTGTGATGAGAAGGTGGGTTTTTGTCATTTAAACCGTCTCTAATTTCATATTAAATAGCATAGAATATATTTCAAATGTGCAAAAAATATGTGCCTTCCCTACAAGATAATACATCAATCACTATCAATAGGCTGCTTCTTTAGAATTACCAAGAAAAATTCTGCAGATTTGCATACAAAATGGAAAGTAATATATTCAGGTGTATGAAAATGGAGGTCAGGTAGATGATTGCTACAGGTGCATTAAAAGCATAAGATGAAATACCAAGCCTAGCTAGCAACCTGTTACCAAACTTGTGCACTGTACACAAAATAGTTTTATTATGGATGACAAAATTAGCATTCTAACAGAAGATTGTTTTCAGAATAAAGGAGTCTCGATTTTTTCAAGTTGTGCCCACCAAGTCATTTGGGAGTGTGGGTGGGATGGGGGAGGGGACTCCTGGGCACTGAACAGAAGGATGCCAAGTATGAAGAGACATGGCTTTCACATGTATTTGACATAGTTCAAGTAATACAGTGAATTGCATACCTGAGGTGAGACAAAGCTGTCTCTGACCATTTATAACCACTCAGAAGTATATGTTGCATGATAAGTTAATAAAGGGAAGGAATAAAATATATTGATTTACGGACAACCCCAGTTTTAAGCCATACCTTTTCAGTAAATTTACCAGTCGGGAGACCAGGAATCAGGTGGTACAACTCATCAGATGGCAAGACCAGACAGCCCAGACGTATATTAATTCAGACCACCCAGCAATTAATTAATTAATTAATTAATTCCACCCAGCAGTGGGATTCTTCACAAAAAAATTACCCCTGCTAAATTATGCATATTTACTTCCTGTTTTGCAGCAGAGTCAAGCCCATGCAACCCATATTCCCTTCAGAATTGTATGTGCTCTATGCCTGAAATGGGGTACTTCGGATCAGATCGTATTCCACCTACTAGGCCTCTATGGCTACAAACTGGTGTTGCATATAAACCATTTTATGTGTTTTCCTGGGATAAGAAGTACTAACAGTTCATCCCAGGATATTGCATAGTAAATGCAAACTGTTATCCTGGGATTACATCATTGAATCAATGACAATAGTAGCAGTGCATTCAGCCACTCACTAAAGCCCGATTAAAAGGGTAATCAACGTGTGCACAAGCCTATCTTGGGATATTTCTGTTCTTAGACAATCACAGGCACAATTTGTCCAGAGACAAATGCAACATCTGCTCCTACTAAGTTTGATTCTCTTCTACCTTCTTGTCCAAATCCCTGAAAACCTAACTCATTAGGTGACTGGTTTCTCCCGTGTCATTTTTGAGTTTTAAAGCTACAATGGCATGTTACAAAAGTACATGCATTTACAATTGTTCAGGGACTTGAGCTGCATGGAACAGGATTGAACCTAGACACTCCACATGCCTTAGTGCAATCAGACACCAGTATATGGAATAGGATCTGCCCCTACTTTTAAAATCCCACTCAGTAACAGTCTTCTCTTGATTCTTCACCTTGTATTGCTTCTAGATGAATTACACCTCCAGGTTTAGTCAACTCACTGTGACCATTTTTCACAACTGTCATGACTCTCAGTTCTAAATCTGAGCCATTTATGTTTAACATGAAAGCAGCAGCTTCAGACAACATACAACTTTTCTGTATTTACTAAAGAAGACAGCCTGCTATTGTTTTTGAAGTATTTGAAGGCAGACCTTCTTCAGTGTGGATGGGCAGGTTTCAATAGGGGGACACTGAATTGTTTTTTTAACTTTGTAGCCAAAAAAGCCAAGCAGGAGGAAAGCTAATGGAAATCTTGACAGCCTAGTTTTTGTTCTTTTGTAAGTGTGACATTTTCTGCAAATTTTGTACTACTACACAAATGGCAAATTGTGTTAATTTGAATGGTTACAGTATCTGTTATCTACTTAAGCTTATAACAAACACAATCTGCTGCAGTAATTTAATTAGTCCCATTGGGATTTTCTTCTAAATTGGGCTCTTAGAATTGGCAGTGTAGTTTGTGTCCCCATGCCATCATGTATGGACTCTATGTACAACTTGAAATTTAAAGAAGCAGAACTTAAAATCTCTAAGAGGGCACTTTGGTTGTAGGTCTGTTGGTCTAAGGACATAGACAGGCAAGGTTCTTTGAGTAGATGTGATACCTTTTATTAGACCAATTGAGTAGTTGGGGAAAAGTTCTTAGCAAGTTTTCAGGTGCAGTCACCCTTCTTCAGACATAGGAGTCTTCAGGAGTCTCAGACCAGCAGAGACTTCCTATGCCTGAAGAAAGGTGACAGAACCCAAAAGCTTGCTAAGAACTTTTTCCAACTACTCAGTTGGTCTAATAAAGGATATCACATCTACTTAAAGAACCTTCCCTGTTTAATAGGGCATTGTTGAGCAGAACTGGTTGGAAGATTTCTACCAAAACATTTTTTACTAGAAAAACAATAACTGGTCAAAGCATAACAAGTTACATCTTGTTACACTCAAGGGGATGTGCTGGCAGAGTGCTCTCCATGATTCTGAAAAATCCTACTCTGACTTGAAGTAGCCTTGAAAGTGAAGTTACTTTGTTAGCTTATCTCGCATTGCTTTAAACAGATCACCAGAACACAACCCTCTCTCTGCAGAGCTTGCTTAACCAGTTAGACTGAGACCAAGTGCATCCACAAAATATAATTAGATTGCATCAGCTGTTTGGGGTGGCTAAACTGTCAGCCACTGAATTCTCCATTTACCATAAACTGACATTATTTGGCTGTTTTAATCACAGCCATTTGTTAAAGTGTGGTGTTTTGCACCTAACAGCTGCCCTAATTTAAAAAAAGTGTATTTTTAATTCTCACATTAACTTTCCCTAGATCATATTATAGGCACAGTCAGGGTACAAGCAAATTTGGTACCCACTTTTATTGGACTAACTTTATTGTTGGAAAAGATGTTAAAAAACATTTTAGAATACAAAGTGCAGGGGCCCATAAACCTGTCTAATTTCTAACCTCCCAATGATAAATCTGGCCCACTAAAAAGATATCAAACAAAATGTTCTTGCATTTTCCGTGGACCATTATGGTTGCAATACTACTACAAAATGTACAGGTGACAAACACATAACATATAATGTGTTACGAGGGAAGGCAAAACAACAAGAGCATATCACTAGAGTACACCCACCCTATCGTAAGTTTAATTCCAGGCTACTTGAAGTCCTGGCACTAATCTCTACAGCCCACAATGAGGTGGAGCCTAACAGTCAAAACTGTAACTGTTTAGGGCAGAGGCTAACAGAAACAATGCAGATGATAGGGCTCAGGATCAAGTTATCAGAAACTGATGATTTATGGTGGCAAGTTCTTACTGTACAATGCATTACAACTAGTATGCATCAAGATCCCTGCAGTTCGTAAGAAAGTGATTGGAAAGAAGAACCCTTGGGAAAATGCAACTCCATTTAGCATTGATACACTTCTTATATCAAGTGCTCTCAGTCTCTTCACAAACATTATGCTTAACATCTATTCAGAGATGGAAAGATATTCTGCCCACCCTGCCATAGATTTACTATGTAAGGTACACATCAAATGGAAATCAAAGCTGGAAATAAGCCCAAATCTCTAATCACTAAATTATACTGCTAAAAACAATAAAGTATACATTTTGTACAGTTTAAAACAAACTCAAGGGGAAAAAAAATCCAGAGTGTAGTTATGGCAGTATCATGGACATAACTGAGCTTAGGAAAAGCAAGCTTTCAGAGAAAGATAGATGTGGTGTTTAATGACATAACCCCTTCCTAGTGTTTCCTTGTATGATATACTTGCGGGATGGCAGTTTTGCAGGCTGTCTGAAAATCTGCCCATGTCTCTTCTGATATTTATGAATTTAGAAGCCTAAAGCACCACTGACTTAAATTTCTTTCCCTTCAGATCCTTGAAGGAACAGTTCAGTACTGTACTTGGCTTTTCAACCTCACTGCTTTTGATTAACACACACAAAAAAGTTTAGGAAACTAAGCAGTATTGTTCATAATGTTTGATAAAGTTCATATTTTCCATTGTTATGAAAGTTGCATAGTCACTATAGATTCTGTTTTTAAAAATTCCTGCAGGTATTCTGGGAGCCCGTATTAAGAAAGATCATAAATGATGCCACATGAGATTATCATAGCTTGCACAAGAAATGTCAATATTATGCATATATATTCTTTAACCCCCCCCCAACCAAACTTACCTTAAAGGGAAGTGTAGCAATCTCTTTCTGCTGCCAGTTTGATTTCAGTTTGGATATTCCCATCTTTGTATCCTCTGCTTTGATCTCATAATTCATGTTTAGGAACAGGATTTTTTAAAGATTCACTTAAACAATTTTGAAAGTCCCTTCCCAAATAATTAAAATGTTAAATTTACTAATAATTTAACATTGAAAATGATATTCTATTACTTCTTGCTTAAAAAGGTTTAAATCACTAATACAACTATTAACAATAACATAACTTTTTATGTTAACAATTGTGTAACGTGTGAACTAAAAAAAGCCATAACATTCTAGATTAAATCCTATTTTCATCTAAACAGTGGTAAAGCATCCACTGACTAATTGAGGAAGTCACTTGTCAACAATAAATTTACATTTCTAGTTTTCAGTACTTTTGCACAATGCTAATGCTGTTTAAAAATGGTTCAGGTATCTGAAAAGAAGAAACCCCCATGCACCTTTGTAGAAAGTGCTGTATGCCCCAGAAAACATGGGACACTATACATACTGCAGAAGATTTGTAAATGTCTTTTATGAGCCAAGCAGCATCTAAGAGGTACTCAAACAGTTCCAGCATATCATCTTATTTAGAACATGTACTAGGTTAAAAAAAATTCAACATTTGTAACATTATTAAAAATACATACCTTAGTCATTTAAAATTCTTATATATATTCTACACATGTGCACAGGTATTTTAGTGACTGACAGCAAACAGGCTTTACAGATGGACTGCTTATTAAGCATCATTGTGGAAAAAGAATATAGCTACACACAAGGAAACATCTGAACGTACAAGCTTTTTTTGTTTCCCCCAGTCTGATCAAATTCTTCTCTTTTATGGTGTAAAAAGAAACACACTCTTTTTGCCTTAGAATAAATTGTATAAACAGCAAAACATCCGAAATAAAGCATTTCTCTCTCTTCACAATACTCAAATGCCAGTCAGGCTCTGTATACTTGTTGACCAGAGTAAATTTAAAATTCTGTGGTGTTGTGACATTTTTATCCACACTGCAAATAAATTGCTCTATTTGCCACATGCCTAAAGAGATGCATCTGCCTGGTACAGTTAACTAACAGACACAATATGAATATGCTAATGATCCAAGACCCTTTTTCCTTTTTATTCTAAGCTGAAGTCAATATTATGAGCAGCCTCTCCCAAATACCTTTTTAAAATCTCTAATTAAAAAAAATACAATTAAGGATAACAGTGCTTTGATGTAAAAAGAAGAAAGCATGGTCTATGGCAAAAGTTATGCAAAATTTGTAAAGTTTGTAATGACGAAAACACAGCTGAAAACAAAATATTCATCTTATACACATCTTCAAAGTAAAAACTCTGATTTATCTAAGAACAACAATTATAGTGAATTGCAAACTTGGAAATAGACTGTTGAACCATACTAGCTGTTAAGTGAAAAAAGTTGTTCTATAAGAACTGAAGATTTCATTAAAGTAACAATATTTATTGCATTTTTAGATTTAATTTTAAAACAATTAATAGTGCACAATGGCTTCATTTTAATTTCCTGAAATAGGTATGTATGGTGGAAAGTCCTCTGGCCATAAACCCTTCTACGACATATATATAAACAAAGTACTGTCTGGTGCGTTTCCCCAGGGGACAGTATTTATGTTCAATAAATTGCCGTCCCTGTACTCTAACACACTTGTTTGTTTGTGTACACTAAATCCATTTATTTTAAATGTTTTGTCTACATTAAGTGAAATAAAAACATCGCCCTGTACAATCCACTATCAGCAGTGAGTACAACAGCAAAAATTATTATACAGTTTATACACACTAAAATCTTTCCTTTTCTTTTTCCTATAAAGAATCCAGAACAAACCTAATCAATATAGAACTTATTTTAGAAGAATTCAAATTACAGAAGGGAAAGCCAAAATTATTACTGTCTTTACTGAGCCCCAAAAGGTTCCTGATCGTATTGCTGGAACAATAGTGAGTGCAGCTGGAATAGTGAAGCATGCTAAAATTGTATTCCCGGGTTTTTATAAGATTACCAAATATTTAAATTAACATGGCTAGTTAAAGAAATGTCTGAAGCAGAGCAATATACCTGGGAATTCTGTCTTACCAGTTGTGGGCTTTTTAAAACCCAATTTATACAATGCGCGAGGTGCTAAGCAACACTACAGAAACACATTTACATCAACACTGAAGATCTGGGGAAATGAAATTCCAACAATTTATTTTTTAATGAGCTGTATTTTCTAAATTTGTTTTTATTTTTCTGTTTTCATACAATATTGCAAACAAACGCGGCACATTCACATTTTCCCGAGAAATTGTAAGGATGATCTCTACAGGGATAACGTTGAAAAGCCTGAAGCTCAATCAACTGATGTTGAAAACTCTCAAAAAGAGTAAAAGGCTTGATCTGAATGGTCTAGAACATGTATTGTAATTTAATAGAAGAGATGGTCGTCTTAATATTAATGATTTAAAAGAACTTCCCAGTTCATGCGAAGAATATAGTCCAAGAATAAATCAAATTTTTGAACGCATTTTATGCTACGTAAGTGTATACTTTGCGATCCTCAGGTGTTCGTGCCAAATATTCTCGCTCAATAAGTCCTTCAATACGTTTTTTAATAACAACTGGACTTGGTAAGAATCGGGCTTTCAGCTGCTGAGTTACCTAGAATATAAAGAACAAGATAATGTGACCTGAAATTCCACATTACATAAAATGATTAGGCAGCACAACAAACGTATACTAAACCATTCATGGAAACCCCTTTTAAAAATACATGTGGTCATCTGCACACTAAGGGTGCCTATGCATGTGTGGTATGTGGTGCACAGACCCATCTTCAGTGCCACACTACCATGCAGGAGATCCCAGGGTTAAAAAACCCCAGGCCATAAAAAAGTGTGGCAATGCATGTGGTGGCAGTGCGTGCCACCCCAAACCAGAGCCTGGTGGCTGGCGCCAAACTGCCAGTCAGGCTTCCTGTTGCAAAAGCATTGTGGCTCCAGCTCCCAGATGCCCCCAGGACTCCAGGTAAGGCTGCTGGGGCCAGCACAGTTGGTAGCCACTGAGGTAATCTGCTATGCACCAGAGCACAAGGGGTGCTGCTGTTTCCTGTCCCCAGGGAAACACATGTTCCTGCTCATTTGGATGCATCCTAAGATTTTTAACTTGCTTAATACTGAAGTTTGTAACAGAAATAGGTTTAGGCCAAGCCAAAATATATTAGTATCTTTATTCCTGTACTACTGGTACATCACACCCAATATTCTGCCTGCACTACCAGTCACTGGCTCAGGCAAAGAGAAACTTGATAATGCACCAGGACAATTAAGGAATGATGAATATAGAGGAAAACATTTTTCCTGCACCAACACAAATCAACTTGTATTCTGAAGTATATGACACTGGTGCAAACACCATCTATGTGCTAAGTTTTCTTACAATAAAATGTGAATTTTACTATAAAAATAAGCAAAGTGTTGTTCTCTGGAGTACTGCCTGATCTGAGAATTCTCCGCTATCTAACCACTGTGGTTATGATGGGCTGGAAAATGTCTGCTGTTCTTAAAAAAAGCAAAGTTTCACATTTCAAACTAAAAGGATCAAGACTCTTCCCTTACTGAATATCCACTCTTTGTTTAGCAATGACTGCAATGCAGGATACTGATCTTTAGTGTTCAATATATTACTTTGTGTAATAAAACTTTAATTTAAGAAACTGTTTACATAATAATCTCCTTTAGTGCCTGTAATTAACAGATTCCCTCCCACCCATCTGGGGTGTTTCAGATCTCTTAAAACTAGGTTTTAGAAGGAAATATAAAGCATCTCAATAACAGTACTACTGTGGGATCTAATCGCTGATAGGGTTCTGTAACACTGCAGAACTGAAAGGAGTAATAACTGTCAGAGAAATCTCTTGTCAACACCAGAGACACATTACCTCTGCTACTAGCACATTATGCTGCATCTTCTTTCTAGATTTCATTATCCGAACTATAGCAGCCTCTATCTCATGTTTTCTGTCATCATCTACTTTCTGCCTCGTTTCTTTTCGTTCTGGATCTGATTCCCCTTGTTTGGCAGCAACTAAAAGAAAATGAAATACCATAGGCCAAGTCAAAATAATGCATTTCAGTACGGTTAACATGCATGAAATCTCATTTGAGTCACAATGAAGTTAGTTATTTCTTGCTTGCAATGTTTTCAAATGTTTTTTTTAATTAAATGAGGCCACAAGAACTAAGATGCATATAGTAGTCAACACATCAGTATGTTTGCTTGTCAACAGTGAATAGCAACTGACATCTTACTGTAGAATTTAAATAGTACTAAAAAGCCTGACTGCAGAACTCTGGCTACTATGCACAATTTTGCTCACTAAAATGACACCGATTTTGCCAAATTAATTGTTGGCTAAGGATTATACCTGCAGTTTTCTAAAATTAAAGATACTTTTCTATTTCTTTCAACAAATTAAATTGTTGGGACAGTGCGATCCAATTTTTGAGGTCAGGTTTTTCTACTGTTGCTTATCAGGATATGGTTGGTTCATTTCAAAATTTAGCAGTTTGGGAATTCCAGCATGGTAAACAGAATCACAGAGTAATAGAGAAATTAAGGTTGGAAGGGACCTCAAGAGGTCCAATTCCCTGCTCAAAGAAGGACCATCCCTAATTAAATCATTCCAGCCAAGACTGTTGAGCCAGGCCTTAAAAACCTTCAAGAAAAGAGATTCTATAACCTCTCTAGGTAACCCATTCCAGTTCCTAGTGAGAAGGTTTTTTTCCTAGTATCTAGCCTAGACTTTCCTTGCTGCAACTTGAAAACATTGCTTCTTGTTCTGTCATCTAACACCACTGAAAACAGCCTAGCTCCATCCTCTTTGGAATCACCCTTCAGGTAGTTAAAGGCTTCTATCAAATCTCCCGATCTTCTCTTCTGAAGACTAAATAAGTCTAGTTCCCTCAGCCTCTCCTCAAAAGTTCTGTGCCCCAGCCCCCAAACCATTCTCATTGTCCTCCACTGGACTCTCTCCAACTTGCCCACATCCTTTCTCTAGTGGGGGGCCCAAAACTGGATACAGCTTTTTAAAGGTCGTGGGTATGCAGGGCAAGCCTTGGGAGCATGGCACCCTCCCCATTTACCTGAAAGGTTTGAGTGGGGATGCAGGGTCCAGGACTTAGTGATGCCTTCGGCTTGATCCCACTGATTAGGGAAGGGATGGTTGCATCCTAGACCCTTGGGCTGCCCCCACAGCAGATCTCTATGATCAGTTGAGCATCAAGATGTCATGGGTCAGCCCCAACATGACATGCATTCAATTTAAGGCATGATACAAATGAGCCAAAAAAAACGGCTAGGCATTGCATGTGGAATATCTTTGTGGTGTGTTTGCTACATGACACCATAAACTGGAGTCACTGTGTAGCTGGGTTACTATTTATGATGTGATTAAAACCTTAATGTCCTAAATATATGCATCAGGACTAGGCCTGTGCGAAGCAGCAAGTATTCGTTTTAGATTCAGATTTGGCCTATTTGGAGGGACAGCAATTTGATTCAATGATTCGAATCACTGTCCCAATTCGATTCGGCCAATTCGGATTCGGAGATTCGTCCATAGACCATAATGGGGAAATCACTAAAATACCTATAACTTTGTCATTTTTTTTGCAGATTTGGATGAAAACAGCAGAGATGGTAGCCACTTTTGAGGACGTGAAGCATGCCAAATTTCAAGGAGATAGATGTAGAGGTTTGTGAAAGTGTACCTCAAACATTTGAAAGCAAAATTCATATCACTTGTGTGTGTGGGGAAAGATCACAGTCACTGGCCAGCTACAAATGTCAATATCAGAGTAGTCTTTCCCCACCCCCACAGCCTTTTCCATATTATTTATTTACACACACACACACACGCGCGCGCATGATCACCCCATCCCCTCCCTCTTCTCAGCTTCTGCTTGCTGCAAGCCTTCCAAATGTCCCCGAATTGATTCAGAGGCTTCCGATTCAATTTGGACCTTTTAACGGGTCTCTGGATTCAATTCAGATTTGGAGATTCGGCCACAGAATTGGGCCAAATTTCCTCTGAATCGAATCAGTTACCAAAGCTTCACACAGCCCTAGCCAGGACCCTAAAATAATTAGCAACAAGAAAAACATCAAACAAATCACTTCGCTCTCTTTTACTGCATCTCCCTTCTACTTTTACCAGCATTTAATTGTGTCCTTTTTCTGCCATCACTGATTTCTTACTTTTGCCCCCCTGACTCTCACTTCCTATAAATATGACTTCAGAACATCTTTTCTTTTTCTGAATAGGTGCGCCTCCTTACTAAGATCCCTTTCCCCTCTTAATTTCTTGACATAGAGTCTCTGAGCATTTATGGCTTTTCCTTAAGAGCGAGCATGCATTTTGTTTTAACCTTCAGTTTTTCACTAGAGAATGTAAAGATACATTTTCTCAGGGGGATCAAAACTAGCTCTACAGTGCCAAGGTGCTAAGAAACAGAAAAGAACCTAGATTCAGTCACCCCTGAAAAAAAATCTGATCAGCTTTATAGTAAACTGCTTTTACAATTGATTGGATTTGCATTACATTAATGAGTATTTTAAGATCCACAGAGGACTGCAGGGCAAGAAAATAGATTACTGTTGAACTGGAACAGCTGGGGGCAAATTGTGGCCCATGGTGCCAGCTGGGTTGCAAGCTACAGCTTGTCTTAGTAAAAGGTTCCCAACCTCTGGTTTAAGATGTCTGCTGCTTTATTCAAAACTACAGTTTTTAGCAAAAAAGTTTAAACGGTTGCAATATAAGAAGTATCTGGCATCAGACAGACCATTTTCAGTAGTAATTTCTATTTTATGCACAAAAATCTCTTTTTAAATGCTGTCACTGGGTGTTCTGAGATAGGAGCTGGATCTGAATTTTTATATAAAAAGTATGATATCAGGTATTACTATCTTGCATTGAAATAGCTAAAGCATATTCTAGCCAAAGATCTAAATATAGTTGGCAATAATTTTCAATACTTTTGTGAGTTAGGCAAGTGATTTCAACTGATTTCAGTTTAGGAAAGTGAACTCAGCTCAAACCACTGACCAAACCAAGCTTGATTTAAAGCTTTGGTGCTATAATTTCCCTTTTTGCTGAAGATGACTGAGCATTTTGAGAACATTCCCAGTTCACTTAACTATTACCTCCTGCAGTTAAATTTTCATTTTCAGCTACAAGCCTGTGACAGCAGTACATTTTATTGAATATTAATTTCCTCTGGCTGGTATAAAGTGTTAAGTTTGCAATGTAAAATCCCAATGCTTTATAAATTAAGATGTGAAACATATCAGCAACTAAAAATAAATCACTTACCTGTTTGAATCTTGACTCTGTGCAGTTTTGATGTGAACTGATCATTCACTGTAAATATATGACCATTTTCTATTTCTTTTGATTTAGGCTCTTTTGTAAGAACTCGTTGTGTTGGTTTGCCACATGCAAGGGATTGTAGGGCTCTAACAAGCTCTCTTTCAGGGATATCAGTTTCTTGTTGAATTTCCTGAAACAAAACCATGACATCATAATTAGTTTTTGATTAATATCAGAATAGGTTAAATACTGTACTTTGCAAAAGACAGTACTGACTGTACAAAAAGTTAATCCTTTGCCCTCAAAACAGTTTACTGATGTTTACAGTATTTAGAACATTGACAAATTAGACTTATCACCAAATGAGTTAACAAGTGCTGTGTAAAATGGTTAAAGATTGATAATTTGGTTTCAAGAAAGTGGGCTTCTTGAAGTATAATTTTAAGAAAACAATAGTCAATCCAATAAAACTAGCTGAAAAAATAATTAGGTCTCCTAAGCACATTAAATGATAAATGAACATTTATTTCCTGAGAAAGCAGACTATCCCCTTTCACTTATCTCCAGCATTTGCTGGAGTGAAACCTGAGCTCCAAAGGAACTTCTATCATCACTTCAGTGGAAAGTCCATACAGTCTATGCATCAATGAAATTCCTGACACAGGCCTATGCAAATATCTTACTAAGCCAGCAGAAGCAGTACTTTAATATGAAAAACTCATAATCCTACACGTATTATATTAAAGTCTGTCTTGAATCTGAAACTATACTTTTCAAAAGCAAATTCTCATGGCTCTGCAGAGTATATACTTCTAAAAGATTAAACAACTATACAAAATTGGTTTAGTTTGTCTCTCCCCACTTCCAAACAAAACCAATTCAGTTTTGTTCATCTTGACTCGAGCAAGAGATGAAATCTGAAGGAGGATGGCAAACAGAAACACTGTAAAACTTATAACGCTACCACATAGAGAGCATGCCAACCTTGGTGGAAAGCATACCACAGATTAGTGTCAAACCCTTCTGGCACACCACTCTGACTTGCTTTTCACGTCCAGTCTACTGTTGTGTTTTTTGCTCTCATTCTGGTGTTCCCTACCTGAAATACTGCTCAGTTTTCTGCTCTATCTGCTGCTGTGCAGTCTGTCCCCTCCATGATCTGCCACATGCTAGAAACAAAGGCTGCCTACACTACTTGTGGCATGAATGCTGCAGGTTGGCCACCCCTAGCAAAAAGAATTAGAAGGCCCACTTTTCAAGATGTGTAATCAACTTGTCTGTCATGTCACTCAAACTTTTATGTACTTTTGTAGTTAGAGCTTCTCAAGCAGATAATTTGCTAGGTAAGACATAAGACATAGTATGCTAGTTTTAACGCACATAGTTGGATGCACAGTTAGAAGGTTATTGTCTCTAAGAACTCAATAGAGAGCCATTTGGAAGCTCAGTCATCAATCCTCATTTTCCAGTTAACAGGGCATAGTAGCACAGAATATTTCTGAATTTTGCAAAATGCTTCAGGACTTCACTAGCAGTTAGCATTTCCTCAAATGTAATTAGTATGCTGAAGACTCTTGCATCCATAGTTAAAGATGTCTGTATTCAAATTCTCTTTGAACTTTTTTATTGGGTGACAAAAGAGTATTTCATACTTCTGTCTGTACAGATAGGAATTAAAGTAGATCCAAATTTTAATTTTGTATTCAGTTCCCAGATGCTATGGGCACTTTATTAAGATGGATTCCAAGTGCAGTGCTAAATTCTGACCCCATGCAACCCAATTCCATATAACCATTCTAATGGTGGACAAGCGAGAATAGTTATTCAGTTCTCACATAAGTATGAAATAATCCTCGGAATATTTAAAAGGAATAAAGTTTTAAAGAAATATGGTGCCATTCTTAGACTTTGTTTTCAAAGTAGAACTATACTTTAAAGTTTTAGTAATTCATGTAACAAGCTTGCTGAACTCCTGCAGTGCTAAGATTTGCCAGAACAAATTAGACATTTAAAGTTCCTTGCTTTTTGGCTTAAAGGCTAACATTAACATGTGGGCTAAAGACAGGAGTTGCACATAAACTGGTTTAAATGATCAGAAACGGACCTAACCTGTAACAGAACAGAAGCTCAGTGCATGCAGACCAGTTTCAAAATGTCTGAAACTGGTTTAAGATAAATCTGGTTAACTGTAGATCAGACTTAACTGATTTGGGTCAAACTGGTTTAGGAAACTTCTGTCCCAACCCCTTCCTGGTTCAAGTTAAATCACACTCCCCCAGCATCTTGCAGCTGCGGGCTGGTCTGTGCTGTCTGCTGCAGAGAACAGGACTGGCCCCACCCCTCTGCTCCCTAGCTGGAGCAGTGAGGGCTGGCTGATGGGGGGTGGTGGGAGGGAGGCAAGCCCAGCTGGGAATGCAGCCCAGTCTGCAGGGGGGTGGGGGGGGAGAACTGCCCCCTCCAGGAAAACTCCAGATGAGGTCTAGGGCCAGGGATGGGGGGTTACACACCCCTTTCCCTGCTCAAACTTACTGTTCACTGCAACTGTGGACTACAAATTCCAGAGGCTCCTGGAAGCAGGAAGATGAAGCAATGAACAGCCCTGCAGAGTCCTGCTGCTATAAATCTGGACTGGGGGCAGTAGGAAGAGGAAGTGAACAAATACACAGCCAGAAAGCTATGCTCCAGTGCCCTTGGCTTTTGGCCTGAGTCTCTGCAAGCATGTGGCTGCATTTCTTAAGTCAAAGGTAAATAAATGTCTGTTCACTTCCATTTAATCTTTGCATCTTAAACTAACCTGCAAACATTGAATTGATTCAGCCTCAGGCTTCTGATTGTCTGTACTTAGCCATAAAGTTAAGCTAAATGTGCTGTTCTATACAATTCCCTGTTTCCTAAGTTGTATTTTTCACTCATTTCAATTAAATGATTTTAAAAACTTTCTGCAACACATCTAAAAGCATAACATTCTATAACTATCTATATCCATTATTTATGGATGACCGAAAAAATTGTAAATGTTAGCATCAGGCATATAGATATAAGCTGCATGCTTCGCAAAATTTTCTTGAAATATGTTAATGTGGATCAAAGTGCATTTAATTCCCTGCTGATACCCATTTAAAGATAGTGAGGGGGACTTTTTGGTTAACTGGTACCTAGCAGATAAGGGTCCTTGCGTGAATTTGATATCTTTTATTAGATCAACCCAAATAGGTGGAGAATAGTTATTAAGCAAGCTTTCAAGTTCAAAAACCCTTCATTTGGCTAAGGAAGTTTCAGCAGTTGGTGTGCGCTCTTCCAGGATGGAAACTGGTACTTGTTCACTTGTATTGTAATTTAAGTACAATATAACCTCTTAAATCTAGATATCAAAAATCTGGAAATTTTCAAAAATCCATCACATTGGGGAGTAGCAGTGGCCAGTCCTGGAGCAATGGCAAGGGAAACTTGCATCCGGTGGCTGCCACCATCCTCCATCACCCTGCGTTGCTGTTCCACAGCAGCCACTACTGTCTCTGCCCTACCTGGCTCTGCCACCAGCCACTGCTCTGGTTTAAAAAAATCCAGAATTTTCAGATTTATGGCAGGCAGGTGCTCAGTCCTGAGCATATTGGATTTATGAGGTTATACTGTATAACCACTCGTTTGTTTCTATCCCATTTGTTTTTCAAGTTTCAGTCTGCCATGCAATTTTAAAGCTAAGTTACAATCATCTAAATTTTATCTCAAAAATAAAATCTTAAAGCAGTGGTAGTATTATTTGAAGAAACTAAAGTGAAGTGCACCTTAAACTGTAATACTTACATGGTAAGCTTTGTTATGTACTTAAACTTAATGCCTCAAGACAGCACCTGAACAACATACCAATGAGATGTCTACACCATATGGTCTAGATGGGAAACCATGACCTCTTGACAAAACTGACATCTGTTTGCAAGGGTCAGTTACTAATTATTTAAAGCTTGCTTAAAAAAAACACACTTCTTACCTCAAACGTGTATTTTTCTCTGTTGTTAAAGAGCATTAGTATCGTCATCTGGAAAGTGGAAACTTGCAGTATGTGTTTCCGCGTATTTGAGCCAGTTACTTGGGCACCTCCTACACCAACTTCAGAGCCGTCTTCCTGTTTTAATTTAAAAAATCATAAAATTACTTGTAGGAATTTAACTGGACCTCCTAAATCAGCTTTCCCTTAAACGGAAGACTCTGCTTATGAGTATTAACTACAACATTTTTAAATACGTACAATTATCAGAGTGCTATATGTTAGGTGTTTCCTTTGCCTACCCTTTCCAAGTCTCCTTCAGCATCATAACTTCCCACCTTGCCCCACATTTGTTGTTAGTGCTGCACCTGAGCTACCTGCCCATTGCTCCAGTGACACCAGCCCCAAGCCTCTTATTAATCCCTTTTGAGGGCATTCCATAAATCAGGCTTGTTTTGTAGCTATGCTTGAATGCCCTCTTTCTCTATGCATCATGCAATATCTTCCACCTCAGTGGTACTCAGCAGGCTGGGTGAGCATTGCCTGGTTCATCCACAGTTTGATCCAGCCAGTAGTCAAAATCTAGTGCCCAGGGAAGGTGCAGTGGGGCCCTATCCAGCCATGTGAAAGAATCATGACCTGGCTCAGATCCAGCTGTGCAGAGGCAGGGTGCATGGCCCAGCCACATGGGAGGAAGGGGGCATGGCCCAGCCCCAATCCAGCCATGCAGGAGCAAGGGGCATGGTCCAGCTCTGACCTGCTTCCCGGAGCTTGGGCATCTGGAAGCAGGGGAGGGTGGGAGTATTAAATGCCATCACTCCCCCACTGCCAAATTTCCCAACCTGTGAGAAGCCCCACAGGCCAGATGACATGGCTCTGTGGGCTGCATCTGGCCCACAGGCTGGAGGTTAAGCACCCTTGGCTCTAATTTAAGATTAGCTGTCCAGTATTGATCTCTTCAGTGCATGCTACATTTTTTTCTCATGCATATCAGATTGAAATTTCATAAATTCAGCAAATATTGTAAGTTAGTGGCACTCTGTATGTGAAACTAGAACAGGTTTGGCTTTAAAATATATGTAATATTAACTACAATGAAATAACTCTGGAAAAACAACCTGATTTCACTATGAACAGATTCACAGTTTAAAATTAACACATATTTGGAATGTTACTTGTGACAACATGTTCATCACCATTCTATGTTATAGAAAAGTTAGCCAGTTGGATAGTTTCAAATTTGATTTTAGCTTCCAGAACATAAGCATTATATGTATATTCCAAATTGCTGTCAGGGATAGAATTGGTTGTAGAAGGGATGGAGCATATCTAACATTGCAAAACTTGCCAAAAGCCTACCAAGTATACAGTGTTTTAAGTTAACACTCGACAATCTTGAAGTTTACCTTTTTAACAGGGCCATAGAAAGTGGCATTGAGATCTGCAGAACCCATATGATGCTGAAGCGTTAGTTGTCGACCACTATGTTTGGCTAAATAAAATCTACAATACAAATAAAATGGAATTTGTGAAATTAAAATGGAAAGAAGTTACATTTTTATACCTTGTATATTACCTGGAGTTGTCCCAAAGCATTTCAGGTAACTACTGAGAACATTCCTAGCCTTTCAGGAAGAAATATACTAACTGTAATTTATAGGTTACTCTTAAAAGCATTAAATTAAATTTAACTGGAAGTCTCATTTTAAACAAAAAAAGACAGGCAATAAGCAGTCAGTTTTCTAACTTTCTAGCTTTTAAAATATAGTTTTAAAATTCTCGTAACTATCTTATCAAAAAAATGTATGTTACAAGACAGAGCATAAAATGCCTAATTTAACACGTACCTTCTAAATATTTCAAAAGCATGTCTGGGAGCTGGCGGGATGTTACACTTTGGTGTGGCTGACTGGGTAGGCCAGTAACCTGTTGTGAGAACCCTCACTGTGAGATCAACACCACCTAATGAAACCTGCAGAGTAATTGGAAGAAGGAGCGCACAATTTAAAAACAAAAGTTTTGCATCCTTGTTCATTGTTATAATTAGTCATACACTTTCCATAAGCTAAGGATAAGATACACTTGCTGTACTTTCCAAGAGGAGCAAATTAAGTCATCACTGTTGGTGAAGGAGCCAAAAAAAATCAGAACAGCCAGAAAGAACTCACATTGTTCCCATCTGGCATTTCGGACTGTACAGAATTTGACAACGTAAAGTAACAGTCAAAAGCAAATATTTGTGATGATAAAAAGAAATTCTGAAATTCACATCACCTCACAGCCAAATCTGTCATTTATGACCTCCTACTGTTACTTTGTTTTTAAAACTGTTGACTATCTAGAAGAAAGCAGGTGGCTAACCATATGAATTAAAACCAAAGAATTTATGTACTTGCCCTATGGCAGAATGTGATAAGAAAATTTCACAGCATCTGATGAAATGAGCTCAGGCTCATGAAACTTCAAGCTGATTTGGTTAGCCTATACAATGCAAATATACCCTACCTTCTGCCTAAAGAAATAGCTTGCTATTTAACATAAGGAGTTAACAAGAGCAAGTTAACTCATACCTTTCCTTTTCTCAAGTTTAAAAATAGAAAACCATTTACCTTACCATATATTTTACTTTAATTTTGCATCAAGAAATGGTTTATCTCAAGTTGGAGAAAATAATCGGCTTAAATTCTTGTTCTAAAATAAATTAACTTTGGTATTTGCACAGGTTGAAAACACTTGAAATGAAGTTCTGAGTTAAACTGTTTCATCAGTAGGTGGCACACAACTATTTGCAATCAAGGTGTACTTGTTAGCAACAGTCAACTAAATTCAATTGCATTAAACTTGTAAGTAAAAGTATAGGAAAATAAATGTGGGCTTATTATAATTAATACTTTCAAAGAACACGCATCATAGGCAGGTACTTTTCTCTCTAAAACAAAGTGTAGTTAAAATGCTTTTAGATTCTTACATAATACAAGAAAACCTAAGATAAAGGAATAGATAGAGCACATTAGATTAAGAAGCCATAAATGTCATGGAAATGAAACTCTGACTGTTTCAAAGTTAAATAGTAGGACAGCCTCCCTGAACAGCATTAAAAATGTAATTTTTATATTACAAAAGTACAGTAAAAGTTCTGTTAACCAGCATCTTATAAGCCAGCATGCTCAATTAACTGGCATGCCAGCTTGTAAGATAAAGTGAAACTGGAAGTGCCCACCGTGGCACTTCTGGTTTCTCCAAGCCCCGATGGCCTGGGACAAAGCAGCGTGTGCTGACGAACCCCCATGGCCGAGGGGTATAACAGGCTGTGCGGGGTCTGCCTCCATATCCCACGGGGCCCACAGGGGAGCCAACTGGTCAGGAGGTCGGCCACCTCTAGTTGGGTCCAAGGTGCTAGCTCTGAGTAGGCAGGGTCCTGCCACTGGCCTCCCTAGCATGAATTCTGGTGTTCCCTGTTTGAATGCTGAAAAAAACAAAAATCTCAAAATCACTCTGTAAATTACCCCGAAATCCATGTTCCTCCACAATTAAAACAAAAGACCACTATAAAGAAAGAGAGAGAGAGACAGAGAGAGACGGAGCTCAGTTAGGCAATGTTTTATTGATATATCTATAGCGTTAAAGCAATTTTGAAGCCTATCACTGTCTCTATCATCATAATAAAGTTGATTTGAAAGACCTATATGCTTTGCTGCCCCCCACCCCCTCAACAGGGCCCACATGCCCCACCCCCCCTTGCTCCCTCAGCCCCCTGAATTGCTGTCTCACTTGGCCCCATTCCCTGCCGGCTCCTGTAGCCCCCCCGATGGCTGCCCCCCCCAGTCCCATCCCCTTGCTCTCCCAGCCCCACCCCTCTGCTCTCCCAGCCCCCTCAATAGCTGTCCCAACCAGCCCTATCCCCTGATAGCACCCCAAGCCCCCCCGAGCCCCCCATGGCTGCCCCCCCCCACGCCAGCCTCTGGCACTTTAGAAAAAAAGCCTCTACTAACCACAGGAGCAGGGACCGTGGGGCCTCCTGGCAGAGCCTCCCCATGCAGCATGGGGCAGCAGAGCCGTCACCTGGCCCTGCATTGTGCGGTGGGTCTCCAATGACCCCCAAGGCAGCTGCTAGTGCTGGTGAGTGCGGGGGGTGAGGGGTTGTTTTTTTTAAATTGCTGGGATGCTGGGACCTGGAGGGGCCGTGATGGGGGGCTGTGGCAGCCATCAGGGAGGTTCATGGGGGGGCAGACAGGGGATGCAGCCAGGCAGGGCAGGGATCAGGGGGACTCGGGGGACAGGCGAGGGTGGGGTGGGGCAGCGATGGGAGGCTGGGGTCCCCCCTCCTACTACTTACTAGCAGGAGCCTGGGTCTAGCTCCCTGCACGCATGCTGCTTGTCCTGCACAGGTAGTCAGCGTGCTTCAGCACCAGGGTGAGGGCCAGCCACAGAGATGCTCTGGCTGCTACCAGAGCTTTTTTGTGAAGGAACCAACCCCCGGCTGCCTCTGCCCTGCTTTTTTCCCCGTCACGGCTCTTTCTGACCCCTGGATATCCAGGGGTCTAATTTTGCCTCCATAGCATAGGGAATATTTTCTCATTCCCCCACATGCCTCTTGCAGCATCTCAAAGGGCTTTGAGACGCTGTAAGATGCATGTGTGTACAGCCCCATGAGACTGTTTTCTTCTTCACTGTGTGCCCAGCATCAACTAAGGGAAGGAGAGTGTCTCAGCCATGTCACCTGAACTGCATCATCTCTAAACTGCAAAATTTAGATTTACTGGCATCTCAGTTTTGACTTTTGCCAATCCAGAACTTCTCTGTGTGTGAAATTGTCCACACTACAATAAATTTGCAAAATATGTTGTTAACTCAGTTTTAAAACCAAGAGGCTTTGAATAGAGAATAATACCTGGTTCCTGACCTTTTCTAGGAGAGGTCATGTATATGCAGTGTGTGCAAATTATTTAAACTGAAACATAATAGGTCCTTCTTTATGGAAAATGTTAGGACATATGGTACTACAATAGTAATATAAAAAACTTCTCAACTCCATCCAAACTGCCAACAATTTTTATCACAGAACTGTTCTGCTAAGGAAATATATACTCTTCTTTTTGCTTCAAGTATTCTAGACATTTAATAAACTCAGCAATAAGGCTAGCCAAAGGGAAACCATGAAATGAATGACTGCCGTTCATCAAGATTAAGATACCTCCCCTCCTTTGAATCAAGTCTCCTTTAACATTTAAGTATCAAAAAGCATGTAACGTGCCTCTTACTTCTAATTAAATAAGAACTTTCTCTCCAATTTCAGAATATTAAACTCAAGACCTAGAATGACTATTTTAGACCCAATATTTAGAAAAAACCTCCCCCTTATGAATTCACATTAAAGAATTACAGGAGAGGGGATTTCTATACCTGATATTGTAAAATCTTCCTTTTTAAAACAGTGGAAGAGTTTTAATTATTTCAATTTTCCAGAATAAAAAAATATGAGCCCAAGAAGCTAAAGTTATCTGGGTTTCAAGGATGCCCAAATCTTCCTACAGATACATCTATAAGACAAAATCCATCAGACTGATCACGCATAGCAACACTTTGCTTAGTTATCATGGGCCATTTACATATTTCTTAAAAGTAACTGCTGTTGGTGTCCTTTGGTGAAACATCTAAACCCAATCTTTAGCAAATGCAGATAAATATCAGGATGCACTGAAGGAATCACCTGTTACTGATTCCTTCAGTGAAAGACTCTAACATTATTCAAAAACCTTAAATCTTTAAGAACGCTATATATATTCTCATGCATTGTCTAGAGAAAATGGGAAAGATTAAACTGGTGGTTCTCAACCTTTTTGAACTTCATACACTCCTCAATGGAATTGAGGCATCCCTCTAACTTTTATGAGTTGAACAGAACCTATTTTTTTTTTTTAAAGTTTATATATTATTATAGTGCTTATCACCTTACACAGAGCCTGGGAAGTGGAGGTGGGGATCATCTAGGCAGGGACAATTGTTAACCTAACTTAACTGCTTACCTTCTCACATGTCACTGATGATCTCATACCCTGCAACTTCCTTCAAACATCTAGAAATGCTTGGACACCCTGGTTAAGAATCACACGCTTAAACAAACATTTCCACAAAACGGACATACCTCAAACACTTGAGAAGGAATATTTGTAGTGGACTCTTTATGTGGCAGACTCTTTAGTACCTGGAAAGTTGTAACAGGCTTGAGCCTACTTCTTTGATTTCTCTAAATCAGGGCTGTCAAACTTCAAAGTGGCCATGGGGGCAAAAACACATGGGGGAGCACAACTGGGGGTCCATGAGCCCCCCCAGGCTGTGCACCCCACATGCGCAGATGAGCACTTACCTTTCCTGCTGCACTGTGCAGGTAGGTGCTCCCCCATGCAGTGCAGCACCCTGCCACATCCTCACTTTCCTATGGTGTATGGGTGACCAGGGCTTCCAGCACTACAAGCTGTGCTGCGCTGTGCTATACTGTATCACCTCTCCAGCAGAGGCCTGCAGCACAAACCAAGGAAGGGAGGGAGGACAGCTGCTGCTACAGCTGGTACAGCAGGGGCAGTGGAAGTTGGGTGAGAACCCAGGGAGCAAATTTTAATCCCTCTCAGGGCACATACACCCCACAAGTCCACCACTTAGACAGCCTTGCTCTAAATCTATTTCCAAATTATTCATGAGTACAAGCCCCCACAACAACTAAAAATATTCCCATGAAGCAAACAATTTAAAATTCCCTGTGCTTATCAAAGATTTCAGAGTGCTTTGCATAATCAAAAACATTAAAGCTGAGGTGCTCCAACGAGAGAAAAAAAGGCACCATACAGCATTCAGAGATCTGAAGCTGCCTGCACAGAATGTCCTAGTACATCTGATATGTAATGGCCTCTGTTTCTCTGTGGACTGGTATTCTTTGGCAGTCTATTAGCATTATCATTGTACTGTGAATCTGAACTGATTGTATAAAAAGAATAGTATATGGAGCAAAGTACTTTTGACTACTATAAAGAGAAATAAAGTAAGTCAACAATGTTAAAGCACCCAGGGAACAAGACGAACCCATTTACAGGTCTTACATCACAAATTGGGTCCTGCCAGCATGAAAAGTGACAGTCTGAGCCAGGGGTCATGGTACCTGCCTGATCCCGAACCAATAATTGGTAGTAGGTAAACTGAAAGAAATGGTTAAGTCTTGCTATAGCTTTGATGGAAGGATTCATTTAACCTCTAAACTACTACCGCCACTAAGTCTAGCAGCAGACATTCAAAAAGTCCAAGCCTGATTTGATTCAATCTTTGTAGTTTAGTCTAACCTGCACAGTTTGAACCAGTCTGCAAGTGAATAGACCAAGAGTGGCCACAGTTATTCACCCTGCGAGCCACATCTGATCCTCCACTGAAGTTCAAGAGCCAGAGAGAGCAGGAGGTAGGGAGCAACCCAGAGTGGAGGTGACCCCCCCCCCACTGCCGAGCCGCTCTCGCTTTCCCTGTGGGGAGCGCACCCCAGGGAAAGTGGCACAGCTGTAGCCCCCACCCTGGAGCCCAGAGCCTGAGCCAGCAGCCCCTGCAGTGCCTCTGAGCTGGCCCGGGTAGCCCTCTGGGCTACGATACTAACACGGCTCAGTGACCTTGTCACTGAACTGCAGCTGCCGGGGTGGCCCCAAACCCACAGACCAGCTCAGCCACACCGTGCAGCTGTCTTGGCCAAGGCTGAGCAAGGCTGGTCCAGGCAGTAGAGGCAGACCATCCCCAGCAGCTGTGGGGGGGAGGAGAGGAGCAGCAGGAGTGTCCCTCCAGCACTGCCCTGAGGAGAGGTAGAGGGGGAAGAGTCCCCACCAGCACAGAAAAGAGCCCTGGCATAGCCCCACTGAAGTCAAGGCAGCAGGGAGAAGAATTAATTTCTTCCTCCATCCCTTCTGCCCTGAAGCCACTGTTGGTGGGAGCAGAGGGGAGGGGGCTGCAAACAGGCAGTCTCTGACTGGTGGGATAGAAGGGAAGAATTAACCCCCTCCCTGCCCATTCTATCATAACAGAGCTATGCTGGCCAGTGTCTCGCCATGTCCCATCCCTGCTTGGACTAGGCAGCAGAGGGGTGGGGCCAGCCCTGCCCAGAGAGCACAACGGGATGCTGAAGGACTCTGGTTTGACTTAAGCCAAGAAGAGGTCTGGGACAGACATTGCATAAATCAGTTTCGGCTCAATCAATTAAGTCTGATACTACATTCAACCAGGTTTAACTCAAACCGGTTTCAGCAATTTTGAAACTGGTTTATGTCCACTGAATGTCTGTTCTGTTACAGGTTTAAACCAGTTTCTGATCACTTACACTGGCTTATGTGTAATGTCTGCCCTTAGCTTAAGAGGATAGATACAAACTGATTCATGTCTAATGGACCAGCATCAAACAACATTTAGTTTGTTTACATGGGTATAACTGACAAACAGATTACATGAGATTCTTAAATAATAAGGAAAAGGGGCTGGCTACATGCCCAGTGTCTTCGTAGATCATAATTACAATAAATGTCCAAGATTCAGTTTTCATACTTCCAGATAAAGAACTAGCAAGACCACCTGTAATGATGTCTTGTGTAACTCCAAAAATGTCACTATTAATCTAGTTCATAGATCAAAGCTTAAAATGATTCTGTCAAAGTGCTACTGCAGAACTAACCTTGGTTGACTATGAAAAGTGAATGGATCTCACACAAAACCCTTACTCAAGAGAGTAGATACAAGGAGTCAAAACACAAAGAACTAGACTCCTAAATAGAAACCTGACTAAGAAGATCTCTGCTAAGAAGGAAAATGATATGTAAAGCTGCAGCTTACAGATGGAGCTCATTACTAGTTAGGAGCATGAACTGACAGTCTTGACACTTAAGTCGCTTTCTTCCTCAACAGCAAGTTGGTGTGCACCACCTGCTGGGAAAGCAGCTGAACAGTTTTTAAGCCTAGCTCTGAAGCTTTCCCAAACCTGTCATATGCAAATACAGATGAGACTGTAGTTCTACTACAACTAAGTCTACTTCTACCAAGTACTACGTCTGTGCAAATGCACAATGCATCTTTTAGTTAGTTGGTTAACTCATGTTGTGCCTTGAAGTGAATACAATTTTCAATTATATTTAACTCATTTATGGTAATTACTACATAAAACTATTTAGAATACTGACAGAATAAAAAATTTAAAAGTATTTTATTACTGAGACTAGTTTTCATCAAGTAGTGAGTCAGGCTCCAAATAAACACAGGATAAAAACATTTACTGAATGAGTCAACCAAAGTTGCAACGTGAAACATATGTAGCCAGTAAGTACTGCACAACTCCTAGTACTAAGAACCAAGTTTTTTCTGTACCTAAAGCAGAAGCACAAGAAAAATATAATTGATTCTTACCCCTGTAGCCTGCAGATGTTGCCTGAATTCATCCATTGTTGTGTTTGAGATGCTCATATCCCTGAACATGCCTTCCAGTTTAGATGTGAATTGACATCCACATTCCGTCTATAAAATAAAGTAGTTATTCACTGTATCACCACTATAAAAATGCATCTATAAATGCTGCAACCTCAAAACACTGAAAGAAAACACTAAATGCCAGAAGTGCCTAAATGCAGAAAAGGTAACTTTGGCTATAATTCTTTAGTTAAATTTTCATTCACACCCAGTGTCCAGGTCTTGAGAGAGAAACTCTTCTTTCCATGCAAGGATGAGAAGCAGTGTTGACATAATACTATGAAATCTGTTTTTCCTTACTGATTGTGTTCAAAACAAACCCGTTAAAAACATATTCTTTATCTCAACCTGCTCTGAAAAGTTAATGCACACACACCCACATAAACCGGCCTTCCTGTAATGTGACACTGAATGAAAAACTAATTTTACTCAGCCATCAAAAATCATTAATTGCCCATGACAAGCAAAGTTTTCCAGGTCACTACAATATATCATATATATATGAGATGACAGAAAGTGTTAAAACCAGACAGTATTGAGTATCTGTGTTGTAAATGTACTTACACAGACAAGACAGCCATATTAATTGAAATGTCTTTAACTTGTGCAAGTCTATGAGAAGACCAACTAATCCTTGCTGACAGCTGTTAACTAATCCTTGCTGCAGCTTGGAGGTACGGTGACCTGTGTCTTTCAAATAACTGAAGTAGGAGAGGCAAGGGAAGCCAGAAAGGTCTCACCTCTAGTCATCTGTGACAAATCTGGAGTGACCAAATTTTACCAACAGATGGTGTAGAATGATTGTGGAAGGCATACCATAAATTAACATCTCATTCCCCCAGTGCCACTCCACTTTCCCTGCCAAATCTGCTGCTCTCCTTCCTGCTCCCAGTGCCATGCTCCCTGCCTGCTCTGCTGCCTGTCCTCTCCCCCATCTGCTGTGGGCCAAATTCAGAGACTGCCTGTGCCAGTGGTGGCATCCATGTTGCAGGCTGGCTTCCCTAGTGCAGAAGGCTGGTATATCAGGAGACAGGCTGTATTTGAAGCTTGTTCTTGCTAACTGCTATGCCACTCTACATATACAGGTAAAAGGCACTATGGGATCTAATGTTCAATACACACAACCATGGCCCCTGTCATGCCACACATGCATGGCAAGAGAAACAACTGTGCAATTGTGATTTGGTTCTATCACACCTTATTGCCGGTGCACAGGGAACTGCAGATCATGATCTTTGGCTCCCACGGCTGTGAACACTAAAGATGATGGGGCTTGGGCTCACAGCAGGGGCAGCACTGGGAACACTGCTCCTGCCATGAGCACTGTTGGCTGCAAGGCTCCACATTTTTTGTGGAACAACTTTGTAGCTTTTTGCTTATTTTATCATGCCATTAATTGGTTAAACGCATAGCTAGGTCACAACTTAAGGCATGATTACCTGGTTAATCATGCCGTAAGTGCAACATGTAGGGGAGGTATAAGTGACCTGTAGGTTACATATTCATGGCATAATGCTATGCTGGGCAGGGATACCAGAGCTAAGCTGCGTACCAGAATCAGTACAGCTATGTTAATAAAGCACAGCACTTGAGCTAAATAGCTGTGCTGAAATGATAACTTGTGTATCTTCTACTTTATCTACTTTATTGTGCTACAGGTTCCTTAGAAGAACAGGTCGTCTTCAGCATCTTGAGGTAAAACAGATTGAAGACATTTTTAACTAAGAACTAATGCTCTAAGGTTTCAGCCAGGACACCATACTTGGTTTGCACTAGAGCTCGGGTATCTTAGTCTTCCAGATGACCAGATAGAATTATAGGTACCTAATGTCCACTAGTTTATCTCCAACTTCTTCATGAGTTGAGGGTATAGGTTATAGGTTCACAGGCTTTACCTGTTTTAACTGCCCTTTTTAATCTAGAGTAAAGTGCATCATGGGACATGAAAGGCAACATACGGTAACTGTGTTTTCAGAAACTAATATGGTCTCACTATAAAAATGCTAAGTCAAAAAAGGAGATTCAGAAAGAAGAAATAACATACCCTACAGTTACTGCAGAACCTTTCATTACCCCATCTTGAAGTGCTTTATTTCATGCTCCAAGTGCTCAACAGTATTTAAGATATTGCAAACCCATTTTGCAGATCAGTGAAAATATGTGAAATAAGAAAAAGGTCAAATTCCCAGTCTCAAACCACGTAATCATACTGTCTTTTGGAGTTGCATTATTAGTAAGAGACTAATTTTTTTGAGGATCTATAAGAACAAAACAGTCTAAAATATTTTTCTACTCTATTAGGGACAGACATCACCTAATTCTGTAGTTTTATTTCTTTTTGGACAGATTAGCCTTTACTGCAAAGAACTAAAACAGTATTTTTTCAAGTTTATTAAAAACTAAAATTGAATAATTAAATGAAAATAATTTTATGTCAATTACATATTAATTAAAAGAAATCAGAAGTAAAGATAAATTAAAAAACATTTTGAACATGCTAAGATGCATACAGATAATCTTTTACCTTCAATTTTGATATCATATTTTTCTCAGAGTCATCTGAAACACTCTTGTTTGTGAGGAGTCTTCTTGCCAAGTGCTGTTTATAGTAACGTTCAAAAACATCTTTCTCTTGCATAAACCTAAATAAAACCATTGCCTTATCCAATATAGTTTCTACTTCTTGCTCTGTTAGCTGTAAAAGAAATACATAATTTGCTACTTTTAGTATATAAAATACAAAATTTCTTAAATTTTTAAAATTAAAGTCTTAGCCCAAAAGATGCTCTCCCCCCACCACACATACTCTTCATGAAGAAAAAAGTACACATCTAAGTCAATTTAACTGGAAAACAATTCAGTTTTGACCCCAGGATTAAGCTTCAACATATAAAGGAAGCAAGTTTGAACTCTAAAGTATCCTGGTTGACTGCATTTTGAAGGTCTTTTTAGCACAACACCACCACCAACAACCTGACGCTAACCCTAAGTACCCTGCATATGTGAAGCAGATGATCTGGACCTGCTTTTGCCCAATCTACCAGGTGTAACAAAATGGTAGCACACTAACACACCAAGTAACAAGGAAAACTCAGGTCAAACTAAAATGAAGTCAAGACACTAAAGAGGAAAAAAGTTGTAGTATATGACAGAAGAAAAGTGCTTTACATTTCCCACAGCTACTTTAAAACTAAAAAAAAAAAAAATGTACTGTTGAAATATACATTAAAAAAACAACAATATCATTTTAAAATGAAGGCTGAGACTCCATTTGTAAATCATTTTATCGTCTGCCTGTAAGTCTATGGACTGAGCTGGAGTTCTAGTGCTACAACAGGTAACAAAAAGTAGGTTGAGGACAATTTCAACCGTCAATAACAATAACTAACTTATAAGCAAGTAAAACTTACAATTTAATTTCTGAAGCATGAACAGATATCTACGCTGTAAGAACTCTCACACGTTTTACTGCAAGCTGAAAATATGTTTCAGGTAAACAGGAAACAGCTACAACTAAAGCCCAAGGCTTTTCAAGCAAATGTTAGCTGCAGGATAATTCCTAATTAAAGCTGAATATGCTGTTTTATAAAAGCTAGGCTTTTTTATTTAGATATGAACACTTGGTCTGTAATTCTTACCATTTTCAATGACAAGATGCAATTGTAGTGCTGTATTTTCTTTCAAGTTTGAAACGGAATCAATACAACTGAAAAAAAGGGCCACTATCTTTTCAAATGAACTGTAATATTCTAGTTATAAGTAAAATATCTTGGTTTATGTGGTTCACTATACAGTTTAGGTATAATATTTTACATTAAAACATGCTAAACTGGTTACACATTTAGCCGTGCTGCAGTAAAGCTTGTTTTCCCAATTAATTTAAAAAACTGACAGAATGGGAATTTGTCTGAAAACTTGGGTATGACATTTAGTCCAATCTTCTACCCTTTCATGCAATGCTTTGATTTGGTTTGTATTACTGTTTAAAATATTAAAAAATAAAAGTACTCTAACTGAGAATTTGGCTGCCACACTTAACTGTATAGCTTTTGCAATCCTCTCTGCATGTTAACTATTTATGGTAGGGATTGCTCATAAAGTACATGAATGAGACTATGCTGGGACAGTTGAAAACACTTTGGTAGACAGAACCACAGTAAATCAAGATGATCTTGATTAAGCTGTCCAAAATCAGCCAAATGAAATTCGATCAGGACAACTTACTTTGGAAGGGAAACAAGTTCAAGAAAGATAAACGTTAAGCAGCAGACTCAGGAAGGAGAAATCAAAAGCAAAAAATCAAAGTGAAAAATAAATGGGTATGCACCAGTACAGCAGAAGGGATCGGGGGGTTATGATGGACCACAAACAGTTAAACAATCTGAAATGATGGCAAGAAAGGCATATGCCATTCTGAAATGTATTAACAGGTGTATCATACGTAGGGACCTACTCAATTCAGAAGGGCTGCCCCCCGCCCCAGTTTCATAGGAAGAACATGGGCCTGGGTAGCCATTTCACAGGTTGAAAGTGGCAGGCCCCCCACACCTCTGATTGGCCAAGGGGCCCCAGTGGTCCTGCCTCTTGCCACTGATTGGCTGCAGGGGATGCCCATCTTGTGGCCCCATCCCTCACCGCTGATTGGAGGAGGAGGGCAGGGCCACATGACAGGCAACCCTCGCAGGCAATCAGCAGCAAGGGGCAGCAGCCATCTTGCTGGTAGCCCTTCAAGCAGGCACTCCCCTCCTCCCCAGCCTGGGCAGTTGCCACAGTGCTCCGTAAGTCATTCTCCCCAGCCCCACATTTTGCAGGCAATGTGGTAAGTATTCTGTTCTATTTCCATTGGCAAGGACTCAAGGACCTTGACTAACTTTGGGCGTTGCGCAAGTTGTTGAAAGTCCGGTGGAGAGCAAAAGAATGATAACACCTATGAGGAAGGGTTAAAGGAACTGGGTTTAAGATAACTGAAGGGGGGCACAGTAAGAGTTTTCTGATACATAAAAGTTTGTTAAAAAGGTGAAAGTAATCTATTGCTTTCCATGTCCCGTGTGATTGGAACAAGGAGGAACTGTCTAAATCTGAAGTTAAGAATATTTTCTATTAGATATTAGCAACATTTTCAAACGTACAAAGGTTAATTAAGCAAAACGATCAATTCCCAAGGTACTGAGGGAAGCTGTGGTATCTCCTTTATTGGAAATGTTTAAGGACAGGGTAACACATTGTCACAGGTGGTCTAGATATACTTATCCTGCTTCAGAGAAAAGGAATGGACAAAATGACCATGTTTTGGATCTGTCCCTTTCCATATGTATAATGTACCCTGTTAACAGAGTCTATACTTACTCCCTTGACTCCTTTTTTCAGCTTATCATCAATAAATAATGAGAGGTACTCTGGAGACCTAGAGTTGAGGTTGAGGAAATACTCAAAGTCACCCGCAATAGTTTGCTTGAAGAGACGGTCATTATTGAAAGATTCTTGAAGAAAGCGATCAAACCTACTCTTTAAATCCAGTAAGCCCTTAAGAAAAAAAAAATGGAAAATTTTGTTTTTACAGGCATGCTATTGCAATTAATAAGGAAATTGCACACCACACTACATTTTAAGAAACCTTAACTGAAGTCATACTCTATGAATTTAGCATTTATTTCCATATTTCCCAGTGTTAATTCAGAAACTTCTCCCCCATTTTTAACAGTCTGGAGTGGCACAGATCATTCTATTGTTACACTAACTGCTTCAAATAAACCAGCTAAACGATATGCATTAACAGCGTAGCTATTCATCAAAAAGGAAAAAAGAGATTTTAGATACCAAGTTGATTTTATCCCCAAATTTACTAAAATGTACAGTCTAGAGATACAAGATGGAACATAATAAATCTTAAAATTTACAGACACAGTTTCCATTATCTTGGTTACATATAGTCCTTACCAAGCTTCAAGGGGCATCATGATCAATAACAAACAAGATACTCACAGTTATGAGTACGTATTAATAAAGAATGGAAAATAACAACATCAAGCACATGCAAGTACTATATAATAGCTACTTCAGCCATTACCCAAGGTCCATTTTGGACTAAATGCTTTTTTCTCAGTAAGCCAAAACCAAAAACATGTATCAGTCCTTTTATCAATATTAACACTATCGTCTTAGCATAGAATAAACAAACAAAACAGTTTACAGATGAGCTAGGGCATTTCACATAAGGATTGGTGAATCTGTTCAGTTTATAATGTATAAACTAAAGAATTTATAAATGGACATTAGCCAAGTGATATTTTTCATGTCTTATAAAACTCAAAAAAGTATTGAACTCAGTTACTTAGAAGAAGCCATTCAAGAGCTACTCAATATAGTTATATTTCTTCTCATTTCCCCAATTCACTTTAAGGAATAATCCTTAGACAGGCTAATTAATGAATATTAGAGGATTTAAATTTAAAATTGATTCCACTAATCTTAGTTTACTAAAGTCAGGTTCAGTGTCACAATGTGAACACCTGGCATTAACAGGAGAAACTGTTAGCACCTTGAATTACAATAGTATTTCAAATGTCCCTTTCAAAGTAATCATAAGAACAATTAAAGTCTAATCCCTTGGCAATGCTTCGGCAATCATCTCACCAATGATGCTGATATTGCAGAAGCAGAGCTAGATTGGAAGGCTGCTTGTTTCTTCTGAATACCGTATTAGTCTTCTTGCTGCTCTTTACTTGAAAGAGATGAGGTGAACAGGCACAGGATGTGATGAAATCAGAGTGCCAAATTGGTATCTCAGGGGTTTAGGTTGTAATTGTTGCTGGTCTAAGGACATAGGCAGACGAGGTTCTTTGGGTATCTCAGTTTATAGGGATTGATATTCTTCTCCTTCCATAGTGGAAGATATAGTTCTCCAGGGGCTTGCTAGAATCTGAAAATCAAATGCTGTCACACTTTCTACACTTCAGCACCTTCATGGAATGATCTTACCGCATATTCATAAACCAAATATATTATCTGCTAATGCATATGCAGAATGGTTGTAAATCTTCAGTTTCACAGCCTTAATGCTTTTGTCTTTGTGGCAGCAAATTCACATGTTATCTTTAAAGTAAAACTTAAAAACTCTTTCTTTTATTCAGTTCATTTTCTGGGATAGTTCCACAAGGTTTAACACAGTTGAAATAATTTCAAATTAATCCAAGCCCTTGTTTTTCTAGCTCAAAGCTTTTGGCTTTTATTTAAAATTTGAGTCACGTTAGCTTAAATGTTCAAACGATCAAAAAGATTACACCTCCACTTAATCCTTTGCAGGGGTCATTTTTTTTGTCTTTTGAAATTTGGTAAGAAAGTTGCATAAGCATTGCCAGAAAACAAATTCCTCAATTAATATGAATATTTTTATACTCAAAGGCTTCTTAAAATAGTATCCTGTTATAACCAGGTTATCCGATTCATTGCCAAAAAACATCTTGCTATCAATACAACAATATTTGGAGGGCATTATGTTAAAATGCCTGTACACACATACAAGACATTTGCAACCAAACATCATAAAAGAATATTCATATACTGTCTTCAGGACATAGACTATACACAAACATTTTCCCTTTAGAGTAGAAACACTAGATCATTAGAAATAATCCACATTTTCCTATCAATACAAGTTCTCTCAAAGATTAAATAACTGATTCATAAAGGTATACATTTTGATGGGCAACTACCTACTGATGAACTGCAGTTTATGGAACTCCCAACGTGTCACCCTGCCCCTATCTTTTGCCTGACTTCAGGCTAACAAAACTAACCACCTCTGTTCAAGAGAAATGAGTACTTATTTAAACAAAAACAAATTTTAAAAACAAGTTTTAGTGAGAATATTTCCAGAATTCTTTTCATACATTTAAAACATTTTCCACCATGAAGACAACCACAATTAGCTATCATGGCAACATCTTTAAACTTCTAGCAAAGTAAGAGGTGCTCTGCTATTTGAGAAAATGCTTCTGCTGTTTTTTGTTGCAATCGTCAGTACTTTCGCCTCCCAGTCTACAATTAAAACTCCTGTCAAGTGCACTATACAAGAAGAATATCATAAAAACCAACTTTCAGATACCTCTTACTAATATCAAAATCTAGTTCATTAAAGCAAAACACAAGAACTATAAAGTCTTATTCCAGAGTCTGAACAATTGGACATTGATATGACAGTCACTTTTTATATAAAATAGAAGCTTCCCTAGTGTTTTTTTAAATTACCCTGAATTTTTCACTTAATAAAAACAGCAGTCCAAAACAAGTGATTAGCCTCCAAACCTATGTTGAAAAGAAGGTGTAAATATGTCCTTGAAATCAAAACTGTCATAAAACTTTAGCCTAAATTAGAAGTTGTTATCTATAGCCGTTGTTGTATCGATCTGAAGGCTTACTGACCACATATGACAACAGTTAAACACCCTTGTAGTTAATGACTACTCTGAAATGCAGAGAAAAAGTGAGAAAAAAAGATACATTTTATCTACCTGTATATAGTCAACTGGGTTCTTTCCTTCTCCTTCTTCAGATACTAGTGCTTTTCCTTGCTCCCTCAGATACGAGCTCATACACTCACACATTGTCTTCAGACCATTTGGTACGCGGCTAAATAACTTGTACATGCAAGCAAGATCTGGGAAAAAAAAAAGAATATTATTGATTTCAACCAGCACGTATGTTTCATTCTCACTCATTCATTCGATCAGCAAAAACAGACATGAACAAATTCTAGCTTAAGATTCGTTTAACAGTCTTCACAACAACAAAAGTCAAGATCTGCTACAAGAACAAAACAGCACAGCATTAAAATTCACTAGACAATGAGATGTTCATGAATTCAGGAGGAAGCTGTTGTAAATTTTGATTTTGGTCTTCAAAATGATCAGCCTAAAGTTCAGAGTTAAAGTAAATGGGAAAATACTTTAAAACAGAACGGACTAATGTAGTAAGTTTTGGGTTTTAGCTTTAAAAAAAATAAATCACTAAACTTCTTAGGACACCTCAAAAGTTAAAAATAATTCATGTTTGATAGTATTGTGAATAACCAAGCCATTTTTGTCTAAAGGCCTAATAAATGGCCTTGAGCCATCCTCCCGAGACAGAATACACAGCGAGACTGGAAGGTTGTTTTGT